>JAGPOW010003112.1:48891-59282 GCA_030014935.1 Caiman crocodilus | reverse complement strand
AGTCCAGGAAGATGACATCAGCCTCAGCTCCTGCATCCAGGCAGTGTGTGACCTGGTCATAGAAGGCTACAAGGTTTGTCAGGCAGGATCTACCTGTGACAAACCCATGCTGGTTTCCCCTCAGCATTGTTTCTCCTGCTGGGCCTTCACAAACATTTTCTTTGATTATTTTCTCTAGCATTTTCCCAGGAATAGAGGTAAAACTGACTGGCCTGAAGTTACCTGGCTCATCCCTTCTCCCTTTTTTGAAAATAAGCACCAGATTGGCCCTTCACCAGTCCCCAGGGACCTGGCCGGAGCACCATGAGTGTTCAAACAGCTGTGCCAGAGGCTCAGCTATAACACTGGCCAATTCTTTTAGCAGCCATGAATGGAGGTCATCCGGACCTGCTGACTTATACCCATCCAGCTCCTCCAGGACCTTCTTAACTATATCAGAACTAACTGTAGGTGGACTGGTGCCATGTGGACATCCATCAATGATTGAGGTTGGCGAATTGACTTGGTCAGTACTTAGAAATACTGAAGCAAAGAACCCATTGAAGATCTCCACTTTTTTCCCCTGCGTCAACCACCAACTGTCCTGATTTGTCCTGCAGGGACCCTATGTTGCGCTGAGCTTTCCTTTTTCCCACTATATACCTGAAGAAGGACTTTTTATTGTCCTTGATTGTTGAAGATGTAAGGTATGCCCTAGAAACCTCTACCCAAATACGATAAGGAGAAGAGACTGCTATGTGAGGAATGTCCATCTGTGATGACAAAAAGGAGACATTGGTACTGTCAGTACTGGGTAAGGGGAGCTCAAAGGAAAGCAAGAAAAGACAGGGAACTGGGCTAAAAGGCTCATTATAATACTAAAAATCACACCCCTAGGTGGAGAAAAAGTATGCTAATGAAACATGCATGTATGTAAATGAGGTACATGGTTTAAACACAGGTATAGAGACATGCTCAGTAGAGAACTTCATGTGTCATTCACTTGTAACCAATCACTGAACAGCACATATGCGAAACCTTGCAAACTTCTGTATAAAAATACCCAGAGGTAATACTCAGGTGTGCTTGTTATGTGAATTATTCCACTCGCACCATTTAATGCTAGCAATAAACTTCTCTTGTGCTTCCCAGTGTGTTTATTGGCATCTGCACACCGGGCATGATCCCAGACTTGAGCTGTGGCTCAACAAAGCCAACCTGAGTTCAAGCCCCACCTTAGCCTGTCTAACTAATTCCCTGCAATAGCGCACCAGGAAGATATATTAGTCCTTGGTGGCTGCTTCCATTGCCTATACATCTCTTTCTTTGTCCCTAGACTCTCCTGGAGTTCCGTGCTCAGCCAAGGGGGCTTTTTTGTTCCCTTACCTCCCTTCTTATGTAATGGGATAGTCTCCTTTTGAGCCCCAAGGATCACTCCCTTGAGATGCCTCCAACCCTCCTGGACCCCCATTTACTCTATGTTTTGAGTTGCATCCCCTCACTAACTAGCCTTCTAAGCTTGCTAAAGTTGGCCCTTATGAAGTCCAACACCTTAGCCCCACTAGTTACTTTACCTACCCTTCGCTGGATAGTGAACTCGACCAAGTGATGGTCACTATCTCTCAGGCTACCATGAACTCGCATGTTCCCCATGAGATCATCCCCTGTTGCTAAAACCAGGTTAAGCAAGGTGCTACCCCTGGTGGCACTAGACACCACCTGGGTTAGCTGGAGGTCCTGCACACAGTGTAAGACCCCCCTTGAGTTGATTGTTTTGTCTGTCTGCTCCTCCCAGTAGATATCTGGGTAGTTCAGATCTCCCATGACCACCGTCTCCCTTGCTTGTGTGGCGTCTGCTAGCTGTCTAGCGAATATATTGTCTAGCTCTTGATCCTATTGAGGAGACCTGTAGTAGACCCCCTCAACCAAGTCCTTTTCCCCTTGTGCCCCCTAGATCCTGACCCACAATGCCTTGATGTTCCCCTGGTCCACCCCCGCTTTGATGGTGGAAGACGTATACTGCTCCTTAACATAGAGTGCTAGCTCCCGCACCTATTTTCCGCAGTCCATCACGCCTATACAACCTATACCCCTCAATGCCTACCTCCCAGTCGTGTGTAGAATTTCACCATGTTTTGGTTAGTCCGACTTGGTCATACTGGGTGCTAGCCAGCAAGAGTGTGAGCTCCTCTTGTTTGTTCCCCATACTCCTGGCATTTGTACAAAGACATTTGAGTCCCTCAGTGGGGGCCCTTGGTACCCCTGTGACTTGATGGTGAGTGTTCCCTTTATTACTTACATCTGTAATGTGGTCTGGTGCCTTGTTTATGGCTTACTGACCCTTTAATACTTACTTGGTGTGATCTGGCACCTTATTTGTGATTTACCAACCCTGGGCTATCTCTGACCACCAGTTCTTTGACCCCCGTTGAGCCTAGTTTAAAGCTCTTTGGGGGAGATCAGCCAACCTGTGGGAGAACAGATACTTATGGGAGAGAGATCAAGACACGTATGGGATACAGACACGTATGGGAGAGAGATCAAGATCGTCATCTCCCAGGAAGCCTCCTCCCTGGAAATGCTGGTTGTGGCTGTAGAATCCAAAGCTCTCCTACAGACACCAACTCTGGAGCCGCCGGCTGACTTCCTTGATGCGGGCACCTTGGCATCTCTGGCTGCTGCCACCTGGAAGGATGGAAGAGAATACAACCTGTGCTCCAGTCTTTTTGAGGCTGACTCACAGTTCCTGGAAGTCCTTCGTGATGTGGTCAGGGCTCATCCTACCCACATGGTTGGTTCCCACATGGACAAGGACCATGGGGTAGTAGTCAGAGAGCTTGATGAGAGCAGGAATCTCCTCAGTGATGTCCCTGATCTTAGCTCCAGGCATGCAGGTGACTTCTCTCACCACAGGATCCAGTCAACAGATTGGCACCTCCATGCCTCCCAGGATCAAGTGACCCACCACAATTGCTTGGCATTTCTTCTTTTTCTTCTGCCTGGGCAATGATCCCCCAGCCTATCTGGTAGGGGCTATAGGGATCATCTCCTCTGCAGGAGAATGCTCCTTCTCTGCCTCCTCTATGGTTATCAGGGCCCTGTATCTTTTCCCCACATGCAATGGGGAAGCAGACACCGGGCCCCGCTGTCTGGATCCAGAGGTGACTGCCCTCCACTCCCCTGCTGCAGACTCCTCATGTGGAATTTTTCCCATGGGTATCTAGAGCTGTAAGGAATGGAAATACCTATCAATCACAGCCTCCTCATCCCTGATCCCCCTCAGCCTGCTCACTGCCTCCTGGAGTTCCCTTACCTGCTCCTCTAAGGCCCAAAGGTAGGCACATGAGGGACAGGCAAGGGGGCTCCCCCTTTCCCTGATGGCAGGGTCACCGCCATCAATAGGCACCATTAAATACTTTGGAGATTTAAAAATTAAGGGAAAATATGGAAAAAATGTTTTTGGTTAGCCAATTTGTTTTGTTTTGCCCCCTAAAATATTGTATAAGTACAAATAAAAGTTTATTTGACATGAAAATCCAAAAACTATGCATGTATGTCTGTGTGCCTATGTCTATGTGTGTGAGGTGTGTGAGCAGGTTTGTGCACAGGATCTGCAGGCTTTGATGGTGGCAGAATGGAGCCTGGGCCCCTGGGGATGCAGTGACTTCCAGTCAGGTGGGAATAATGAATAGAAATTCACACAAGCTGGGGTGGGAAGGAGCAGGGCTGGAAGTGCCCAGGCCCAGATGGAAGCTGAGTATGTTCAAGGGCTGGGGATGGCCTGGCATATGTGAGTGATGATGGTAGGGTATTCTTCAAGGGATCATGCTTGTGGCATCACTTCTCATTCCAGGCAGTGTCTTTCAAAAGGCAAGTCTTTATGATCCTGAAGAATGGGGCCATGTCCTTAAGAACTACCCGGCAATCTATTACAGGTGAGCATCAGTATGTGAACAGTCTATCAATAGAAAAGACTACCTGCTTGTACCTTCGTGGTCCTATTTGTCTAGTTAGTCTGTGTCCATTGAGTAGGGAGACTGCCAAAGTAACAACCCAATCCATGAAGGGAAAGTGCACATTCAGGTCTAGTGAGAAACCAAGTAGACAAACTAAGCCTTTCCCCTGCTGAACTACTATCCACTGTGGGGTTTGGGGCTGACATTGGGAGGTTCATCAGTGTGAACAGATACCAGGACTCAGTAAAGCAAGCAAGTTGCTTTGAGCTGCTAAACAAGGAGGGTTTAAATTTCACTTTTTACAAGAGATGCAGATAGACCAGACCAACCATGTAGACTGGCACACTCCCAGAGGGGAAGAGCATTCCTCAGCTATACCACGAGCTCCAGTGTAGGAGTATGTGTCCTGTACAGCTGTGCAAAGCTTCAGCAGCTGATTCGATTTGGAGGAGATTGGACCTATACGGGGACCAAATCTCCGAATCCAAACAGAATCATGAAACCAAGTAACACCACAGTGATGCCAGTGCCCAGGGAGCATGGGGTGCCCTGCCAAGCTGTGCTGCACTCGCACTATGGGGCTCCTACTACGTGGGTACTAGGCAGGGTTGCAATCCCTGCTGCCTGCCACTGTCCTGTGCTGCATAGGGGGACTCTGCCATGAGCACCCAGAGACCCCAATGCCTGCTCCTGCAGCCAGTGAGTATGGGGCTTTATTCTTTTTTTTTTTTAAGCTCTGCATTCACCTGCTGCAGGAGAGGTGATTGGGGCCTCTGGATGCTCATGGCAGAGCCCCACCATGCAGTTCAGGGCAGTGCAGAGCAGTTCAAGAATCATGCCCCGCTGCATCTGCCACTCATGCAGCAGCTGTTGCATTGTGAAGGTGAAGCATGGCTCATCTTAGCACCACGCGCTGTCTGGGAGCTGAGGTGGATCCAGCAGTCAGCTGAGCCCCAGAAGCCCCAGCTCCCAGGCAGCATGTGGAACCCTGTTGAGCTGCACTTCATGGGGCAGCTGCTGCATGACTGCCAAGCAAGGGAGGCGATCCCCACTGCCCCAGTTCCTCAAACAATGTGTGTGGGGGGGGTTCTTCCATGAATGCCCAGAGGCCCCCATTGCCAATCCTGCAGCCGGTGAGTATGGAGGAATTACAAAATTTCTTTTAGGCTGAGGATGGGTGGGGATGGGACCAAGCAAGACAACCATAGGGGCTCCTCCCATCGCTCCCCCTGCAAAAGGAGAGGCAGGCACAGCCAGACGAGCTACCTTGCTGTGACTGCCTATCCCCAGCTGATTCAAATCACAGAATCTGTCCAATCAGTGAATCATAAAATCAGTGCCAAATCTTCCAAAGCTGATTTGGCTGAATCAATTCAGGACAATGATATAAATCTAAGAAGTGAAACACTGCCTTCTGAATTGACCAAATCCGAATCCAAATTGAATACTTCCCTATTTGTACAGGCCTACTATTCTGTCCTGTTCACTCTGAGGCCAATTACCAATTTCTAGGATGTCCATAAAAAAAAGTATTTAACTACTGCCTTAGTAACTGTTACATGGTCATGGAATGTAAATGTGTGTGTCTGAAGGCTCACTGGACACTGCTGAGGGTCCATCTGGATGCAGGTAATTGTAGGTCTGTGAAAAGTGGCTAGTGTTCACTTAGAATTCAGATTCAGCTGATCTGAGGGACAGTGATTCGATTAGGTGATTTGAATCACTGTCCAGAACTGATTCTGACTTGGGGATTCAGCTACTGCCAAATCTCTGAATCAGGCAGGCCCATCCCCCGCAGCCAAGCAATAGCTGCCCTGCCCACTCCAGTTCCCAAAACTATGGAAAAAAAAGCCCCAACTAAGCGGATGCTGCCAGTTGTGGGGTGATCCCTGCTGCCCCCATTGTCTCATGCTGCACTGGGGGCTCTGCACAAGCCCCCTTATCCCCCAACTCACTCCGCTATCCCCTCCATGGGAACCACACCCAGGCCATCTCTGGCCCTTATAGAACACCCCCCCCGAGAAAACCCCCATACTCACTGTTCCTGTGTGTGGGGTGGGTGCAATCTCCACTTCCCCTGCTGTCCTCCACTATCCAGGGGGCTCTGCATGGGGCCCCAAAGCCCCAAGGCCACTGTAGGAGGAATGAGTCTCAGGGCTTTTCTCCATTTTTTTTCTTAAAGGACCAGAGCTGGCCCTGGTGGGGCACCCATTGTGGGACTGGGGAGCAAAGGGGAGTGAGGGGGCTTGTGCAGAGTCCCCCCATGCAGTGTGGACCAGTGGGGGCAGTGGGGACTGTCGCCTGCCTGGTAGCACCCACTGAGCCCCGGGGCTTTTCTTTAAAGGGCAAAGAGCTGGGGCAGTCAGGATACCCATGGAGGGCTGATGGATCAGGGTTCGGGAGGTCTGGAGAGTGGAAGGCCTGGCAGGGGTCCCCCCATGGTACCCTTAACCAGCCCCCCTCCTCTGCCCTATACTTACCAGCTCAGAGTTCAGCTGCAGCTCTCTGCTGCAGCCACCAGGGACTGTCCAAATCATCAAAGCTCTCTGAATCTTTTCCAAATATTTGGAGAGCTTTGAATCAATACAGACCTTTTACTAGGTTTCCTGATTCAATTCAGAGTTGCAGATTCGGCCACCGAATTGGGCCAAATCTCTGACTCTGATTTGAATCAGCACCCAAAGCTTTGCACAACCCTAGTAACTGTTATATGCCCTGCTTCACAGTATCTGCCTGCATTTGCAGGGTCAAAGGGAGACTTTTCTAATGGTCTGGACAGGGAAAGACAAAAGGCAAGTAGCCTGCCTCAAAGCCTCAGAGGTTGAGCAGCTCAGAACCAAACCCAAGGGCAGTGTGTGAGTATTGAAAGGTCACTTTAAGAGACTCCAGGAGGAGGGCTGGGTTGAAGTATAAAGTATGGAGAGGTTGGCAGGGGTGGAAAGTCCCTGTGTTCATTTTGCCTTTTTACATGCCTCCTATTAAACAGTGCTGACACAAATCAAGCTCTCAATGAAAGTGCTGGCATGGTTTGAGAGTGGGAACATGGGAGTGGTAGCTTGAGAGAGGTGAGGGAGCTATGGTCTTATCCTGAATGGGAAGGGTGGCAAAGGGCAATGGGATTGGGTGAGTGTGGGGAAGGCAGACACATGGGGTTCCGGTGGTGAGCATGACATGGTGAGATGAATGGGAGGGATCGTGGGTTGGTGTGAACCCCCTCTTTTATGATCCTGACTAGAACCTTACCTCAAGGTTCAAGTCTCTGGTGTATGCCTGCACTCCATATGTTAGCCTGTGAACTCAGAGGCTGAATGAGGTGTGAAGCAGGGACTTAGCTAAAGCACTGAAGGTCAATTGAAAGGGACACACAGGACAAGTGCAACCTCTCCCCATACAGATGTGCCTTCATGAAAGTACCTTAATCAATAATCACCCATTTCAGTTGAAATTCCCTACCTTACAGGTCACCAGTGGGATGTAGGTGCAGGATATACTTCTTGGCTCTTCAGAGATAAGTTGTGGCTGCCTTTCTCAGAACCTAAGCATGCGGCCCGAGACATGCACCCTGCAGTGGTAACTGCTGGGGACTGACTGGCTGGGGAGCAGCTCTTTGAAAAAGTACCTGGGGGTTATAGTGGACAGTAATCTGAACATGAGTTAGCAGTATGCCCTTGTTGCCAAGTAGGCTAATGGCATACTGGACTGGGCTGCATTCAAACTTACTGGGAGCAGGCAGAGCAAAATGTCTACAAGTTTCATCATTCTGGCTGGGTTCCTGGGACAGGAAGGAGGGAAGCTTCACTGACATTGTTATAGGCAGTTATTGGGTGACTGTGTGGGCAGCTGTGGGGTAGAAGTCTGAGGGTTTTGGAAGCTGAGCCCTAAAGAAATCAAGGCAAGAAATCAAGGACATAGGCTACCTAGAAGCCTGGGAATGGTCACTGTGTTGTATTGCTGTAGCTATAATTGCTGTAGTTGCTTTAAATTCCTTTTTGATAATGAATCTTGTTATGATTTATTTTTCATAAGATTTAATCAGTCATTATTTTTTCTAGAATTAAGCATCATTTTCAAATTTCCTATTGCTTAGCATAAATATATTTGACCTATTGGTCTCATGAGGTTAGAACTTATACTAAATTTAAGAAAAATGCTTATGTGAGGTCTGTGTTATTTTGGGTATGTTTGGAAAGAGGTAATGAAAGAATGAATTATGTATGTATGTGACAATGTGAAGGAAGACAGACCTCTTGCAGCAGGTGAAAATAGCCTTGTGTGGTTTAACAGTTAAAGGGTGCTGCAATGTCAAATCAGCTGTTAAAATTACCAAATATTAAATCATGCCTTCACCCTGATGGTTAAAGTCTACACGCAACAACCCCACTAAAGATGCAGGCCACAAAGCCAGGAGATCACATCCTGCTGATCCCAGCCTGCCAACGGGAAAAGGAGAATGACCTTCAGGCCTGACTATAGCGATGGCTGTCCATACAAGCCTATGGATTCCACTGAAAGAATGAACACAAAGAAAAGGCTTTGAGCTGTGCACCTTTAAGAAGGACTTTTGGGTGCAGCCAACAAGACCTGACTCCATTTCTCATTCTCAGTCCAGATAGTCACCAGACCAACCTGAGCAACTTTAGTACTTGGTAAGACCTTAACTTTTTCAGGACTATCTGTTTGTGTGATAGTTTCTTTTGTATAAATGAATGACTGAACGAGTAGGTATGGGAACCAGTAAAGCAGATAACCTTACTGTTCTTTATTCTTTTCATGTTGCATGTTTTATGTTCCAGTAAATATGGCATTGGGCCTTATCCCCTGATAAGATTCCTGCTTGTTTTTAATTCACACTGTTTGCCATGAGCGGACAACAACTGTTCACCCTCATATCTGTCTACATTTCCAGAGCAGAGAGGACATAAGAACACCACTTCATTGTAACTCAGGAGAGCCATGGAGTCCTTACCCTGGTAATTTCCTGGTTAGGCATGGCAACTGGCACTGATGACTGTGTAGTCCACACATTGTGTTACCTGCAACATAACTTGAACCTTGGCCATGAAACATGCAGGGACATTTAGATAATCCTGGGACAATCTTCCTTCATGTCTCACCTGAGATTTGTTAAAAGCCCTGCAACACATTCCTGAAAAGTTCTGAAGTTGTCCATGTAGGATAAGACAGCAGAGTCTTCCTCTAATACACCTTAGGGTAAGTCTTATGTTCTTATTTCTCATGCATAAATAAAAACAAGTTGAATATGTTTACTCCTGAATGATAAATAATAATTAATGAAGAACTAAACTATGTATCTATTTCATAGTTTCACCCATTGGTTTTAGAAAAAAATAGAACTGTTTTTGAGCTCTATACTTGTTTAGGAATCATTGACAATAAGAAATGTTAATCAAATCGTTCCCCTAGGGAGATGTCCATACACACTGCCACCTCGATACATGAACAAAGGCTCCACTCAGAGTCTGCAAAGATTTTCATACGCAAGAGTGGATTCTCTGCTTCGTGGGGAAGTGTGAAGAAATTAAAGCTGTAGGAGACATTATCCCAAAATTTCCGTAAGTACAATTACATTCTGTCTAGTGCTGTTTTCATTTCCACTTCTTGATTCTGTAATTGCATTTCTATGGATTTTTAAAGCATCTGAAATGGCAAAAAAACAGGCAGGTCACAGTCACATTGTTTTTGGAAAAGTTACTCATGCTATACTAGTTTGTGGTAGAGGTATGCAGAAGGTGACATTGTTGCTCTGTTGGGGTAGGTCAACTGTCAGGATTTTAATATTGTGCTGTTAGGCAGGAGGGTGTGACACAACCACACATATACAAACAAACAAATCAATTAGGTGCATACACATGCACACTACCAGCTCAGGCACATAGACATCCAAACCAGCCTAGGCACATGCATACCTGTCACCAATTCAAGCACATACACTATACACCCCCAAAAGTTAGACACAGATCACTAATTTGTATACATATACACACATATATATACACACACAGAAATACACACACACACACATCATACACACACAGATATATATACATACTCATATATGTATACATATACATACACACACACATATACACACAGGCATATATATATGTATGCATTTACATATACACACACACATAGATACACACACACATATGTGTGTGTGTGCATGCATGTGTGTGTATACATATGTGTGTGCATATGTGTGTGTATACTACTTTAGGTTAGGGTGCTATGTGACTTTGGTCAGGCCACAGTTGGAGTACTGCGTCCAGTTCTGGGCGCCACACTTCAAAAGGGATATGGCCAGCCTGGAGAGGGTACAGAGGAGAGCCACCCACTTGGTGAGAAGGCAGCAGGACAGACTCTATGAGGAGAGAGTGAAGGACCTGAACCCATTCAGCCTCAGCAAGTGGAGGGTGAGGGGGGGACCTGGTGGCT
>JAGPOW010003112.1:0-22415 GCA_030014935.1 Caiman crocodilus | reverse complement strand
GTCCTGTGACCCTGGCACTCATTCCTGCCATTGGCGGGGGGTCAGACTAGATGGCCTGCTCTAGGCCCCTTCTGACCCTAGGCACTATGATACTATGATGACAGCCCTTTCTATAGCCAATGACCTACAATCTCGGGCAGGCTGAAGTCACCCATCAGTTCTTATACATGCCAGACTGCCCTGTCCCCCTTCTGGGAAGAGACCTCCTCTGTAAACTGCAAGTTACACTATCATTTCAGGATGGACAGATGTTTTTGACGGTGCCCCCTGAAAAGAGGTGGCACCTGCAGGCCTGCCTTCTCAGCCTTCTCCAAGAGGAAAGCATGCCAGATCTTCCTCAACTTATACTTGATGTGTCGTCCCATGGGTATGGGCAGGTCAATGACCCAGGAGAGCTAAAAATGCTGATCCTGTAAAGATTCAACTTTTACCAGGGACCCAGCCTCCATGAGTGAAACAATATCCGATGTGGATGGAAGCCAGGAAAGGACTGAAGCCATTAGTCGAACAGTTCCTGGAGTATGGCCTTCTCCGTGAGTGCACATCAGCTTTCAACACACCCATTTTACCTGCGAAGAAGCCTAAGAATAACGAATATCATTTCGTTCAAGATTTGAGGACTGTAAATAAAATATTTATAAACATCCACCTCCTGGTCCCTAATCCATATACTTTACTGTCTACCTTGAACCCAGCCCATAATTAGCTCACAGTTATTGATTTAAAAGATGCTTTCTTTTGTATACGGGTAGAGACACAGTCTCAGAAAATATTTACATCTATATGGGAAGACCCAGATACTAATATTAAGACTCAGCTTTGCTGGACTGTCCTACCCCAGGGGTTTAAAAACAGCCCAACGCTATTTGGCACTACACTAAGTAAGGATTTGCGCAGGCTGAAACTACCACCATCCTGTGCCCTTTTGCAATATGTAGATGACTTGCTCTTAACTACCACCAATGAATCAAGTTGCCTGGAGAAAACGATCAGCCTCCTTAATTTTCTGGGATAAAGAGGATACCGGGTGTCCAAGAATAAAATGCAACCAATGTCCCAAAAGGTAACATATTTAAGATTTAAATTACACCCCGGTCAGAGAGCCCTATTGCCTAAAAAAAAAAGAAGCTATATGCCGGTTAGCGTACCCAAAGACAACTTCAGGGTTTCTTAGGTACCATAGACTTTTGCAGGATTTGGATTCCCAATTTTGGAGTTATTACAAAACCACTGTATGAAGCTACACAAGGTGATAAAAAAGTGCTCAAATGGACTAAAGAGTGTGAGCAGGCATTCTGTCAGCTAAAGCAGGCTCATATTAAGACACCCACCCTAGGATTACCGGACATAAGTAAGCCTTTTTCACTTTTTGTGCATGATCAAAGGGGGGTGGCCATTGGGGTGCTCACACAGAAATTAAAAAATTAGCAGCGACCGGTAGCATACTTTTCCAAGCAGGTAGACCTTGGGTCATCCGGATGGCCTCCCTGTCTCCGAGCTGTTGCTGCTACCTGCCTGCTGATACAAAAAACTAAAAAATTAACTCTAGATCATGAAATGACTTTGTATGTGTCTCATGCAGTGTTTACGGTCCTAAAACAAAAAGAAGAAAGTTGGTTGACCCCGGGACAAATGGCCCAATATCAGGCCATCCTCCTTGATAAACCTACAATAAAACTGGCCATTTCTCGCACCGTAAATCCAGCAACACTGCTGCCTCCTATAAATAACATACAAGACCTTGTACATGATTGTCTGCAGACACTGGAAGCTGTTTACTGTTTGAGACCAGACCTGAAAGACCAACTCCTTGTCAGCGCTAAACTGGAATTCTACACAAATGGCAGCTCAAGTATGAAGAATGAAGTCCAAAAATCTGGCTACGCTGTTGTGACTACACAGGATGTGATAGAAGCAAGACCTTTAAACCCATCAGTTTTGGCTCAAAAGGCTGAACTTATTGCCATGACTTGGGCTTTGCAATTGGCAGCCAACAAAACCATCAACATCTATACTGATTTTAAATATGTCTTTCTTGTTTTACATACCCATGGAGCACTGTGGAAACAGCGGGGCCTACTTAATGCTAAAGGAGCAAGCATTAAGCATGGTAACAAATAAAAACTCTCCTCAAAGCAGTCTGAGAACCAAAAAAAGTAGCGTTAATAAATTGCAAGGCCCAGCAAAACAAAAAAAGATCCTCCAACAAAAGATAATCGATTTGCCGATGCTATGGCAAAAAAAAAGCAGCTAGAGAACCTCAGACAGGCCTGTTGCCCGAAGTAAGTAATTTGCTATCCCTCCTCCCAGACCTACACCAACCTGTGACACCATAGTATAACAAAAGACACAAACAGTTAATAAAAAAACTTTGAGCAAAAAAGGGGGAACACGGGTGGCTAGTAACAAAGAATGGCTGCATTGTCATCCCAGCTGCCTGGGTCCATGTGACAGTGAAGAGTGCTCATCGTAGCACCCACTATGGTCTGAGAGCCCTGGTAAGGTGGATCAATCACTATGTAACTGGAATGTGATTAAAGAAGGCTGCCAAAAGGGCATCAGAAATGTGCAAGGTCTGCCAGAGAAATAACCCAAAAGGAGGACGAAAAAAAACCCAGGTCAAAGGATAGACAACAGGCCAGGAGAAAAATGGCAGGTGGATTTTACAGAGTTGCCCCGACAGCAGGGGATGAGGTATCTCCTTGTCTTTATAGACACTTTCTCCAATTGGGTTGAGTGCTTCCCATGTTGGACTGCCCAAACCTGAAAGGTTGTCAAGGCACTCCTATGAGAGATCATTCCTCGCTTCAAGCTTCAAGAGAAATAGGGTCAGACAATGGCCTGCGTTTCATTGCGCAAATTACTCAGAAAGTTTCTGAGTTCCTGGAAATCAGCTGGCACTTACAAAGCCCTTGCCGACCCCAGTCTAATAAAAAGGTAAAACGTATAAATCAGACTTTAAAGAGACGCCTTGCAAAGATTTGCTAAGAAGCTCAACATAAATGGCCAGAGGCCTTGCCCTTGGCCTTGTTACGGGTGAGGGTCGCACCACATTCTAAAATGGGATTAAGTCCATTTAAAATAATGTACATTAAGCCCTACCCTCTGAATCTGCCCATGAATAATAAACAACAGTTACATGTTTTAGAAAAAAAATAATTAGAAAATACGTATGGTCTTTAGTTTCTGTTTTGTCTTCCATCCATCAGCAGGTACAAGATGTGTTGCAGTCACAGGACAAGTCTCCTTCCCCAGAAAACCAAATATCACCTGGGAGTGATGTGCTTGTATATAAAAAATGCCCATCTGTGATGATAAAAAGGAGACATCGGAACTAGGCAAAGGGGGCTTAAAGAAAATAAAAACAAACAAAAAACCCCCAGGAAATTAGGACAAAAGTCTCATTATAATACTAAAAAAAACACACCCCTAGGGAAAAAAATGCCAATAAAACATACATATATAAAAATAAAATACATGGTTAAAACACAGGTATAGAGACATGCTCAGTAGAGAACTTCTTACATCACTCACTTGCAACCAATCACCAAACAGCATGCTTACTAAACCTTGAAAATTTCTGTATAAAAGATGCCTAGAAGTAGTGATGGGTGTGCTTGTTACGTAAATTATTCCGCTTACACCATTTATTGCTAGCAATAAACTTATCTTATACTTCCACCCCTTCTGCGCTTATTAGCACACCGGGCATGACCCCAGACTTGAGTTGGAGCTCAACAGGTGGAGTAGGCTGCCATGCTACTGATGCTGCTGCTTGTTGTTGTTGCCATCATGGAGGTAGCAGGGGGAGTTATCACTGGTGCTCATGGAGGGGATGCAATCTCAGCCACAGGAAGTGGCACTGGCACTGCTGTCATCTCCTTGCTGCTCATAGCAGCCTAATCCCTCCTAACTGGAAGAAAGAGGCTGCATCTCAGGTTCATGGTGGTGGAACTTACAGCTCACCCTCTTCCCAGTCTTCTGCCCCTCCCTGAAGCCTGACCACCTGCCTTTCCACCCCACTTCATGGAGTGCTTCATGTCTTCCTTTTCTATACATATATTAATGTATTCATGTTCCTATATACATTGCTAAATGTAGGTGTAATGAAGAAATGTATGAAACTGATAGAAATAGATCTTTCTCCCTATATAAAGTAAAAAATGTAGGAATGTGCTGCAAATAAGAAATGTATACAAACAAATAGAAAAAGGTCTTTCTCCATATATAAATTAAGAAATGTAGGTATGATGCATAGAATAAATATTTATAAAAACAAATATAGATATATCTTTCTTCCTATAGAAATTTTATAATGTATGAATGTATGCTGCAAAGATTTACATGTATTGAAATAAAATATAAATGTATTTGCCTCTCTATATAAATTAAATTCTATATTAATCCTATCCAATATAATTATAGAATTCAAAAGAATTAAAACCAATGAATGCAATAAAATAAAAGCGCCTCAAAGAAAAACGTATTCTAAAGATGAAATCCTTCTTGCTAACAAGTAGGGAATCCTTTAGAAGATCAGGGCTGCTAACCATAGTTGTCCACTTAAAATTGCATAATCCTTTCACACTCAAAGAAACTTCCAAGGGTCTGTATATCACATACTATCCCAAGGTGTTCTAGGGGAAGAGGTCTCACATTTGCATCTCATTGTTACTGAAAACATTCAAAGTGATCCAATGGTACATACATGTATTTGAGGCCAGAATTTGGTCTGTAGCATTGATACTTTACACGAAACTAAAACTTTCTTTTTAATATCAACATCCAGTTCCTCAGTGAACTCCCCTGGAAAATATTAAAGAAGGCAGAATGAAAAGATAAATATAAAGTAGCATGTAAGGAAGGATGCAGATGGTTCAGAGAAAATAAATATAAACAGTAATTAGTAAAACAAAAATGTCTTCTCACTTCCTTAATTTATCATTATTATTACCATCAATATTGTACAGATGTAGCAATGGGACTTAGCTAGAGATTACATTAGTATTGATAAGAGTCAGAGAGTGGCTCTTGCAAGCAATAACTTAAAAATAAGCTTTCCAAGAATATCCACAATCCTCTCCTAGTGGCTGTTACTGTTTGTTGGAGTTCAAGATGGACACCACTAGCATTGATTTTTTTTTTTCTGGAAGGACTCCACCCTTTTCCAGCAGATGTTGCTGTCATTACAAGATTACACCACTAGTGCATAAATCCACTAATTTGGGAATGATGATAATCCTAATGCAGAATCATCATCATCTGCGTCAGATCAAAGACTAGACCTGAATGAATGTCTAACCTAGAGGGAAAGAACTGGGCTAGAGGCTCTTGCAGGAAATCACTTCCTTTTTCCAAGCAAGCCTCCTTTTCCTAAGCAGTCTCCAGAAAGCACCTTTCACCTCATTATTTCTCAAAGTGTAAGTGATAGGATTTAGTATGGGTGTGAGGAATGTATGTAATAAAGACAGAAACTTTCTGGATGACCAGCAGTATCTGGGTAAATGTTTGTTCACCAAAGCACCTCAAGGGATGACTAAGTCAAATGGCTATCAACTACTGCAAAACCGTTACCAGCTGGACATAAGGAAGAATTTCTTTACCGTCTGAGCCCCCAAGGTCTGGAATAGTCTGCCATTGGAGGTGGTTGAAGCACAAACATTGAACACCTTCAAGAGAAATTAGATGTTTATCTTGCTGGAATCCTATGACCCCAGCTGACTTCCTGCCCTTGGTGATCTTCCAAGGTCCCTTCCAGTCTAAATGTCTATGAAAATTGTTTGTATCTGGAAAGGTGTCTGCCTTGGCCTTCACATATACAATACAGGCAGAGGCATAGAACAATATTACCACAATGAGGTGTGAGGAGCAGGTAGAGAAAGTTTTCTTTCTGCCTTCAATGGAGGCAGTCTTCAGGGTAGTGGGGACAATCCATATGTGTTGCCCTGTGGGTTCAGGCCAATTCTTAGGATCTTAATATTCTGCTGTTAGACAGGAGGGTGTGACACAACTGCACATATATAAGCATACAAATCAATTAGGTATGTGCGTGCACACACACACACACACACACACACGTCTCAGCGCATGCATACCTATCACCAAGTCAAACACATGCACTATACACCCCAAAAGTTATACCCAGATCACTCATTTGTATATAATGCACACAATGACATGTGTGTGTGTGTATATATACATACACACACTCACCAGTTCACACACATACAACCCACATACACATGGGTAAGTTCTTAACTTGGATGATACAGTGTGCATATGTGTGCTTGGGGCACTTGGAGGAAGGTTCAGGTGAGAAAGAGTTCAAATGTAGGGAGTGAAAGTTGCCAGAACTAGGATGAGAACCTATGAACTACACAGAAGCTGGCTGAGGAATTGAGGCTTGGGTTTACTTAAGGTTAGACTGGGGCTGGAAACTGAGGCAGACAGCTGAGATATTGTGGGGTGGGAGGAGGAGTCAATAATGGTGGCAAGGAGGAGACAGCCAGGAAAGAAACTGAGGCAGAAACCTGGTTGCTCAGGGAAAAAGCAAAAGGCAGCAGGGATTAGACAGTGGTAAAGAAACAGGAGGTTTGGAGGCAGACAGGCATGCGGGACAGGTGTTGAAGGTGGTAGTGAGCCAGAAGAGGGAGAAATGAGACAGAAGTTAGAGGGGCGAGGAGTAGAGGTTGGAGAAGGACCAAACCATAGTAGAGCAAAACCAAGCTTACACTCAGTCATCTCTCCAGCAGCTGGTGACTGTGGAGCTTAAAAAAGCCCCACACTCACCTCCTTCAGGAGCGGAGATGGGGTCCTCTGGGTGCTCATGGCAGAGTCTCCCCACGCAGCACAGGGAAGTGGGGGGCAGCGGGGATTGCAAGACTGCCTGGCATCCACATAGTAGCAGCCCCATGACACAGGTGCAGCATGACTTTTCAGGGTACCCCATGCTGCCTGGGCACTGGGGCCACTGTGACCAAGTGCTGCTGGGCTTCGGGTAACTGTTGGAGCCGCCCCAGGTCCCGAAGAGTGTACTGTGCCTTGTCAAGCTGCACTGCACGCACTCCATGAGGCAGCAGGTGTGCTGGTGCCAGGTGGTGGGGGTCATCCCTGCTGAGCCAAACTGCTGCATGGTGGGGCTGTGTCATGAGCACCCAGAGACCCCAATCCCCACTGCCAGCGCCAGTGAGTGCAGGGCTTTTATTTTTATTTTTTTAAGTGCTGAGAGGTTGAGCCAAGCAGGGCAACCATGCGGGCTTCTCCCATGGCTCCTCCAACTGTGCCTGCCTCTGCCCCAGTGGGGTGATCTCTACAGGCTATATCCTACTGCTGCTTGCCCAATCGGTGTGGTGGGGGGCACAATCAATATGCGCCACACTCTGGGTGGCAGCAGGGCATAGGCCCCTCTCCCAACACTGTTGTGCCTGCATCAGTGCTGGGAGCAGGTTCTCTGCCCTGCCACCACTTCCCAGCTGGTGTGGGGGCATGGGATGTGGGTATAGTAGCACTGGGAGCAGGGGCTATGCCCTGCTACCACTTGCCCCCTTCCACCTGGAGTAAGTCACATCCACTTCTGGTCCCCTCCACACCATCTGGACAAATAGTAGCAGGGAAGAGAACCCGCTCGCAGTGCTGCCATGCATGCATCCCTCCACCCCCTCCCTGAGGAACGTGCCCCTGACCCCAGCTGGGCAGCTTGTCCTAGTTCCAGGCTCAATTCCTCCCTCCCCCACACCTCTTCCCTCATCCCTCCTCCAACTCCAACAGACTTACCAGCTGGGGGCAGCTGTCAGCCACCTGTAGTCTATGGCCAAATCTTTTCCCAAAGCTTTTCTGCATTGATTCAGATGTTTCAAATCGATTTGAAGATTTTATTTGGTCTCACGATTCTATTCGGATTTGGAGATTCAGCCCCCAAATACGGCCAAATCTCCTCCAAATTGAATCATCAACTGAAGCTTTGTACAGCCCTACAGAACAGAGATTTCTGCACTGGAGCTGGTGCCATAGCTGAGGAAGGCCCTTCCCCCTCTGGGAGGTGTGCCAGTCTACATGGTTGGTCTGGTCTATCTGCATCTCTTGTAAAAAGTGAAGTTTAAACCCTCTTTGTTCAGCAGCTCAAAGCAAATTGCTTGCTTTACTGAGTCCTAGCATCTGTTCACACTGATGAGACTCTCAATGTCAGCCACACACCCCAGAGTGCGTAGTAGTTCAACAAGCGAAAGGCTTAGTTTGTCTACTTGGTTCCTCACTAGGCCTGAGTGTGGACTTTCCCTTCATGGATTGGGTTGTTACTTTATCAGTCTCCCTACTCAATGGACACTGACTAACTAGATAAATAAGACCACCAAGGTACAAGCAGATAGTCTTTTCTATAGATAGACTGTTCACATATTGATGCTCACCTAGAATAGATTGTAGGGTGGTTCTTAAGAGCTTGGTCCTATTCTTCAGAATTCTAAAGACTTGCCTTTTGAAAGACACTGCCTGGAATGAGAAGTGACCCCACAAGCATGATCCCGTGCAGAATACCCTGCCATCATCCCTCACATATGCCAGGCCGTCCCCAGCCCTTGAACATACTCAGCTTCCCCCCTGGGCCTGGGCACTTCCAGCCCTGCTCCTTTCCATCACAGGTTGGGTGAGTTTTTATTCATGGTGCCCATCTGCCTGGGAGGCATTGCATCCCCAGGGGCCCAGACCCCATTCTGCCACCATCAAAGGGTGCAGAACCTGTGCACACACCTGCTCACACACCTCACACACATAGACAGACGTACACAGGCACACATGCATAGCTTTTGGAGTGTCATGTCAAATAAACATTAATTTATACTTATAAAATATTTTGGGGGTAAAACAAAACAAACTGGCTAACCAAAAATAGTTGTCCTAATTTTTCTTCTTCTTTTTTTTTTTTAAACAGTGCCTACAGATGTTCAGGGCCCTGCTCTCTCATGTAACTTTACATAAGGCACCATGAATTATAGCCTCCCTCTCTACCCAACAGAGGCTCATCCTGGCTGAGGTATTGGGGGACCTGGACCAGGCCTGTTAGTGTGTATGGGAGGCTCCATTCCTCCACCTACCACCCATGCCTCCTCATGGTGCCAGCACACAGCTGCCAGTTGCTTTTGCATAGCCAGATCTGAGCAGGGGTGGGGGATGGGGTGTAATGGAAGCCCCTCAGCTAGTGGACCTAGCCTGGCTCTCCCCAGTACCCCAGATAGGGTAACTGGTAGGGGGTGGAAGGAGCTGTGAGGTAAAGGGGTTCCATCCAACCCCATTCCCCTCACCTTAACTCTGGTCATTCAAAAGCAGCCAGCTCTGTGTTGGCTGCTCCCTCCTTTTCCCCTTCCCTCACCTCCCCAACTGCCCCATCCCCAAATGAAAGATTAATGTTGAGGGGAGCACAAGTTCCCTAAGGCACTCTGCTTTAGAGCTCCTTAACCAAATTCTTCATTTGACTAGGGTAAAAATAGCTTATTGCACAAATATTAAAAGTGCTCTACAGCCATGTCTGTGTATTAAGTCAAGGCTGTAGCATGCATTTAGGGGCCAGATACATAAAAAAATGTGACTTGCATAAGCATCTTTAGTTTTGGCTCAGACACAATTTGATTTTTTTCTCAAATTGTGTGGCTGTTGAACCACCAATATATGTTACCCCCATCTGTTAATAATATGGCATAAACTAGTCTATTAAAAACAAGGAACTGTTTAACCTCAGCTGGAAGGCAGCCTTAAGAAACAGGACACAAGTACATGTTGTATCTGAAATTTAGGCAGATTCAAATCGTCCTGAAACTCCTACTTCTGAAATCAGGATTTACTTATCTCCTAATACTTTCCATGTCTCTTGAACCTGGTCAAACCAGGTTATTCAGCCAAGTAAGAGAGCAGAGAGAATTCAGTAGGTCACCTCTTATCTCTATACTCTGAGATAGGATCAAGCCATCCCTGACAAATGGTTATTCTAACCCAGGGCTGGGCAACTAGCTTGGCAAGAAAGTCACTCAGGGACTTTCAGTGAGCTTTAGTGGGTTGACTCAGCCCCCATCACATTCCCCACCAACTCACCCAAACTCCCTAAGCAGCCCTGTAACAGGGGGCCTCCTCAAGGCCAACCTCCATGGCCTACCCCCCTGTTCTTGGGCCAACCACCTGCCTTCTTGCCCGCCACACCATGATGTGATGTAATTGATTCATTAATTGATGTCTCTCAAGCGGGAAGCTGCACATTTTGGTGCCCTGATGCCAGGGGGCACTCTCTGCAGCTCTTATCCTCCCCAGTACCGCAGCCCAAGCCTCACAGATGGCATCTTGATGTCCATATCCTCATCAGCCCCCACACTGGGCCCCAGAATCATGTTAACAGGACCCCCCCATGATCCCTCCAATCAGGCTACCTCTCCATCTTAATTCAGGCTACAAGCCCCCCAAAATCATTTTCCCCTCTCAGGTGTGTTCCCCCTGGGACCTTTGGCTATCAGCCCTGGCCCACCTCCAGGCCAGTTGGGACCCCAGGCCCCCAGCTCTTGGACATCCCTTGTGGTGGTCCCCTGGCCCTTTTGACCCTCCTGGTCCTGGCCACAGTATGGGCCAGTTGAGGGTAAACTCTTCTTCGGGTTGGGTCTCTAGCCCCTCACTCTCTCAGGGTCTACCCTTTGGGCCCTTCACAAACACAGGGTTACCCACCCAGTGATGGGGACTAGGAGTTAAGGCACCCCAACCTACCTTTCACCAGGGTGGTAACTGACCTGGCATTTCCTGGGGGCTCCCACACCACTGAGAGCCCCACCAGGCCACCCACTCCCAGCAGGGTGCAGTTTTAGGTCATATCCAGGACCAGGAGGCTCCTGACCATCCCCTAAAGCTTGTCCTTTACCTCCCAAAATTTCTCAGCAGCCCTCCAGCCAGGCAATACTACTGCCTGGACTCCAGCAGCTAAATTGCCCTGTTTATATAGACAGCCATTGCCTCCAAAATGGCTACCTTCATCAGGCACCTGGTGGCCACCAGCTCCAGGCTCTTAAAGTGGCAGGCACCCACAGTGGCCTGCCACAGGCCCCCTACACAAAGAAGTGTCTGGGGTGGTGCCACAGGCAGGCAGGGAGCACAAGGAAGCTGGATGGATTGGCGGGTCCAGGGCCAGGATAGAGAGCATGGGCTGATGACAATTAGAGCTGTGAGAAACAGAAGCGTTCCATATTGACCAGTGTTTCAAAATTTTGATGAAACAGTGTTCCGATTCAACTTTTGTTTCATGTAAAAAATTACAGGAATGGTATCCCCTTCTCAGGGCATGAAGCATGGCAAGTTTCATGATGATAGGTGCAGGGGGTTCAGAGTAACCGCATCCCAAGATCTTGAGAGGAAAGCTCATGTCACATGGATTTGTTAAGCCAAGAAGAGCCAAGTAGAGCAAGAGAATCACTTCTTTGAAATGGTTTTGCTGAAGAGGCATTAATTGATGCATGCCAGTGTATTGTTGGCCCTGCTGGGTACAGCATCGCACTACTGACTCATGTTCATACTGTGGTCAATTATTACCCACAGGTCTGTGGTGGCAAGTGATGGGGGATCTCCAGTCCTGCTCCCTAATGAGAGGCAGCAGTTGGAAAAGTACCCATGTCATGAATTTTGCCTGTCAGCAGGTAGAGGTGCAGGGCCCCAAAACCCAGAACCCCTGCACCTATATCCTCTAAGGCTGGCAGGCTCCATGGTCTCAGAAGGGTGTAGCAGGCCTACAGCTTTCACCCAGCTGCGCCGTAGCACACACTGTATCACCCATGTCATTAGTTTTGCTTGTCCGCAGCTCAAGGTCCAGTTCCCCCCCAAACCCTGCACCTATCTACTTGAAACTTGCAAGGTTTTGTGGCCTCCAGAGGGGCTAGCAGATCTGAAGTTTTGACCCTGCCGTGTCTTAACACATACACATGATACAAGTTTGGGTCTCAAATATTTGGGGTGCAGTTTCTTTCAACCCTCTATACCTATCTTCTTGAAACCTGGCACACTGCATGCTCTCAGATGGTGCTACCACTCCTGCATGTTTCATCCAAATACGGATAGAAATGAGAAAGTTATAGGTTCTTTCAACTTTCCCCATTATAGCTTAAGGGGAAAACATCAAAACAGTGTCAAAACGGCAAAACATTTCAACTTGCCTCACTTTGTTTTGAAGCTGTTTTGACCATATCTGTTCTGTTTTGATTTTACTGTTTTGATCTCAAAAAAAAACCGGTGGCAAAATTGCACAGCCCTAATGACAATGCAAGGTAGGTGCTGGGGCAGAGCCATGATCTGCCTTCATGCCACTGTCACAGATGCCAGTACCATGGGCAGGGGCATTCAGAGTGTGGATCGCAGCTCTGCCCCAGTCCTGACCTCAGCCCTGGGCTGGGGCCCATGCTGTCAGTGCCCAGAGATCCTTCGGTACCCATGGACACCAGTTGGGACCCATGCAGGCAGAGCACACAGCCAGGCAGACAGGAAGGGTGTCTGAGCAGACGGCAAGCTGTATCTGGGGCCTAGCCTACCTGCTCATCTTGCTTCCAGACATGGCTCCCCTGCTACCTACAGTCCAATCCCAGCTACCCAGGGGTGTGCCCTGCCTATGTGGGTTCTGGGCCTGGCAGTGGGTGCAGGGTAGTTTGGTTGGGGTGTCCAGGCATCAAGGCTGGGTCTGGCAGCAGCAGCTCGAAGGAACTAACACTGAGGCTGCTGGGAAATCTAGTGTGGCAATTCAGCAGCTGTCCTGCCTAAGCTGTGTTGCATTCCCAGAGTCAGTGGGACCGGCCACATGTGCCACAACCCCTACTTCCCCTTTGCCTAGGCTGGGGTGGGGGACCTACTATGGGATGAAACAGGCCCACAGATAGTATTTTGCCCACCTTTAAACTAGCCTATATTCAAAAGCTTCCACTAAAAGTCTTCTTTAAATTATATTGCTTTAAACTTCATATAGTACTCTGTTTAAAGTCTCTGAAGCACTGAGTAAAACAGAAAAACTACCGGACTTGTCTCTCTGGCAAGAATGCTGGAGATTAAGAAATGGGGAGGGGAGGGAAACAGTCCAATAATTAGGGTAATGACTGGGCAAAGCAAAATACCACTTTTATTCTACCAATTAGTTACCTAAAGTTATCCACTTTTCCAAAAGGTATATAGCATTAATCTGAAATGTACCATTGGAAAAACAGTGTGATATAATGTTATACATTTATTCTCTCTTTTAGTACGCATGTCATCAAAGGAAATATCACACATTGGACAAATCCTTTGATGGCCACAGATGAAACTCCCCCCAGTTTGAGCATGAACCATGGTTAACTATTTTTAGAACATGGCATTCAGTTGCTGCCCATTTTGAAGTGTTTTTATCCAGAAAATATTTTTCCACTATGCTTATGATAATACATTTTAGAACAGTACCTAAAGGCCTATTAGAGTCAGGGTGTATCAAATTTACTATTTATATCTTGCCTCCCTAGAGGCCCCTGTCAAACAAGGAGATGACACTGGTTTGACATGATACAGTTGCAATCTTCTTATTATTTTCTATGCTTTTACAAATCCTTCAACTAATATTTTTCCCTGAATATTTCTAGGTACCATAGTTTGTCAACTATTCACCAAGTTCTCCTTCCTACACAAATATTAAACAAACAGCATAACAACAATTACAGAAAGATGCACATATAATACCCATTGCACATTACAAACCTACCTCTTGTCCTCCATTCCTTCTTTTCCCAAATCTTTCGCTTCCACCATATTTAAAATAGAGAAGACACAAAACTTGTATGTAGGGAGTATAAAGACAATTCATTATGGAGATTAGTAGAGAGCCATTGCTGGTATCTCCAGTCTCTACATTCTTGTCCAAATGATTGTATTCAAAGTTTTGATCAGAATTTTATTTCAACTTTTCCAATAAAATACTCAGAAAAGAAAAATCTAGCTTTTTTTCATGTTCATGGAAAATTGTTGTTTGGTTTGGGAGTTTGGTGGGCAGTGAAAATAAGCAAAAAAACTGCAAACCTAAAGCCACATTTTGGGAGGGTTTGGGAAATGATATACATTGGCTAATGAAAAGAAGATCTATTGGAAGAACTGTTGTTTGAATACAGAACCATTTTCAGATTTCAAGGTTTTCATTAACAGAGTAATCATCTAGACTCATTTCCTAGCATTGCAGGAAAAAGAAATCTCCTTCTAGAAAACAAAACAAAGCAAGAAGACAACAAAAATAAAAATGCCCATTTTTTCTGGCTTTTGATAACTCTCCTTATTTGTCCTATTCCTATGTCCCAGAGTTCAGAAAGCATATTCTGGCTATCACCCTTCTCAGAGCCCCCTTCACTTCCTTGTTCCTCAGGCTGTATATGATAGGGTTTAACATGGGGGTAATGACTGTGTAGAAGAGAGACAGCAGTTTGTCGATATCTGGGGCATATGCAGAATTAGGGCGCAGATACATAACAGTGCCAGTCCCAAAAAACAATGTCACCACCACCAGGTGTGAGGAGCAAGTGGAGAAGGCTTTATGCCTGCCCTCAGCTGAGGGCATCTTCATGATAGTAGTGATGATAAGAAGGTAGGAAACCAAAATCAAGACAAATGGAAAAGTTACGAATACCAGGGCAACGATAAAGACTACAATTTCTGTCAGAAAGGTGTCTCCACAGGCCAGCTTCAGGACCGGGGGGATGTCACAGAAAAAATGATTGATTTCATGGGAGCCACAAAAAGGTAAGATAAAAATAACTGAGGTTTGGCCAAAGGACATGAATATACCACTCAGCCATGACACAGCAGCCAACACTGTGCACCTCACGTTATTCATGATGCATGGGTAGTGTAAGGGATGGCATATCGCAGCGTAGCGGTCATATGCCATGACGCCCAGGAGGAAACATTCTGTGCCCCCAAGAAATAGAAGGAAATACATCTGTGTGGCACAGCCAGTGAGTGAGATGGTTTTATCCTCTGAGAGGAGGTTGGCCAGCATTCTTGGGAGGGTTACCGAGGTATAAGAGATCTCCAGGAAGGACAAATTCCTGAGGAAAAAATACATGGGTGTGTGGAGGGCAGGGTCTGCCAATGACAAGGTAAAGATGAACAGGTTTCCTGTCAGTGCAGTTATGTAGCTCATTAGGAATACAAGAAATAGCAAGGCCTGTATTTCTGGAAGGCCAGACAATCCCAGGAGAACAAATTGTGTGACAGCAGTCTGATTCTCTCTTTCCATGTAGGCTTTGGGCTCCTCAGGGCAAGATTTTTTCCTAAACAAAGAGAGAACCAATACAACACAGATTTTCTCATACTGTAAGTAGTAGAAATTAACAAGGAAAGCTGCTAAGATCGACTCATTCTAAAGACCTAGACTCAGAAAGATGTCATTCTATCCTTTTCTTTCCAATCCCCATGCCCTCTACTGCTCCCTTCTCTTTAGCAGTTGATATACATTAGTTTTTGTTGACTCTAATGAGTGTCTCTGTCTGCCATGAATCACTCTTGATCCTTCTTGTCCTCTTCTTTGATGGCAATGTAGCTGAATATAGAGATTATTTAATACAAGAGAACAGCCATATGTACTATGGTCATATTTTGGGGGAAAAACATTAAATTATCGGTGGCCAAAATGAGCAGGAACAGCCCACAGTCTTAGTGTTATTAAAAATAATATGTGATATTTGGGAAGAATGAAAGATATGTTTAAACATTTTATACTTGTCTAAATGTACCCTAGAAAGGTAATATTTATCATCATTTGACTTCACAATCATATGCTAAAGCCTTTGTTGACATAAAGTCCAATTTTTGCTACACCTGTCAGAGTCTCGGTATGGTGCCCTAATTATTGGGTTCATGCCTAGATGTTGACCAGAGTAATCTCCATGAGTCATCTTAAACTGACTCACTGAGAAGGAAACATAGAAGAAAATATGTAGGACCAGAAGACAACATAAGGAAGGATTTAGCTTGGCCCCTGTTCCCAATGGCTTTTCTGCACGTTATATTTAATAACCTTTAGATAAAATGGATAGAAAGTGGTGGGATAGCATTTTGCTCAACTGGAGCAGGCTGAAATGAAAACAAGTGGGAAAATATCAGCCCCAAGATGTACAGGACTCCCACATTTCTCTGCAAAAAAAATGCCTCCCATAAAAAAAAAAATGATTATATAACTGTACCACCATGCTACAGCGTATTTAACAACTGCTGACTTTCACTCACTTTTATAAGAACTGTCTGTTTTGTATTCAAATCGTAAATATTCTTTGAAGCAGATCTGAAAGATGGGTGACCCATTTGAGTAGTCTCAGCATCAACTCATTCACCCTCTCTCTATCTTTAGTGCCACAATGATTTGATTATTTTATACAAAGTGGAACAGCATCAAACAAGATTGATAGTAGTCTATTCCACAATTTGCCTTAGTATGAATTTAAGCTAAGTTGGTTTCATTGTAGGTGGAGAATCTGGATATAAATACCTGACAGACAGAGGAGGGTATTTATCCCTGGGGCAGAAGATCCCTAGCCAAACAATATATGGCCTAGAAAATTATATTACATGAGGAGAAAAAGAGGATAAAACTGTCTAACACATTATGTAGGTTGCAGCCATGTTGGTCTAAGGACATAGGCAGACAAGGTTCTTTGGGTGAATCTGTTATCTTTTATTCGACCAACTCTAATACTTGGAAAAGTTCTTGGAAGAGCACACACCAACTGCAAGCACTTCCTATGCCCAGTGAAGGGTATTTAAGCCCACAATCATGCTAAGAAGACCTTTTCCAACTGTTTAAGTTGATTGAATAAAAGATATGAGATTTACCCAGAGAATCTTGTCTGCCTCTTATGCATTGTGTCATTAACTCTTCTCATTACCTTACCTTTTACAGTATCAAATGTCTGGAGGATGAAAACCATTCTTCTGTTAGTTTGACTGACTCTGGTATATTGGATGAAAGCTCATAGCTCAGTTTTAGATGTTTTCAGTCAGGGGCCCTTAAACAGAATTATAAAGGTCAGAGAGAGATACACACAAATTTTCAAACAAATTATTGAAATAATTATTGGGGGGTTATTAACCCCCCCCAGATATTATTATTGTAGTACACTGTGGTGAAGATGGCTTGCTACAGAAATTCTGCTAATATATTTTGTAGGAAAGCTTGATTTGCAAATAAATAATACACTGAATATTAAAAAAATAAGATTTTCACATGCAATTTCAGCAACTGCATATTTTCCAGAAAAACCCCCCAAAAACAAAAAACACCAAAAAAAAAACAAGCCTTCTACAACTACAAAATTATTTGCTTTTAAGCAATGTTCTTCTATAAAAATGTAAGTCTCAGTACTAAATTAAAACACATAAAGAAATTAATAAGCAAAGTGTGCCAGTGATGGTATCTCTGACCTGAATGTTATATGACTTATTACTCCCCTGCAATCCTAGCACTAGGTTTTGTAATAGTATTTCCAGGACCAGAAAAAATGTCATTGGTTTCATTTAGAATAGAATAGAATAGAATAGAATAGAATAGAATAGAGATTTTGCAGCTTTGAAACTGGCTACACCACCTGGATCTGGCATGTCTTCAGAATAACACAGCTAACTATGTCTCCCTGGAATATCTTTCCTCTGTTTAAGGTCCTTTATGACTTGTGACATTATTCTTTTTCTTTCCTTTTTCATTCACAAAATATGTGACATTAAACAAAGAAAGGAAAAAAACCTTGTAGCTACAAAGTTTTAGTTGCATTTAGAGTAGAAATTCCTGATAGAGCCTTAAATTCACTAACAGATTATTCAGACCCTGATGGCCTCTGTTCTGCCATAGCTAGTTTACTTTCAGTGTTTGAGTTGATGCACTTAGGGCAAAAAAGGAAGACACATTTGCAGTGGTTCTGATTGAACACAGTCAGAACCTGACACTAGCATAGCCCCTTTCATATATAGTTTATCCCTAGAATGAATGGAGCTTGGCTCTGATCAGCCAGGATTGTCCTAGAAATAATGTGTTATTTTCAATACTTCACAGGTACTTACAGTGGGACAACAGTTTTATATATGTGTAGGATACCAGATTAACAGGTTTTGCCCTGGGAGAAATCTGACATCCTTTTTTAACCTTAAGAGTAGTTTGTTTGAATGTTTCAAAACTACACTACTATCATTTCTTGTGACTAGAGGGCAAACAAAACCAATGA
Source organism: Caiman crocodilus (assembly GCA_030014935.1). Classification (NCBI taxonomy): domain Eukaryota; kingdom Metazoa; phylum Chordata; order Crocodylia; family Alligatoridae; genus Caiman; species Caiman crocodilus. The sequence goes on along the minus strand of JAGPOW010003112.1, from coordinate 4,185 downwards.
CACTTTAAAAAGGAATGACATTTAAATGGAGATAGTAAACTAGAAGCAACACAACAACCAAAATTAAGAGTTTGAAACTTTACAACGGCTTGTAAGTCATTCTAATGTACTGAATATTTTCTCTGCATTGAAACATAAATGAAGTTAGGTGCTCCTTAATTCATTCTGAAAACTTTAATCATGGTTCACGCTGGCTTTGACACCCATGAAATAATATAAAAATATCTTACCTGTTCCTGGTGCACAGACTGGTATCTTCTTGGAGTTTGTACAGCCCCACTATTTATGGAAAAAGAAATAATAATAATAGGTGAATCCTTGGGATGTGATAGCACATGCAAACCACCATGAAATCTGCTCAGTAACAGTGAATAACTGGTCATTCAGTTTTTCATCACAGCATTACCTTTCAGGCTTTCAGCCTGTCAGTGTGTGAGGCTTTACTCTTAACCCTATCCTGGATAGATTATAATGCCTTTAAAATATCCAGCTATTTGAAGCAGGGTTTTTTTCACTGAGTTAAAACATAGGGTAACCAAGTTCCATCTCAGTACCACTTCAGGAGAGCATGAACCTTAGACTTTCAAGTCTTCCACATGGACCTCCACCATTCAACATAAAGTTTTAATTTGCTGCTTCTTTTGTGGACCAGCTACTTAGAACAAAATTTTAGCTCTTAGAAACTGTTCACTTTATATTCCCCAATGGCAGTTATCCCAGTAAATTCATGTTACTTTTTGTACTGATGGACAAATGACATTACTACTTATGTCCAGTGTAGATACATAAATATCCATGTGACAATTAAATAAGCTTATTAAGGTGTAATTCCCTTGTTCTGAGCCAGTCTAAACCCACCTCTCATCTGCCTCTCATCCTCAGACTCATGACCAAACTGAAAGGACTAATCAGATCCTTCCATTGCAAGCACTTCCATTGATACCTTAACTTCTGACAAGATAACTAATCCTCTTTTTTGTTACTTCACAAGGCAAAGTTCATTTTTTGCAAATTATGGCTCCAGTCCCCCTGCCCATGACTCTACTTCCCAGTGTCACTTGGCACTAACAGACCCACCAACCCCACATCTGCATACTGGGTACACCACATCCACCACATTCAAGGACAACTGACACAGCACTTTGAAAAGGCCTAGGGAGATTATAAAACACAGGTTGGTCTACACTGCTGTCCAAAGCTTTCCCACCCTATTAACCAGAAAGTGTAACTCTCTGCCGAACAGCTCCATACAGACTGGCCTTTGTAAAAAATGGATCATTGTGTCCTAGGAGCCTACTGGGTTAGCCAGCAGATCAACCCCATGACCTAAAATAACCTTCAACCCTAAAGGTCCATCAAGTATTCCATGTATCCCATCTCAGATGATATATAGAAAATGTCTTGCTGCATCAGACCCAGTCTCCCCAAGCTCTTGTGAAAGTCTTGGGCCCCAAAATGGAGACAAGGGAAGCTCTGGTACCTCAGTGATTGGGAGGGATGGGCCTGAAGATCACACATCTTAACCTGAAGAAATCATACAGACATACAAACATACATGCACACTACATTGTAATACAACTGATGACAATAGTTAGAAAATGTACCTATATGAATGACAGTTTTATTCTGTTGGATTTTGTAATGTTCTGTGTTATGTGTGCATCCTAAATGTTACACAACAAGCATTTGGTCAGCCCTCCACGCAGCCAGCCACACTCCCTTCCTGAACCCAACCACACACGTGTGCACGCACACACACACAGGCACATACACAAACAGCTGGAAACACATTCTGAAATGCAGGCTGAACTTTACTGTCACAGGGTCACAGGTCACATGTGGCCTTATCCCCACTACTTTCAGTTGATCACATAGGCATGCCATCTATTTCAGGCCATGTTTTGTAGCAACTGCTGAAAATGAAGGCACATGTCCATGAAGGCCACATTGGCCTGGGCCATCACAGGACATGTTGAGATGATCTCTCTCCCTCTTCCTCTCTGCACCCTCGCCCTTCCTTCCCTCTCACCCAGGTGGTGGAGAAATAGCACTATGGGTTGCCACTCAGCCTAGAACTCTCAGACCAAATACTTCTGTTTGCCCTGGAACTGCTACTTTTTAAACATGTTTCCAAACTGGTCACACTTGAGACTGTTTCAGTGGTTGCATTTACATTTGTCCCTTAGATGTAGGAAACACTGATTCTTTACTGCTGTTCAGCCAATCTGAAGTGGGACTGCTTACAAGAGGCCCACAGGTGTGTCAGATCCATCAGCAACAAGGAGAGAGACTGTGATCCCTGAAATATGAAAGAAGTAACTGAAGGGGACCCAGGGAGAGCAGAGAGAGAGGTACAGAACAGGTAGAATAGCTGTGGGGAGTACAAGAAAGCTGACTAGGAATTAAAGGAGTCCAAATCGAGGGGACAGGGACAGGCTAAGAACAAAAACAGAAGGTATTCAGACTTGGAAAACAGGGTATGACTATGAGACAGAGATGGGATGCCTGGAGAGACCACCAAGAGGGACAGTTGGTGACTGGGCCTGGTCTACGTGTGGTGTGAGCCTTAAAAGAGAACTGACTGAAGGCCAGAGAGCAGTCAAGGACATGTGCCTGCACCTCAGGTTTTAGCAATTCACTAACCAGGGGGAGCCCTAGGATCCAGCCCTGGACCAAGAGGTACCCAAGCCCTGCTACTAGCACAGGGCCATGCAGCCAGGCCCAGCTGCAACAGCAGTTCCGTAACCGAGCCTGAGCCAAACTCTGGCCATCAAGGGCAGGATATCTGGTATGCTCAATAAACCAATTCAGGATGCCCAGATGTTAGTGTCAGATACCACACATACCCATGCATGTGTTATACATCAGTAGTGCCTACCTCATATCTACTGTTTCCCCCTCATCCTCTAGGCAACCTGCTGTATCAAGAAAGAAGATGAGATTGGTTTGATATGATGAACAAAGCTATCCTTTTATTATCTTTATTATATTAAGTTAAGATATGGCAGGGTAAGTGAAAAATTGCAAACCTAAAGACACATTTTGGAAGGTTTTAGTCAACTATATATGTCCGTTAGGGAAATAGGATGACTTGTGTAATGAATAAAGAAACATCTTCAAATTTTAGATTTTTTGATAACACCTTAAGCATTTAGATGAATTTCCCATTTAAGTTTCTAGAGAAAATGAAACCTCTTTAAATACATTTTTCCATTGAAAATAAAACCAAGCAATGGAAATATGAGCATATAACTTTCTAAGCTGTTATCTTCTCAGAGGCCTCTTAAACTTAGAATTCGCTGGGACAGAGCAGAAAAGGAATGATAACTATGGATTAACCACCATAACTATATCTAACTCAACTACAACCTCACTCTAATAAAGTCATATCTCAAAAGTGTTTTACACAGTTCCATCATTGCCTCATTGTTCTACAGGAAACCCTCACTATTCACAGGTTCAGCATTCACGGTTTCAAATATTTGCAAATACTGAACCAGCATTTTAAATACACTTTATACACTTACAGGAGCTCCTCAGGAGCTCTGCACTTGCTGCCACTGGGCTCCTGCTGCCATGCTCCTACTGTTGCATCAGGAGCTATGCCTTCCCCTGCTGCCAGGGACACTGCATTCAGGAATGTAGTACCTTATTCACAGATTTCCCCATTGACAGGAGATACAAGAACATATCCCAGGTGAATGGCAAGGGTTGCCTGTATTTTTATGACCTTGTTTTCAGAAAGCAATTTCTGGCTATCACCCTTCTCAGAGTCCCCTTCACTTCCTTGTTCCTCAGACTGTATATGATAGGATTTAACATGGGGGTTGTGATTGTATAGAAAGGAAAGAGCAGTTTGTCCATATCTGGAGCATATGCAGAATTAGGGCTCAGATACATAACAATGCCAGCCCCATAGAACAATGAAACCACCACCAGGTGTGAGGAGCAGGTGGAGAAGTCCTTTGCCCTACCCTCAGCTACGGGCATGTTCATGATAGCAATGATGATAAGAAGGTATGACACCAGAATCAAGACAAAGGGAAAAGTTATGAATATGAGGGCAGACATAAAGAACACAATTTAATTCAAGAAAGTGTCTCCACAGGCCAGCTTAGGACTGGGGGGATGTCACAGAAAAAAAATGATTGATTTCATGGGAGCCACAAAAAGGTAAGATAAAAA
>JAGPOW010003110.1:114601-128928 GCA_030014935.1 Caiman crocodilus | reverse complement strand
CGTGAGGAGGAGGCTGGACGAACACCTGGCCGGGTCGTTTGACCCCAGCGCTCTTTCCTGCCGCGGCAGGGGTCGGACGTGGCGATCTGCTCCGGTCCCAGCAGAGGGCTGGGCTCGAGGAGCGGGGGGGTCCTGTCCAGCCTGCCTCCCTGGAGGACCGCTGCCCCACGCCCTGCGAGAAGGCAGGGCACCGAGTCCCTTTGCCCCACGCTGGCGGCCAGCTTCCTCCGCCCGCGGACAAGCAGCCTGTTTTATCAGCTGGCAGGGAGGGAGCCATCAGCGCCCGTGTCACCAGCACGTTTGTTGGCGTCACCAGGCTGACACGGACGCACGTGGCTGGGGACCGCGGGGCCTCCCCCAGCCAGGAGGAGGAATCCAGCCACCAGTGCCAAATGGGGACCCAGTCCCTAAAGGAAACTGGACAGAGGATGCCCCCAGTCCTTGCCCTTCAGCCCCAACACCAGCAAGTCCAACCCCTGCATTGGCCCCCAGCTGACCGCCCCCCTTGCTGGCTGCTTCGGCCTCTTGCGGAGCCCGGCGCGGGCACTGATGCTGGTGTGTGACCCCAGGAAGGGAGACTCAGGACCCCCATACGGCCCCCCCCGCGCACCCCCGGGGTAAGCGCAGCCTTCGCCGCGCCGCCCCTTGGAGACACGCGCTTCCGCAGCTTCCGGGGTCGCCCGCGGCCACGCTCAGACCGAGCTGCTGGCTCGCGCGGACGGACGGAGGAGCTCCCTACGGCCCCGCACGGACGTGCTGGCGCGCCGAGGCGCAAGCAGCTGCAGTTCGCGGTGTTGGAGGTGAGCCCTAACGAGGACGCCGCTCGCCGCCTCCGCAAGGGCATTGCCCGTTAGGTGCGTCGAAGCCGCATCGCGAGACGGGCCGTGTGGGTTAAAGCACCGCGACGCTCGGTGCTGTACGTGGGCACAACAGCAGCGACGTGCCCATCCGCGCCGGGCCCGGGCTGTCGGCACCGTATTTCCCAGAACGTAACTTGCCCCCACGCGAGAAGGGTGCTTCGAGGAGGAATAAAGAACAAGAAGAGATCTTTCCCAGAAACTACCCGTCAAGCGGCAGTCAGCCATCGAGTAGCTGCTGCCTGTGGCACGGCAGAGTCACTTCCTCCCCCTTCCCCAGCGCAGAGGTGGTGGAAACTGCTGCCGCCGTATTTCTTCACGTGCCGTGCCCCCCATTTCCGCCAGCTGCCTCTGGAGAGAAGAAGAGGGGTGCAGGACGCGGCCGACCGCGTTGGGAGGACGGCCGGCGGAGGCCGTGGGCAGGGCGGGCTGCATTGGCAAGACGCGGGGCTCATCGCACCCCCGCCCAGCCTGCCGCGAACGATGCCGTGGGTGGGAGCGCCACACCTTGCCCCATGGAGCCGCCGGCCTCCCCCGGGCTGGGCCCTCGCACAGATCTGCTTTCCCACGCCGTTCTTCCCTGCCTGCGGGGACCCGGGGAAACCCGCCCCGGGTCTCGTTTGCGGGCACGCCGTACGCCACAAAGTCACGCAAGCGCCTTCCCCCAGGTACCTGGGCCGGAGGAGACCATCGCGCTGGTGGATCTTGAAGCTCCAGGAGGCAGCGGGGCGCCGGGTGCTGAACGGGGTCGGCCGGCTAGGGAGAGAAAACGGCAGAGGAGCCCCCTGAGCCAGCCAGCGGCTCTCGACGGCCACCGAGCCCCGGCGCCTCCGGGGCAGAGCGGGGACGGCCAACGCGACCCCCTCCAGGCGGGAAGAGCGAGGAGAGATGCTCACAGAGTCACTGCCCAGCCCTGAGGCGAGACCCCTGGGTCCAGGCCACGGACCCGCACGCTCCCGGCGGAGCTTGGGGGACTAAGCCTGGAGGAGACCGAGGGGGGATTGGATCCCAGCCTTGGGGCGACGACAGAGGGGCTGGGGGTGGGCATCCTCCAGGCCGTTGGGGACGGGACTAGGAGCCACGGCCTCGGGGGGGGGGGTCGGGCCGGAAGGACCTCGCAAGGTCTGGTCCAGCCCCCTTCGAGCCGTGGCTGCAAGTGCCCGGTCAGCGGCTGCGGTCACCCGTGCTCCTGCGAGGTGCACAGGCATGTAAGCCTGGCGTCATGTCAGAGCGCCTCGGAGACCGACTCGCCCACGCACTGTGGTAGCTTAGCAGAGACTCCGGCCTCTGCCGTGCCCTGAACGACCTTCTATGCCTCCCTCAGCGGGTTAACGGCTTCGTTTCTCTTCAATCCACCTTCTGCCCCTCTCGGCTCCTCCTTCCCCCCGCCCCGCTCCCCCAGGCCAGGCCTAGAGAGGACGAGAAGAGGGGCCGGTTTCCCCAGCACGTGCGGCGAGCGTCCTCCGCAAAGATGCCCAGCTGCTAGATCAGCATCTTCCAGCGAAGCCAGCGGAAAGCCACCGAACCTCGTGAGACGGCAGCACGAGATCTTCGCCCGCCCGCCCCCGAGTGCCGCAAAGGTCAGGGCCTCTCCCCCTCCGCGCTCCCGACCCCGGGATCCCCCACGGGGAAGTTCCCACCAGCCAAGCCTTCTCCTTGGAAGCCAAGGCCTCACACGTCGCACCAGCCCCCCACCTCCTTCACAGCTTCGTCTCTCTGCCCCGGGCTACTCCCAGCCTCGGGCCCTGGGGGGCCGTTTACGGCACATTGACGCGTTGTCCCCCTTCTAGGCAAGCCCCAGCCCTTAGCCACGGGGCCACAAACCCTCCCAGCGGGCAGGGAAACCGAGGAACTGTGTGAGATCACGCACACGCGGAGGCAGAGCCGGGTGCGGGATCCTGGAGCCCGGTCTGAGCCCACACCAAGCAAGCGCTCCGAGAATAGAAACCAGGAGCGCGGGCGCCTAGCCCGAGCTCTATCCGCTACCCCCCCGCCCCGCGCGGCCCCCGCGGCCCGGCCCAGCCCGGCCCCTCCTGGTACCTGCGGCGCTGCCAGCTGGGAGCTTCCGGCTGCGCTGCAACGGCCTGAACTTTGCCCCCTCGCAGGGTTGGGCCCCGCAGCGGGGCGGGAGCCCCGAGGCAAATCAAGAACGCCCAGCGACTGGGTTCAGTCGCCTGGCTCCGGCGGGGGCAAGGAGAGCTTTCTGCCCCAAGCTCTATTCACTGCTCCGTTTTCTGCTCCCTGCCCTGCTTCCTTCCCTGCACCTCCAGACCTATCTGCTGCTCTTCCTGCTCCTTGGCTCATCTGCCCCTCTGCTCCCTGCCCAGCGCCCCCATCCACCACTCTGCTTTCTGCTCCCCCTCTCCCTGCAGAGCAGCTGATGGGGCTGGGAGCACAAGGCAGGGAGCAGAAAGCAGAGTGGTGGACGAGCCAGAGTGCACTGGGAAGGGAGCAGAAAGCAGAGCAGCAGCTTTGACATCGATGAGCAGCAGAAACCAATCTGCTGCTCTGCTTCCTGCTCCCTGCCTTGTGTCCCCAGTCCCCTTGGCTGCTCTGCTATCTGCTCCCCACCCGGTGTCCAATCTACCTGCCCCGGGCCCACAGACTCTCGCCCTGCTCCCTGGCCCATCTGCCACTTGGCTTCTTGTTCCCTGCCCTGTGCCCGCAGCTCCAGCTGCTGCTCTGCTCCCGCACCGACGCTGCCCCTCCCAGCCCGCTGTGCACCAGGATCGGGGCCCAGGGCCCAGGCACCAGCCCCTTTCTCCCCCTGCACGCTGGGACTGGAGCTTGGGGTGGGGGCAACGCTGCACAGCAGGATGGGGCCCTGGGACCAGGTGCTGCTCCTGACCGGCTGCATGCAGCACACGGAGACGTGGGGACCCGATTTCTATCCCGTGGGGTGGGTGCTGTGGGCTGGACGTGGCCCGCAGGCCAGAGGTCGAGCACCACTGCCCAAAAGGGGGCCAAGGGATAGGGCAATGGGCGCAGGTCATGCCTCAGTTTCCCTGCTCCACTGTCCCAGGGATGGTTAAATCAGAGACATGGGTGGAAATCCAGATAATTTAACTTAAACTTTATAAAACAAAGGCGGGGGGGGGGTGCGAGTCGGGAACACGCTTGTCCTGGGAGGATGGACTTGGAGGACACGACCCCCCCCGCGTCCCCAGTCCCAAGACCCCGACCCCAGCGTCCACGTGCTCCCTGCTGGCCGGAGCTGCCCGCGGGGTCACACCCCAGCGCGCCGGGGAACGGCTCAGAGGAACCCGCCGTGGTTTCAGTCGTGACCAGTGCAAGCCCCCGGCATCCCCCCGGCTGCATCGGTGCGCGGGGTCACTGCGGCTCCGGCCTGGGAGGCAGGAAGACGCCCAGCTGGGTGGTGCAGGCGTCCCGAAGCTGCTGCAGCTGGCGCTGCCCGCGGCGCAGCAGGTGCTCGATGCGCAGGACGTCGGAGGTGGGCAGCGCGGCGTTTCTCCGGAACTCCTCGCGGACGCGGGGCATGAAGCCCGGCTTCCCCTGGGCCGCACGCAGGCACTGCTTGTACAGGCTCAGCACCTCCCGCTGCAGCTGGCTGTGCCGCGCCATGGAGCACGAGGGCGGCACTGGCAGGGATGAGAAGGGCGGCGTCAGTGCCACGGGAACCCGTGGCCTTGCACACACGCGTGCAGCAAGCACCTGGGATCCTTTTTATGCAGGTATGAGCCATCATGCCCCTCCCCCCACCGCTTTTCCACGTGCGTGTGCAGGCAAGTGTGCAGACCCTGCTTTGCACATGAGCACGCAAGGAAGTGTGCAGGCTCCGTTTCAATCGTGTCGCCCACTTGTACGCATGCATGTACAAGCAACTGGGCACTCCCACCCCCGTTTGCACGCGTGTGTGAGCAGCTGCAAGCCCCCCCCCCCGCCATACACATGCATGCAAACCACCGTGTGCCTTTTTGCACATTTGGGGGCAAGCAGCCGCACCCGCGTTTCTGTGTTAACACGCCCAAGTGCAGCTCTAGTGCCCGGCCCGCGTCCCCCCCCGGCCCTACCTCCACTTCCGATCCGGCCCGGAACGTTGAGACACCGACTTCCCCAGGCCTCGCTCCCCGTTGGCTGCGGCGGACACACTGCGGCCAAGGCCCCGCCCCCGCGTCGGGGCTCGGTGCCAGGCGCTGCGCGCGGCCGGGCTGGGCGGAGCCCGCGCTCCCCGGGGCGGGGCGGGGCGAGGGGGGGTCTGGCCCCGCTCAGCCCGGGTTGCCGCCTTGCAGCGGGGGCAGGGCCGGGCCCGGGCTCTTGGGGGCGCGCCGCCAGCCCCAGCGATCCCGGGGTGGCTCTAGGGGGGCGGAAGCCTCTGTGCTCGGAGGGGTTGAAGCCGGGGGTGGGCAGAGCCCTGGCTGGGGTGATGGCGCCGGGGCTGGTCCCGCCGGGAGCCGGGCTGGACGAGATGCGACCCCCCCGGCCCCGGCCCCTCCGAGCTGAACCCCCGGAAGACCCTGCCGGGCGCAGCGTCCCCTCGCCGGCAGCGACACGGGCAGCTTGCCTGCTCCGGGGGCAAAGCACGCGGGGCGGGCGCCGAGCAGGGAACAGGCCCAGGCCCCTCCAAGCGCTCGTCTTGCCCCGTGCTTCCGAGCGAGGCGTGCGGCGCGGCCGGGGCCGGGGCGGGACAGACGGGCCGGAAACGGGGGGGTCAAGGCTGCGGGGGCCCCCGTGCCCCACGTGACTGCAGCGGGTCCCCCTCTTCTCCTCGGTCCTGGCTGGTGACCGGGGGGGGGGCCGGGTCTGAGCTCGCTGCGCGGAAAACCCGGACCCGCCCTTAGCTGGGCGCGGAGAGCGGCACCGGAGCGCAGACTCCTCGCGCGTGCGTTTGCTCGGGTTCGTCCTGCCCCCGCGCCCGCTGCTCGGCGAGGCCGTGGGGCTTGCCCGGGAGGGAGGAAAGCCTTTGCAGAGCTAGCCTGTGCTCCCCCCCCCCCCCCTGCAGCCAACCAGGGAGACTTTGGGGGTGGGAAAAAAGGCACCGAGAAACGGTCGTGCGGGCCAAGCGCCCCGGGCTGCACCGAGCCCGAGCGGGGACCGGTGCCCGAGCGGCGGCAGCGCTACCCCAGGTTGCGGGTGTCCTCCCGGGGCGGGGGCGGCTGCAGGCGCCCCGTGGGACACTTCCAGAGCGAGGTTTTGGCCCTGGCGCAGGGAGGCGGGCGGCTCTGTGCTGTGCTGCGCTGCTACGGAGGCCGGTGAGGCCATGGGCCAGATCCAGCTGGTAGGGCGGGGGGGGCACGACCGGGCCCCTCTGGCCCCGTGGAGGGAGGTGGGAGACAGCCTGGCCTGCGGCTGGGCTTGACCCCATAGGCTGGAGGGGCCGGGCATGACCTGGCCGTGGGGTCGTGCAGTATTAGTTGCCCCCCAGTTAACACCCCGCACCACCGACTATCCTGACCTGCGGGGGCACCCCTGCCCAAGGGGGTGGGGGGGCACGCTGAGTTGTGCCAGGCGCGGGCAGGACACACGGCCCAGCGGGGCCCGAGATGCTGAAGGGGGAAGAGCCCCGAAGTCCCGCTGGTCCAGGGCCAAGACGGAGCTGAGCAGGGCTGGAAGCGAACGGCGTAAGGACCCATGCGGGGGTCGGGCCTGGGTGGCAATTCGAAGGGAAGAGGGCGGCGAAGCTGGAAGTCCTCATCAGTCCCCTTCCCCGCAGTGTCCGGGCCCCTGCGAGGGAGCGCCCCGCTGACCCGGCCGGGGGGCCTTTCGCTGCAGCCCGACCCCAGCCGCACGCAGCGGGAACGACCCGCCCCGCCGGGGCACCCAAGTCGGGGGCCGGATCCCTGCAGGGAAACCGGTGCCCGGAAAGCGACGCCAGGCAAGGCCTCCCTGCTGCAGCGACCCTGGGTTACACCCCTTGGTGGGGATGTTAGCCCCCGCCCCGGGGCCGGCGGCACCCGCTGTGGATCCAGCCCTGTTGGAGCTCCCAGCCCCCCCCCAGGGGCAGTCGGGTGTTTTTTGCATCAGCTGGGCGCGTGCCTCCGCTTTGGGAAGGGGGCTCTTGCAAACACACTGCGGCGTGGCTGGATCCCCCCCCCCCCCCCCGGGGGAGCAGCACCAGGACGGGGGGCGAGCCGGCCCCCACCCCAACCCCGAAGGCTACAACCCTCGTGCTGGTGTAGGGCCCAGGAGAGAGCCCTACCCCGACGGCCCGAGCTCCAACCCTCTGCCCACCCCCGGCCGGCTCGGGGCCGTCCCGGCCCGTCGGTCTAATCCCCTTCCCAAGCCGAGCCTGCGGCACAAAGGCACGTCCCGGGCCGCTGCTACGCGGGCAGGTTTATTCGTCTCACGGTGTTAGGCGGGTGGGGAAGGGGGGGCAAAATAATAAATATTATTAACAAGTAGTGGCATCTTTCACTGAACAAACGGATACAAGCAGGAGCCTCTCGCGGGTCCGCCTCGCCGCCCAGGTCTGAGCCCAGCGGCTCGGGGCGCCGCGATGGCCCGTGAGAGGACAGGGGGCGGCCCCGGCCTCTCCCCCCACCCCCTTCCGTCCTCACATCTCATCCTCCAGGCCGTAGTCTTCCTCGGGGAAGTCGCCCACCGTGACGTGCTGCGGCTTCACGAAGGCACCGTACTTGGGCTGGCACTCGAAGTAGCGCTGGCCGTTCACGCTGCCGGGGGAGGGAAGAGCACAGAAGAGAGAGGCATTGGGGTCGGGGGCCCGATGGGGGACCCGCGCCCCTGCTCCGAGCGCGGGGATCCAAAGCCTGCGCCCTGCCCCCATTTCTGCTACAGCGTCCAGGGGGAGGGGGCTGAAGCCTCCCCCAGAGCCACTGGGCTGTGCTGATTCTCCTCCGGCACCGACCCCGCAAGGTCCGGGCTGGAGGGTCTTGCCCCCGCGCTCAGGCTCAGCCCACGCTGCACTGGGGGCAGGGAGAGATTTCCCCCCAGTCAGACTGGTACAAGCTGGGGGTTGGGGGGGGGGTCGCCTTCCTCTGCAGTGGGAGCACGGCCTGGGCCTGGCGTCTCTGAAGCATCTATTTACCCCCCTTGGAGCGCAGCAAGGCGCGGGGTCCCGTCTGGGGTTGTGTCAGGGCTGACTACTGCTAGACCCGTAGAGCAGCGGGGGGCGACCAGCACAGCCCCCACAGCAGAGCGCGGGCACCAGTCAGCCCTGCCCCGCGGCTGTCCAGCCTCTCCCTGAAGCCCTCCAGCGACGGGGAGGGCACAGCTCCCCCGGGCCGTGCTGCCACGGCCTCTCTGCTCCGACCGGGAAGAAACGGCTCCCCGAGATCCGAAGCTGCGCTCTTCTGGCAGATGTGTCCGGGCAGGGACCTGGCCACGGCAGGGCTCTCTCCGCAGGGGCCATGGGAATCCTTCGTGGCCCCGATCCAGAGCCAAGCCTGGGACGTCTTACCTGCCGTCGTGCTTCCCCAAGGGTTCGTCGTACTTGACGCCGATCCAGTAGCCCGGCTTGAACTCTGTGAGGCCTGCGGGGAGGAGGGAGAGGCGGCGAGTCAGAGCACACCCGATCCCCGCTAGCAGACGGGTCTCTTTGCTGTCGGGGACCTGGGTGGGGGCAGGTGGCACAGCCGGCTCGTGGCCTGCGGTACGGAAGTCCCCCCGGCGCCGAGGGCAGGGAGGAACCGGGCCAGGAAGTGCGCAGTGCTGCCCTGGGGAGGGGGACCCGCAGGGAACCGTCCCAGGACACGGCGGGCGGGGAAAGCCGTGGGACCCAGAGCAGGGCTGCGGGCTGTTCATAAATTTCCCAGGGACGGGGGGGAGAGATCCCCAACAACCTCCCCCCAGCCGAGACACTGGGGTCTGGGAGCCGGAGCAGGGCTGCGCGACACTCACCCGCGTACATCACCGTCCCCCGCTTGAGGGGCTGCCCGGCCATGCGCACCTCGCAGCGGGCGCCCACCGTGACCGCCTCGGCCAAGGCCTTCTCCTCGGCCAGCTTCTGCGCCTGCTCCGCTTCCTTCCTGGCCACCTCCTCCTCGTTGAAGCGGCCCTTCTTGCTGCGCTTGAGGAAGGAGCGCACCGAGTCTGCGGAGCGAGCGTCAGGGCGGTGAGGAAGGGAATTGTGAACAAGGCAGAAAGTATCACGACGTCCCTTCGTGGCCCCCGGTGCGCCCGCACCTCGACCGCCGCGCCCAGCGCTGGTCCCCGCGCCTCCCAAAGGAGACGGAAGAGCCGGAGAAAGGCAACGAGGAGGACCGGCGCTACGGAGCGCTCCCGAGGAGGGGCTCACACGGCCAGGCCTGCTCAGTTGAGCAGAGACGCCGCGGGGGAGCACGGGACAGGACGAGGGCTTGCAGCACGTTACGTGGGGGGAGCTGCAGACGACGAGGGCGAAGGGAGCTCAGGTCGCGGCCCGTCCAACCCCTCTCCCACCGGGACCAGCCCCGACCAGAGGAGGACGGGGGGAGCCGGCACGCTACGAGCAGGCGGCAGTGCGACGCCGGCACCAGGGCGGTCGTTTCCCCGCGTGCAGGGTGAAGGGGGAGCTCGCAGGCACCGGGCGCGGGGAGTTCAGGCAGATCCACCCGGGGGCCAGGCCCATGCGGGGGGAAAGGGGCACCGGGGGCACCGCATCCTGCATCGCGTTCCTCGACAGCCGCGAGGGGAGGGGGACGGGGCGAAACCCTGCCCGGACCCCGTCCGTCTCCCGTCCAGCGCCGCGCTCTGCCCCCGCAGCACGAGACGGGGCAGGACGGACACCCTTGCTTCTAGCCCCGTCCCCAAAAGCCACGGAGAAAAAAGCCCATCTCCGTCCTGCCCGCCATCGCCCCAAGACTGGGCCGCCCCCTCGTCTCCGGACTCGACCTCCCCGGGCCTCCCGCGGCGCGGCGCGTACCCGCTCTCTGCTCGTAACTGCTGTCCGAGATCTCGTACTTCTGCACCCGCGACAGGTCCTCGTACTCGCCCACCTGCGCCCCGCTCCGGTCGATGACCTGCGCCGAGCAGAGGCAGCCTGAGCCCCGCGCCCGGCCCCCAGCGCCCCCGCCGCAGCCCGGCCCCCGCCCCCGCCGGCACCCACGTGTATGCGGCACCCGTCGTCCACGGGGTAGGAGCCCAGCAAGGCCTCGTCGCTGTCCAGCTTCATGATGAACTTGTCGTCGGGCGCGTAGAGCTCCAGGTCCATGCAGGACGCGGGGCTGCCCACCACCAGCTCCAGCTTGCACTGCGGGGGGGGGGGCGGGGGGGGCGGGTCAGGCGGGGCGGGGCATCCGAGCAAGGGGCGCAGGGCAGCAGCTGGCGGGTGGGGGGCAAAGGGCAGGGGTCATGCGGGGTCACCGGGGGGGGGGACGGTCTGGAGGGCGGAGCTCAGGGCACTCCCGGTTCCGGTCGGGGCAGAGGGGCCTTTCCGAACATTTCCGGTCAGGGATCTTTCCGGTCATTTCCGGTCCCGGTCGGGAGATGAGGGCGTTTCCGGTCCCGGGGGGGCGTTTCCGGACATTTCCGGGCGGGCGGGGGCGGGGCGATTCCGGTACCTTGAGCTCGGCGAGGGTAAGGCCGCGCGGGAAGCGCTTGGCGGCGCGGGCGGCGCGGAGGCTGCTGCTGACGGACACGGCCACGGCCGCGGGCCCGGCCCCGCTGGGCGCCGCCAGGATCATGGCCCGTCCGCCGCGCTCCTCTCCCGCCGCGGCCCGCGCCCTTCTGGAAGCTTCGCCCCGCCCCTCGGCCGCCCCGCCCCACTCGCTCGCCCAATCCCGCGCCGGCCCAGCCCGCCAATCAGCGCTCGCCCCGCCCCCCGCGCTCGCGAAGCGGCGGCGCGCGCCGCGCTCCCTCCGGCCAATCCGCGGCGGCGTTGCTCGGGGGGCGGGCCACGTGCCGCTGCAGAATCCTTGCACGGGGGCTTGCACGCGTGAGCGCTCCTGCCTGCCCACGTGATCGCGTGTGCGGTCACATGACTGCACGCCTGGCCACTCATGCTGGCACGTGTGTTTGCACATGGGATCTCGCGCCTGGCAGCCCTCCCGGTTGCACGTGCATACGGTTGTGCGACTGCACGGCGTGCGTGGCTGCACGCACGGCCCCGCGTGACGTGCTTGCATGTACAATGGCACGTATGACTGCCTTCATCGCTCTGTGCAGCAGCATGGGCGACTCCGTGCACGACTGCGTGTGCGGCTCCACCTGGGATGACACGTGTGACTGCACGCGTGGGCGTGGATGCATTTTATTTGGCCCATCGGCAGGCTCTTGCCAACCCGCGACATGCAAGAGCCCTGCCCCCGCCGACGGCCACGCGCGCGGTGACGCCTGTCCCCGATTTCCACGTCTCCCCGTCCCCGCCGGGCTCGGGGCAGCGAACAGGAACAGGCCGCACCGCGGCTGGGAAACACCAGTTGGCTCCCTAAAACCGCCCCCCCCGGCCCACTCCCCCGGCCCACTCCCCCGGCTGCCCCGAGGCCCCGGGCAGAACCGACACCAGCAGCGTGAAGGCCGCGGGGGAGGCGAGACGTGGCCGGTGGCTGCGGGGGGGTGGGGGGGCGCTACGGCCCCAATGCGCCCCAGGCAGGGCTGCAGGCCCCCAGACCTGCTACAGCAGCCCAGGGGAGGCTCTGATTGACCTGAGGGAGGACCGCAAAAGGAGCCCCGCCCCTCCCCATGCCCCACCCACTCCCTTGGCCACGCCCCCTGCATGGGTGTGCATGGAGAGGAGGGTGGGGGGAACCGAGCAGGTCTAGGCCCCAGGCCGGCATGGCAGAGCAGCAGATACTACCCCCCACCGGCCCCCTGGCCCACAGTTACTGCCCCTTGGGAACGGTGTAGGTCCGCCTGACCCGGGCGTAGGGGCCAAGCGCGTCGCTGAAGACGAAGTCCCAGAGGACGCAGACCCAGGAGGCGTGGTAGGGCAGGTGGTCGTAGTACTCGGCCGCAATCTTCTTGACCTACAAGCACGATGCGGGGGGGATTAGGAGGATACGTGGCCACAGGGCTGCGCCCCCCATCCTGGCACCCCCCGCTCGTGCCCGGGGAGACATTGCCTGAGACGCCCCCTCTCCAGCTGGGTGCAAGCCCCCTCTCCCCCGGGGAATTGAGGCTCGTGTGAGTCGAGAGCGGGGACCTGGGGGAGAAAGGAGGTGGGCGGTACAGCCAAGGGACGGGGGCTCCAACCACTGAGCCTGCTGCCCCCTTGGATTCACCTCGGTGTTGCAATGCAGCACCCTCGTCACTAGAGGGCAGCTCATGCCCGTGTTCACCAACACCTGAGTGTGAGCTCACGCTCGCCAGGGCAGAACCAACCCCGCCATGTGCCCGGAGCCAGCCCGGAGACGGGGAGCCCAAAGCCAGGCAGCGTGGCCTAAGCGCTGCAGCACGGGCCGGACACCTGGGTTCCCTGCCCGGCTCCGCCCGTCCCCGGGCCTCAGTTTCTCCAGCTGGAAAGTCAGGAAAAGCGGCGGGGTCGAAGTGGGACATCTCAGCTGGGGCCTGGCTGGAGCGGGGCCGCTCGACACCCGCCAAGGATTCGGCTCGGGGATCCTGGCTGCTGCGGCCCACCCGCCCCCATGCCCTTCGCGGGCGCAGCACGTTCAATGCCGAGGCCCCGGCGGCGTCGGGAGCGTCTCCCTTACGCAGGCAGCAGTAGCGAGCCCCTGTCCTCCAGCCAGAGCTGGGCTGGTACCCTGGACGGCGTTCCCTGGGCTGCCCCGTGATGAGCCCGATAGCATCAGGGGGGTCCACTGAACCCCGTGGCCCCAGCCCCGCCGTGGAGAGCAAGTGCCTAATTCCCCTAGGTGCCAGCCCACGCCCAGGCATCCCAACCCGCAACCGCTACACCTCGCAGAGCCGGGAACGCGGGTGTCCTGACTCGGCCCCGCCGCCTCCCTGCAGCACATCCCGCCGCTCCCCACCCCTAGAGCTGGGGACGGCCCCGGGCTTGGGGGTGAACCGCACCGACCCCCCTCCTTGAGACGCACCCAGCCCCAGGGCTCCTCCCCCGGCACAAAGGGGCGGGCCTTCAGGAGGACAAGCCCCGCCCACACTCCTGGAAGGCCTTACCTGTGGCAGGCGGCTGCCGGGGATGCTGGGGAAGTCGTGATGCTCCATGTGGTAGCCCACGTTGAAGGTCAGCCAGTTCAAGGGGCCGTAGTAGGAGAAGGTGTCGTAGCCCTTGACGTACATGTAGTGCTCGGCGATGAAGTGCCCGGAGATGGGGTGGATCCCCGTGGCCAGACCCGACCCGGCGATCAGGTAGACCACTGGCTTGGCGCCCCACAGGAGGTAGAGGAGCAGGTCGAAGGCCACCTGGACGGCAACGTTGAGGATCTCCATGGCCGTGACGGGCTTGGGGTTGACGCAGAGCGGGCGCAGCGTGTAGAGGACGGGCTGCAGGACGAGCCAGAGCAGCTTGCGGGCCGGGGAGCAGAAGAACCGGCCCTCGAAGTCGGTGGGCATGTCCACGTCCAGCCCGTCCCCGGCCAGGTAGCGGTGGTGGTCCACGTGGTACTTCTTGAAGGAGGCCGAGTAGGGGATGCCCACGGGCAGGTTGGCGAAGATGCCGAAGAGGCGGTTCCAGCGGGCCCGCCTGTTCCCGAAGGGCACGTTGTGCGAGATGTCGTGGATGGCCAGGGTCATGGAGTGGTTGAGGCAGCCCCCGAAGGCGTACGCCCAGAAGACGACCCACTTCCAGGGCAGGTCCCGCACCAGGTAGCAGGCCACCACCTGGGTCAGCACCATCAGCGACACCACCCACGTGAGCCGCGGGTCCGGCCCCATCAGCTGCTTGATCTCCGGGTACTTGGCTGCGGGGAGGGAAATGGCCTTGTTAGCCTGGGGGGTCTCCGGCACCAGATCCTGAGTTCGAGTCCAGCTGCACCAGACCTGAGGATCCAGGGGACGGAGCGGGGGGTTCACACCTGTCGGGTCCATCCAGCCCTCCCTTGACGTGGGATTTAGGAGCTCCCTCGATCCTGGCTCTCTCTCTCAGGGTGTGGGGGAGGGATGGTAGCCCCCAGCCTCCTTGTCCTACCCTGCCGCCTCTCGGGGGGCGGGGGGGGGGGGAGGGTGCAAGCTGGGTTTCTTCCTACGCCGCCAGCATCCCCGTCCCTGAGCTGGGAAGAGGCTGCCTCGCCCTTTGTCTCAGGGGAGCCCGCCCTATGCCGCACCCCAGGGCCCTGCCCCAGGTCTACGCACAGCCAAGGGGGCTGCCATGCGGGGAGGAGAGCGTCCCGTATCTTCTCATCTGCGCCCCCTCCAAAGAAAAACCCAGCTGCTGCAAACCAGAGGGCACGTTATATACCTGGAAATACGGCAAGAGCCGTTTCTGCCCTTTGCTGGCCAGAAAACAAGTCCCATTCATAGTATCTAGGGTCAGCAGGGGCCTAGAGCAGGCCATCTAGTCTGACCACCCGCCAATGGCAGGAACGAGTGCCAGGGTCACAGGACCCCAGCCAAGTACCCATCCAATCTACTCTTGAAGACGCCCAAGGTAGGAGCAAGAACAACCTCCCTAGGAAGCCGGTTCCACGTCCTAGCCACCCTAACTGTGAAGTAGTGCCT
>JAGPOW010003110.1:92071-114501 GCA_030014935.1 Caiman crocodilus | reverse complement strand
GACCCCGCTGCTCACATCTCTCCAGGTCGAGTACGACCCGTCCACCACCACTCTCTGGGAGCGCCCCGCCAGCCAGTTCCTGACCCACTCAACCATGTACGGGTCAATGCCACGGCTCCCCATCTTTTTAATGAGGATGGGGTGAGAGACCGTGTCAAACGCCTTCCTGAAGTCCAGAAAGACTACGTCGACAGGGACGCCTGCATCCATGATCCATTTGACTCAGCGCTCCCCCCATGGCACCCCCCATCCCCGCCACTGCTGGGGGGTCCCTGTGGACGCACTGGGGGTGCGATCCGGCCTGGCCCGGGGGGGGGGATGGTCTGCAGTCAGGTACAAAACAGGACTCCTCCAAAGAGCAAGGGCATTGCCACCGCTCAGGCCTTCCTGGCGCCCCCCCCACAAGGCGTCCTGGCTCCCCCCGCCCCCCCCGCGCTGGGAGACCGGATGCGGGGCCAGGGCAGGTTCGAAACCAGTCAGGCCGGAAACCCGGCGCTGGACGCGACTGGCTTTGCGAAATCGCGGCTGGGATTGCGCCCGGGGGGCCGTGCTCTTTCATCCCCCCCTCTGGGGGTGGGGGGGCTGTTTCCCTATGTGATGATGTCAGTGGACTTTGCCCTGACCCCCCACCCCGCAGCCGGGTTCGAGGCGTGTGGGGAGCTCAGACCAGGCCGGGCGGGCTGCGAGCGCCCCGAGGGGCTGGGACGGCAGGCTCTGCTGAGGGAAACTGAGGCAGGATTGTGCTCCACTCCCCCCCCCCCCCATGCCAGGGTAAGAAACAGACCTGCTGGGAAACTCCGTCTCCAGGGATCACGTTCTTGGATTAACCCCCCCCCCCGCCCCCCCAACCCAAAACGACGTCTTCCCGGGTGTGGGGCACGCCACGTACCATATTCCCTAGCATGCAACATGCCCCCGAAGCCCCGCCCCTTGGTTTTGAATGGCAGGGGAAGGGGGAAGGGTCCGGAGCAGAGGCTGAAGCTGCTCGTACCGTATTTCCTGATGTATAACGCACACGCCACTGTCCATCAGCTGGGGTGGGGTGCGGTGGCGTGGGGGGAGATGCATGTTGTAGGGGAGAAGATACGGTAAGTGGTCCTGGGGGAGCTGCTGGCCTTGTTAGCCCACAGTAACACACAAGCGTGTGCACACATGTGCACACCCCCCTTGAATTAAGGTACCTCACACACACACCCAGCATCCTGTATGTGTGTGCATGTATACGCACACGCACACACACACACCTTGAACTCAAGCATCCCCCACACTGAACCCCAACATCCTAGACAACCCCAATCCTGGTGTCCCAGACACACACACACGCACAACCTACGTGTCCGTCCCACTCCGTGTATGTCCTGCACACCTTGAACCCCGGCATTGCACACATCGAAACCAAGCCTCTGGGATTTGGACACACACCTGTGCACACCTATGGTACCCAGGTGTCCAGGACACACACACACACTCCTTTTATCCCAGCCCCACGTTGGGGGACCCCCGTGCACTAGCCAGGCACTGAGGGGTTTCAGCACCAGGCCAAATTTTGGAGACTCTCAAGTGGCTCCTTCACTCCTGCCCCCGCATCCTTGCACCCAAAGTGGGGCCTGAAAGTCCCGTGGAGGAGCCGCTCGGAGCCCGGGGGACGCCTGTGTCGGGGGCGGAGGCTTGGGTGACCCCCCCCGCTCCCCAAACAGCCAGAGACTCGTCCCTAGTCCCCGGCAGTACAGGCTCTATGACGGACCAGTGCCCGCCAGCCCTCGCCGAAGAGGTCCCGGCTCCTCTGCCGTGACCCACTCATGACTCTCTGTGGATTTCCAGACCCCGTGGGACCGGTTTGCAACCAGGAGCCCGGGGAGCGTACAGCACCGTGCACCGCGTCACCGAGGCTCAGGGGCAGATTCGAGGTCGGGGTGGGGGCCGTGGTGCAGACGCACCCCCGGATTCCTGCTGCACCCAAACGTCCAGACCACCTTCCTGGGAAAACGACTTCCTGTTGAGTCAAAGGCCCTCACGGCTCATTGTCCCGCCCCGGGTCCTGCTAACCTCTCAGCGCCGCACGTGTGAACGACGCTCTCTCCGGTTTAAGAGCCCTGATTCTCCGCTCCTCCGCCGACCCTTTCCACTGCCCCGCTGCTGTCTGACACCATCCCTGCCGATGCCCCGCGGGCTGCTGGGAGCCCTAGCCAAAAATGTCGGTCAGGTGCAGCCACATGAACTGGGATGTAGCAATGACTGAGGCACTGTCAAGGGGTGAGGAAGTGAGATTTTGCATTATGAGTGTGACTGAGAGGCATAACGACTCCAGGACTAATGAGCTGGTTTTCTAATAAAGTCCCCAGTTTTCAGATGGGAAAAAGTAACCCGAAATCCAGTTTCCTGTGATTGAAATGAAATGCCACTAATATTGGACAGTCATTTCTGGGGGGGGGCGGTCATTTCAGGCATCCCAAACACACACCTTAACCCCCCAACATCCTAGACACACACGCTCCCCCCCGGATCCAAGTGTCCAGATACACACATGCACGCGTGTCTGGTTGCACAAAGGGTTTGTCCAGGCTGCTCTGGATGTGACCCCGACCCCACGGCTCTGTGGCTCTACGATCTTTCGATTATCTGTTGCCTCATTTGTGGGGGTTTTTAATGTTTAAGACCTAATCTAGCAAACGAGCGCCCCTCGCCTTGACCTGGAGGACGAAGCGCTCCGAATACGCCTTGCTACAGCCCCTTGCCTAGGAGCCTGGCTCCACGTTTCTCCTTTTCTGCTCCTGTGCAAAACGCTGCGACACACCCGTCGAATTCCTGGACCCACCCATGCGGAGAATGACTCCAGCCGGCTGCAGCACGCCTGGGAAGGGCGGCAGTTAACCCGTGTCTGTCCCCTGCTCCAGACGGGACTCCAGACCCAAACGGGCTAGAAACCCCCCTCCCCAGGGCCCTGCCCCCAGGAGAAGAGGCCCCGACCAGTCTGCCAGCGCTGGGACCGGGAGAGCGGTCGTGTGTCATTGAGCCCGTGCTGCAGAGGGCGAGGGGAGTCTCTCGCAGCTCCGGAGCTGGGGGCAGGAGGAGGGGGCAAATGCAGGGGCAGAGAGGGCGCAGGGTGGCTGAAACCTGGTCCCTGTCACGGGTGTCAGGACCCACCTCCCCTCCTGCCTGGGGTGCCAGGGATGCTGGGGTGCGTGTGTGCGCGCGTGCGTGCACGCATGCACCTGGGGTGCCCAGGTTCTGTGTCTGTGTGTGTGTGTACACATGTGCATGTGTCTGGGACACTTTGGTCCTCTGCCTGTGTGCACATCTACGTGTGTGTGTGTCTAGGACATCTAGGTTGTGGGTGTGTGGGGGTGTGTGTGTGTCCACACAAGTGTGCGTCTGGGACACCTGGGTTCTCTGTGCATGTGTTTGTGTGCATGTCTGGAACACCTGGGTTGTGTGTGTGTGTACATCTGTGGGACAGCTGTGTTCTCTGTGTCTGTGTCCGTGTATGTCTGGGACACCTGGACTCTGTGTGTGTGCATGCACACAAGCACGTGTCTGGGACACGTGAATTCTCTGCAGCTGCGTGCGTGCATGTCAGGACACCTGGGGCCTCTGCGTGTGCATGTATGTGTGTGTCTGAGATGCCCAAGGGGGGGCATGCGTGTTTGCATGCATGCAGACACCTATGTGAATGCATGAGCGTGTGAGCACGTATGTGCACACGTGTGTTTGTGTGTGTCTGGGTCACTGGGGATCGGTCCCGTCCCCCCCCCCCGCTGCCGCCTCCCCACTGGGTCGTATCCGAACTCCCGGCTCCCCCCCAGCTCTCCCAGCGGCTCACCCAGGATCTCGCGGCGCCGGGCCGTGTGCGGCTGGTCCGTGTAGACCCACTCGAAGTCATCCCTGCGCTTGCCGGCCCCCATGCCGAGCCGTGTCCCCCGGCATCTGCAGAGGCACTGACACCTGTGGTGCCACCCGCAGCCTGGCTGGAACGGCCCTCCCACTGGCCAGACCTGTTTCTCCTCCCATGGCTGCTTGGGTCTTAACCTTGCTGGCTGGAATTGCCCCCGGGGCAGCTCCATTCCACACCCACCGGGGCAACAGACACAGAACCACTCCCCGCCCGGCCCCGACCTGGGTGCACTGCGAGTGTGGCGCAGTGAGAAATACCCCGGGGTAAGTTACCATGGGGTAAGTAGCACGTGTCTTCCGTCATTGGGGTCCCCGGGGCTAGCAGCAGAGGGCCTCTGGCAAGGCTGGCTGGAAGTTACCGCAGGATAATGGGCTATCTGTTTGCTCTGGGTTTGGGGGTAAGTCACCTGCTTATGTTAGTACTACCTGTAATAACCCCCCTCCCCCCCGCTCAATGCACGGGGTGCTGGGGTGGAGGCTGGGGGGGACAGGGAGGAACAAAGAAAGGGCTATCCCGGGATAAGAGCAGTCGCACGGGGAGGCATTCTGGGATAGTGGCCGTCCGCTGTGTTCAGCCCCAGGGAAGGGGCAATGTAGGGGTATTGTGGGACACGCTCAATGCACACCCTTGCACAACCACACATGGAGGGGCGGGGGGGTGAGGGAGGTGTCTGTGTCCTTCCAGCAGGGGGATGAGGGTCCACAGGAGTGTGAACACGAGTGTGAGTCTCTGTCTGCTTGTGTGAATGTCAGAGCGTCTTCCCTGGGGTGTCCGTGTGGGTCCCTCGGTGGGTAACAGTGTGCGTGTGTGTGTGGGCGTGAGTCTCTCTCTGTGTGCACACCTGGCCATGATCCCCTCTTTGCACACAGGAGCAAGTGACTGTCAGTGCGAACCTGGCCTGGGGCATGAGTGTGCATTCCTGCCCCCCCCGCCTTGCCAGGGCAGCGTGCAAGGCCCCTTGCCCCAGGGCAGGGCTCCTGCAGACGAGCCTGGGGGGCTCCCACCCCCCTGTGACCCAGCCCCCCCGCCCCAACTGGGGCAACTGGCCTGTTCTCCCAGCTCTTGGGAAAGCCCCGGGAGGGGGCGGGTGTGCCTGCACATGCGCGTGCGTGCCTGGGGGGGGAGTATGTGGGTGTGCATGCACCTCAGTGACTATGTGCGCATGTGTATGTGTGCGTAATACACATGTGTATGTGATGCGTGCATACACGTGTATATATATACGCGTGTCTACACGTGTATGCCTGCATGTATGCACACGTGTATTTACATGTACGTGGGTACGCACGTGCACGTACCTGTCTCTATGCATACGCGTGCACGTGTGTACATGTGCAGACGGGGGGCAGGGTGCCTCGCGGGGGGGGACACCCCACTGACCCCCCGAACGCGGTCGCCGCCCCCGGCCGGACTCACCGGCGCGCCGACTCCCTGCTCCGGCTCGCGGCACCCCGGGGCGGGCGGGGCGCTGAGGCCCCAGGGACCCCCCATGGGGGCTGGTCGGTCTCCAAGGTCAGCCTAGGCCAGGCCTGGGGGGAGGGGGGCCTCTGGGACCCTCCCCTTGTCTCTCTGATCAATCCCCCCCGTGATGTCACTGTGTGGTGGCCTCGTCATGACATCACAGGTCACAGCATTCCAGCAACATCCCTGAGGGTGACGCCAGCAGGCAGCCCTTATCACTGACGTCACTGGTGATAGCGGGAGGCGGGGGAGGCCATCCCGTTGCTAGGAGGCAAGCGCCCCGCCCCCGCAGGGAGCCCCTGAGGAGAGACGCCCCGGCCGCGTTCGCGCCTCTTCTAGCCCTAGCGACCGCCCGTAGCCAGGGCGCAGGCGGAGGATTGAACTGCGCCTGCGCTCCACGGCAGCCCGAAGCCAGGGCGGAAGACGACGGGGAGAGGGATTGAACAGCGCCTGCGCAGATGGGGGGCAGGGGCGCCCGACCTCTGCTGCGCCTGCGCAGTGCGGCGGGGGGCGATGGAGTCGGACGGCACCTACGAGCCGGGCTTCGTGGGCATCCGCTTCTGCCAGGAGTGGTGAGGGGGGGGTTCCGGGGGCGGGTCTATGGGGGGATTGGGGGAGACCCTGCACCCAGCCTGCTGCCCGGGGGGGCCCGGGGGGGCAGTCGTGACCAGCCTCCCCCCCGCAGCAACAACATGCTGTACCCCAAGGAGGACAAGGAGAACCGGATCCTGCTGTACGCGGTGAGCGGGGCGGGGGGGCCGTGGTGCGGTCGCACCCCACTTGCGCTCCTGCCCCGGCCAGAGGTCCAAGCCGGGCGCCTGGGGGGGGCGGGGCCATTGCTCTCCAGGCAGCGCGCGCGCGGGGGGGGGTTGACGTCACGGCTCGCTGGGATCCCCTGGATTCCTGCCGCCCTCCCCCCGGGGTGGTCTCGGTGTCTCGCGGCTAAAACCTCCCGCCCCGTCCACATCCGCCCCTTTCCCCGGCGCGGGCAGGTCTCGTTTTGGACGCGGGAGGGTGTTGGCGGCGATGGTATCGCCACCTATGAAACCACACCGCCTCTTCTCCGGTTAAAGAGACCAGGAGCTGTAGCGCTGCGCTGGGGCCCGGGGCTGTATTGTATTGTTCAGTTTAAGATCAAAGACGAGACCGGAACGAGCGCGGGGGAATCGGCTGGGCTGTGACCGGGAGCAGCAAACAGCCGGCAAGGACCGGCCAGTTTGGGAGAACAAAGGGGAGCTCATTGGTGGGACATCCAGCTCGTTAAGGAGGAGAGGGTCATTAACGCCCGTGGAGTGCAAGGTCGAGTCCCCCGGTGCTGCCGCGCGGATTCGGGGCTCAGCTCGCTCGCTCGCTCTCTCTTCCCCCAGTGCCGAAACTGCGATTACCAGCAGGAGGCCGACAACAGCTGCATCTACGTCAATAAGATCACGCATGAAGTCGAGTGAGTGTGGGCGAGCGTGCCCTCCCCGGCCCCGGCACGGCTCCCCTAGCCCGATGCGTGGCGCGGCGCGGGTTCGCTGGCCAGGAGGATCGAGGTGGGAGCCGGGAGGCGGTGGAGCCGGGCGCTGGGGGAACAGGCCCGCGGCTCCCTCATCGTGTGACATCTTGCTTCGCAGCTGGGCCCTTCTCTTGAAAGATCCCGTTTGGTCGAGTTGGAGACTGGGCGTCCAAGTCCTTTAGCCCCGTACAAGCTCTGAGCCTTCAAGCTCCTTTTAACCTTGCCTTTCAATTGCAGCGAACTGACCCAAATCATCGCCGACGTGTCCCAGGACCCCACGCTGCCCCGGACGGAGGATCACCCCTGTCAGAAGTGAGTCTCTGAGCATCCGAGAGCCCTGCAACCCGCACGCTTGTGACCTGCCCCGGGGCCGGGTTGTGCTAGAAGCGAAAGCTTAAAATCGGCAGCATCTGAATCGTGCGAGCAGTGTCGGTGGAGGAGCTCGGTGTAGGGGCTGTGTGGCGTCTCTCCAAAACCTGCGCCTTTTTGTGCCCCCGTGGCCCCTCTCTGGGGGTCTCCAGCATCGGTGGAAATTGGGTTATCACCACCTGGACATCTCAAGAGCTTTTAGCAAAATCAAGCTGGTAGGGGGCCAGGATCAGCTCTGTCCAATTCATCCCAGATAAGGCAGGCCTCGGCCTCGTTATGGCTCCAGGCCCCTCGCTAGTGCCAGCTCCGGGCTTTCACTTGTTTCTTGGCTACAGCCGGATCGCAGGGTAGGTCTTCTGTGGCAGAGAGCACGGCAAGTCCCCGGCAGGGCAGGGGGGTCTGGACACTTCAGAGTCTCGGTGGAAATCTCTGGGTTGCTCCAGTGGTCGGCCCCGCTGCCTCTCCCTTCCAGCACCCGCGCCCTGCCGCCGTGTGACACCGGCCTGTCCGTCACCTGAATTTCTGTGACCTCTGCCCAGCGGCTGCCAAACCCCCGGCAGAGATCCACGTTCGGTTGTCAGTGCCCTCCCTCGCCATCTCTGTCCTGCTTGGCTTCCATCAGCTGCTTTGCTTCTCGGCTCCCGCGGGCTTTGGCTGCAAGTCCTGCCCGGTCGGCTCGGACCTGCTGCTGATCTCGCCCTTCTCTTCCAGGTGCGGACACAAGGAAGCCGTGTTTTTCCAGTCTCACAGTGCACGAGCTGAGGTACAGCGGGTGTGGGGGGACAGCGTGGGGGTCTCTTCTGGGTGGAGGGTCTGCATTTGCTCTGAATCGGGTGCTTAAGAAAAGGCTGTCCAGTTTCTGAGAGGCCGGGCTGTGCCCTCCCTCCGAGCCATGGGCTTCCCGGTTGCAGCGTGGCACCCCCGGGAAGGGGGAGGGAAGGGGGAGGCGAGACGTGGGTAGTCGCAGACCCCAGAGCAGGTGGGGCCGTGAGCTGCAGTCTATCCGTGCAGGCCCCGGCTGGAAGGTGAAGCTCCGCTGCCTTCTAGCCACGATTCCTTCTCACTCGCTGCGTCCTCCGGTCTCCTAGGACGCCATGAGGCTGTACTACGTGTGCACCGCTCCCCACTGCGGCCACCGCTGGACCGAGTAGACGGCTGGTGTTGGAAGGCAGTGGTCTTCATCGTCTGAATCTCCGGGTCCCTCGTGGAGCGCCCTCGGCACGCTTCTTGGACTTGAGTTGGGTGCATTTAGTTAATAAAAAGGTTTTCTATTTTTTCAAATGACACTGGTGTTTCTACGGCTGTTCTGAGGCTGCATCTCGGCGTCCTCTGGGCTCACAAGGGGCCTCGGCCATACGCTCCCTGCACCGTCTTCCGTCGCGGGTTCGGCTGCTGCAGGCTGGCTTTCTGCTACCCAGGGTAAGAGCGTAGAAATGGACAGCAGACACACTGTGAATTTCTGCTCCCCTCTTACCCCCCCTGTAACTGGTCCATGTGCATTTACTCGCTGAAGCCCAGGCTCCTGGGGTGGGGGGCATCTAACAGCCCCAGAGCTGCCCCGTTCTCTGTACAGTGCGTGTGGCCTGGGCTGGCCTCTCGAGGGGTCGAAGCGGTAGAAACTCAGCCATGAAAGCAACTTAGCTTTGGATGGGAACAAAGCATAGATCTGACTTGAAATGGGGACAGCTGGATGCCCTGTTTTGGCAGGAGGTGGAATAACTATAAAAACATGAGCAGGCAAGCAGAACTAGTCCTTCGGCCTTTCTGCCATATTTTCCTAGCGTACTACGTGCATCATTTCCCCCCTCCAAAAAAATATCAGGCCTTCAAAATTGGAGGAAGGTGTTCGTGCTGCCCCCACCCCTGAATAGAAGCATGGAGACACTGCGGCAAGACAGCTGCCAGCTTCTCCGGGGCGAGGTGGGGCCTGGCGTTGTTGTTCTCCAACAGACGGTGGTTTTCAGCCAAGCGGACAAGGCCTGCCCGAGATGAGTGCGGGAGCGAAGGGTGAACGAGGATTTCACCGCCCGCGCTGGCCCAGGAGGAAGCAGGCAGCCCTCGGCCGGCGCGGCGCGGCGCCCCCAGGTTCTTGTTCTGCTGCGTTCTGCCTTGCAGGAAAACCGGTGTCGCCAAGAGGGGCTGGGTCTTGGCAGCGCGCGGTTTCATAGACAGACATTGGGGCTGGAAGGGGCCTCAGAAGATCGTTGAGTCTACCACCTCTTGGGTAACCTGTTCCAGTGCTTTACTACCCTCCTAGTGAGAAAAATCTCCTAAAATCCAACCCTTGCTGCAGGCTGCGCCCATTGCTCCTTGTCCTGTCGTCTGCCCCCACTGAGACCAGCCCAGCTCCATCCTCGTTGCAGCCCCCGGCAGGGAGGTGACGGCTGCTGTTCAATCCCCCTCGGTCTGCTCTTCTGCAGACTCAAATCAGCCCAGGTCCCTCAGCCTCTCCTCACAATGTCCCCTAGACCCCCAACCATTCGCACTGCCCTGCACTGGACTCTCCACTTTGTCCACGTCCTTTTGGTAGTGGGGGCCCACGACTGGACCCAGTTCTCAGCACCTAGGTTGCAAGCGGCGCAAGCGGGGGGTGGTCTGCAGAGGTCAGAGTCCAAGCCTGCGCTCCGGGTACTATCGGCCCTGTCCAAATCCTCCTAGACCAGAACAAACCCTCTTGCTTGAATACTATCGGACTCCAAAACCCAGAGAACCCCTCTGCTTGCTCCGGGTAACGCCCAGGGCTCTGCTAATGTCCTGTCGCCACAAGGCAAGACCCCGAGCAGGGGGACAAGACCCTCCAGGTTTTGGTCCCAGCAGGAGCACGAGCACAAACCCTTCTTCCAGCCCGGACAGCTGGAAGGGCCGCTGTAGCAACAGGAGGGGAAAAACCCCGTCCCAGGCCCGTGTGGCAACCAGCGAAGCCCGGGGGAGCCAGACCCTCCGCTCGGCCCCGCAGACACGGTGCCTGTCAGGACGCAGGATTCCTCCCGGGACAAAGCCCTTTAGTCCAGGAACCTACAGAAGTACAAGCCCACTGTCCCACTTTAAGTGCCCGTGAAGATAACAGATCGCGACTAATTCCGGGTACCTGCTCTTCTCCCCAGGAGGGGAGAGGGCTGCGATCACAAAAGCTCTGCTTTACCCAGGGCACGTCCACGCTGCTCCGGGGTCGATGCGAGCCTGATGCAGAGGTTAGCTGGGGGCTGGTTTGGACGGGGCTGACCCTGCGTCCGGAGCTCCCTTCCCCGCCGCTGCTCTAGCCCACAACAGCCAGGTACGGGGCCAGGCCCCAGGTCGGCCGTGCCCGCCCTCCCGTCATGCCGCCGCAGAGCGCGGCGGAGGCCGGAAAGGAGAGCGAACCGCATCCGAGCCGGGCTTTGCCCCCGATCCGCTCCCTTTGCAGCCTGCAGCACCGAAAGGCCGGGACGTTCTGGTTCAGGAGCCGTGCCCTCGCCCCCTGCTCGAGCGCGCCCGACACCCCTTTCCTCCAAAACCGCGTCCGGTCCCGTGGTGAACCTGGCTGAACGCTCCTGCCGGGGAGCCAGGAGCCCCCCGCTTTCATCCCACGCCGGGCGGGGGGAACGGTCTTCGTGCTCATTCCGCTGCGTGACCCCGAGTTTTGGGGCAGGGCAGCGCCCCCCCCCGCTACCCCACCGTCAAGTGTAGAAGCCGCCGGGATAAAGCAGGAAGCGGAGGCTGCCGGGGGGGGGCCCGGCCCGCGTGTGGGGCGTTGCGGGGCCGGCGGGGTGGGCGCGGCGCAGGTGGCCATGGTAGTCGGGCCCGGCCGCGCAGGTGAAGCCGCAGGCCTCGCACACGTACAGCTTGGCGCGCCGCTCCCGGTAGCCGTAGGCCTGGGGCTGCCCGTGGATCTTGCGCAGGTGGGACTCCAGCGAGCAGCGCTGCGTGAAGGCCTTGGCGCACAGGTGGCAGCGGTAGGGCCGGATGCCTGCGGCGGTGGGGAGAGGAGGGCGGCGGCGTGGGTGCCCGTGATGTGACCCCGCTGCAGACCGAACTCACGCCGTCCTGGCTCCCATCTCCCCCCGCCCCTCCTTGCTGCCGCAGGAAGACCCCGGGGTCCGGGCCCGACGGCTGCGCGATACGTGGACCCCCTCTCGGCTGGGGGCAGGGACCCGTCCGCCCCGACTCCTATGGCTCCCCAGCCCCGCTCACGGGACGGCCCCCCCCGCCCGGCCGGGGGCAAGGACGCGGGCGTTTGAGCCCCCGCGCCTCACCGGTGTGCGTCCGCACGTGCCTCTTGAGGTCAAAGGTGTCGTTGAAGCCCTTCGTGCAGCACGGGCACCGGTGCCGCTTGACGGGGCTGTGGCACTTGGCGTGGCGGGTCAGCAGGCGCTGGAGGGGGAAGGCCTTGGCGCACACCCCGCACCGGAAGTCCCCGCGCCGTGGGGGGCTGCCGTCCTGCCGGGAGAGGGAAGGGAGGTGCTCGGGGGGGTCGTCCTCGTTCCGGGGCAGACGCACCCCCGTTTGCCCCCCGCGCCGCGCGGGAGCACCGGAGAGAGGTGCTCTCCCAGGCCCTGCCATGGCCCCACTGGGGGCCCCGGGGCAAGTCCCTGCTCCTTGTCTCGGTCCCCCCCCCCGTGTAAGCAGCAGGGAAACTGAGGCAGCGTTGCAGACAGACAAAACCTCTGGCTGAAAGGCGCCGCGGGACTGCAAGCCCAGCGTCCCGGCGGTCGCGACTCCAGCTCCCTGCAATCCCTTCCCGGGGGGCTTCCGCCAGGGACCGACTTCGCCCCCCCCCGGCTGGCGCCAGCTGCCCTCGCTGACCCCGGAGGCAGCCGCGTCCCAGCTGGACGGGGGGCAGCTCTGGGCACAATGCTCGTCAGCGGGAAGGCGCGGGAGCGGGGGCGCTTGGCCCTCGCAAGCCCCGGGGGGCAATTCCCCTCCCAGACACCGAGCTTCCACCTCCGCTCGGGCCCCCGGACCCCGCTCCCCCGGACCCGGCGCAGGCCTGACCTTTGCTGGAGGCTTGTCCGAAGCTCCGGGGGTCGGCGCGATGGGACCGGGCCTCCGGCCGTTGCTCTCTCGTGCCTCGGCCCAGACGCCCCCGTCCTCAGCGAGGGGCCCGGGGAGCAGGGGCCGCTGGCCCGCGCCCCCTCCTGCCAGGCCGAGCCCTGCGGAGGAGAGCCCGGCTCCGGCAGAGGAGCCCCCAGACCCTTGCCCCGAGACGTGGGTGCGTTGGGGGCGGGGGTAAGGGATCGGTGAGGGGGTGGCCACGGAGGAGGTGTGACCTGGACACACCACCCATCGCCCCTGGATCTACACAGGTCCCTGGGGCTCGCCTCTCGACACCCCGCTTGCCTGGGGTTAGGCCCCTGCCCCGACCGAGATGCCAGCCTGGCCCCTGCCCCCCCCCAGCCGGGGGTAACGCCCAGGGAAGCGGGGCACCTACCTGGGACGTAGGCATCGCCCCGGAGACCGTCCACCAGCGCGCCCCAGTCCCGGGATCCCAGCACGGGCGCCCGCCGCCGTCGCACCAGGAAAGCCCTGGGCATGGCGGCGCAGCCCGGGCCGGACTCCAGGCGAACGCGGTGTCGGCGCGGGGGGCCTCGCGCGCCCGGGACCCGCGTGGAGCGCCGTCAGCCTCCGAGCTCTCCCGCAGCGAGCGGGCCCGCGTGCTGCCCGTCCCTCCCGCTCTAGCCACTACCCCGCGACACCGCTCAGGTTCCTCATCGCCTGGGTCCAAGCCAGGAGACCGCAGGGCAAGGAGAAACCCCGAGCCCTAGACATGCTCTGCCCGTCTCAGCCTCCCCTGGCAGGTGGGGAAACTGAGGCAGGGAGTCTACTGCGTCTGCTCCCGGTGCCACAGCGCGTGGCGGCCGGGGGGAAGCTGGCTGTAAAGCCCCAGCACGAGCGCCAGGCCCCTCCCAGGCAAATCTCATCCTGCGACTCTGTGCCCAGCCACTTTATACGCGCAGCTTTCAATGGCCCGGGCGGGCTGTGAATAGGGGCCCCGGCGCTTTGCATATGCTGTACCCTGCACTGCAAACACCGCCACGGCCTCCATCCTCTTCATGCAAATCTCCGTGCAGCGGGGCGGACGGTTACCTCCCTTTGTCGGCCGGCGTGGTTCAAACCCGGCCCTGCGAAGTGCGGGACCCCCACGGGGTCTGCTGCGGCGGTTCTCTGCCTTGTCCTGGGGTCTAAAGCGACTCTGGCAGAGCCGAGATACGAACCCAAAAAGCTCGCGCTCTCACTCCTGGGCCGCCCTTCCTTGACCTCCAGCTGAGCCAGGTTGTAGCCGGCAAAACCCCGATACGAGGCCGGTCGTGCGGCAGGTAGGGGACGGACGCACCATCGCCAGGGCCTGGAGGGGTGCCACCGATGAGGCCTGTGGAAAAGGCAGCGGGAAGGTGGACGTACAAACACCAGCGTCCTTACCGACGCCAACGTTACCGCGCGTCTCAAGCACCAGCTCTGCCGGACCGGACGCTGTGCGTGGGCGCCCGACTCTCAAAGCGAGCGCTGGGCCTCGAGCTGGGAGCAGAGCGGTGGCCGGAGGGAGCGCGGCGCGGCATCGAGCTGCGAGGAGCTGGCTGCCGAAGGCACCGCAACCCCGACCCAGCGGCAGAGCGAGCGGGGAAGGAAGTCGAGGAACGCCGGCGCTCTCCCGTGGAACGACCTGCCACTTCCCGGGCGGGTCTTCGGCTCGAGGGCCGGCCTGAACGAGCCACGGCCGAAATCCTCCTCCAACCGAGGGGTTGCCGATGGAGGCAGGGAAGCCGGCGGCGACGAAGAGGCCCATCTGACATCCACCTGTTTGACTGAAGACGAGGCGAATAGCTGTGGACGGAAGGAGTGGGTCCCGGCGGCGTCGGTTCGTGGCTCCCTCCCCTTGTCCCTCTCGCCTGCCCACGGTGAGGACAGCGTGCCCGAAACGGTCGATGCCTTGTTGTACTCGGCGCGCCGCAGGGGATGATCAGAGCTCGTCTCCCAGGCGTGGGCTGCAGGCCGGGGCGGGGGCACTTTACGCCTCCCCGCAAGGGTGTTGGCTTCAGCCCAGGCTGGGGACAGGACCCGGCTGTGCCGACGCTCCCACTGGCACCAACCCTGCGGGCCCGGCCGGCCCCTCTGCTCAGGCTTATTGGGGGTCAGAAGGGAATTTTCCCCCAGGGTCAGATTGATACAGGCTGGGGGTGGCTGCCTTCCTCAGCCCTGGGATCCCTGGAGCGTCTATTAACCACCTTTCCCAGCAGCTGGACATCGGCTGCCGCGGTCCGGCTGCTTTCCCTGTGGCCGGTTCGGGGGCGATGTCTGGTCTATTGGGGTTGACGATCATTTTGCTAAGAGTTTAGATGCTGGATCTGTCTGGGCTGGCTTACACAGGGCGGTAGGCTTGCAGCGCAGGTCCCAGACCAGCCAAAGTGGGTGCTGGATCCAGCGTACGGGGGGGGGGGGTGGACTGTCGGCCCCATCCAGCTCTTCATCCAGCCCCTGGACGTGTTCGCTGACCTGCAGAGCTAGGCGCCCTGCCTCCCACGCGAGCATCAGCGGGAGGCAGCAGGGGCCGAGAGGCACTCACAAGGCCTCAGAAGGGGGAAAAGGAGAGATCAAAAACAGTCCCTCCCGTCCCAAAAGATCATCCGCGGATCCATTAGGCTCCGCGGATCCATTAGGCTCGCTGGCTCTGCGGTGCTGGGACAGAAGCCAGGATCGCCCTGCTTGGCTCCAGGGGAGGCATCCCCTGCCCTCGCCCCTGCGGAGGGACGTGTCCCTCAGGCTCTTTGTTAATCAAATCAAGGGCAAACGCCCAGAAATCAAACTGCTCGCAAAGCTGTCCCGGGGAGCAGGGTTATTCAAATCCAGCCCGTGGAGAGGGGATATGGAAATGCAGGGCTGTTTGAAATCAAAAGGATTTGCTCTGTATCCGCTCAGAGTCTTGGCAGGGAGCTCAGACCTGTGGCTGGGGACCAGTCCCTCCCCGTGCCGCTGGTCTACACCGAGCTGGGCTCTCTGCCCACCTCAGCCTAGCCCCCTAGGCCAGACCCGGCGGGGCCAGTCTTCCGCAGCGGGAGCACGTCTGCAGCCCGGATCCATCTCTTCGATCACAGGAGAAGAGAAGTGGGGCTGCAAGGGACCTCCAGCGCCGATCTAGGCCCCGGGACCAGTTTCAGGCTCTGGCTCATCTGAACCTACCAAGTTTCACTGGCATCATCTCTGTTCAGGCCTGCTGCCCACAACTGCCTGCGGTCTCTGTTAAACCGTGGTAACTCCAGGCCCCAGCCGCATTCTTCAGTATCGGTCCTACCAGATGACACGCGCCCGCACCCGTCAGGATCACGCAGCACCCCTTGGCACTCAGCGCAAGGGTACACGCAGGAGGCACAAACACCACAAATCACAGCCTTCTGCAACCAGTCGAGTCCCACGGCCACCGTTTATCCCTAGAGCAAGCAAACTGCCATGCGAGCGGTACCCATACAGGTGCAATTCTGGAAACCTGCCGGATGGTTTTATGTCAATCGTTACGCTTCCATGCCTCAGTTTCCCTCCCCCTGTAAAACAGAGACAGCCACGGGACCCGTTTCAGCTCCCAGAACAGCTCTCGTACTCCCAACCCACTGTGCTAAAGGTGGGAGGAAGAGATTCCAGGATGCACCCTGAAGGCTAGTCTGAAAAAACCCACAATATTGACATCAATACCTGGGAGACTAAAGTGCCCAACTGTCCCGAAAAGTGCCATGATGTAGGACCAGGCAGCAACTGTTTTGAGCAAACTCAGCTCACAATGGAGGCAGATCAACAAGAGAAACGAAGCTATGACCTGACGTCACCAGGATCCACCGCTTCCTCCCAGGACTACTCATCACGACAGCAGTCAAATGTGGATCTTGTATCGGCCGCCTCCGTCGTCTCCACTCAGTGATGACTCCCCTATTTGTGGGAAGGCTGTTATCCTCGCATTGAGAGGCTGCCATTGAAAATGGAGGTAGAATCAAAGCCTCTTTGGGAAGTTTGGGGATCTTGACACAGCACCAGAGTCTACTTTAGGCTACAGAGCAGCCTCCAGGTGGGTCTACCATCTCCATCATATGTGGGCAAGTCTAGAGCTGAAAGACTCCGATTTCCCATCTCCAGAGCCGTTCAGTCCCCAACATTTATTTGCCAAAGCCAAACATCAATGCCATCATGGGTCACCCTATCTGCTAATTGCCTTGGTATTGAAACTCTCTAGCTGGTGCCCACAGGGGTGGGGAGATCAAGACAAGACCATTATAACGACCGACTGTTTCTTTCTCGCTCCTGGCTCCTGAAGCAGGAAGAGCCGTTCACTCATTTGGGTAGGAACACGTTTATTTTAAAGAGGCCTGGGAAACGGCCAGGCTCTAAAATCAAAAACTCTTCCATTGGAGAGTTCAAACACCAGCTCACAAATGCATCAACATAAAAATAAGAACAGGTTGGAACAGAGAGAAGAAGTCAGGGCCTTGTTTCTGATGCTGCCATCTGAGTTTTCTTCCAAAAATACAGGGGGAGAAGAGATGCTCACAGCAGTTGGAGGTAGAGACCAACATTTAAAACTCACGTTTCAAGCTCCACTAGTAAAAGCCACCCACAGACCTGTCTGCTGTCTCTCAAACCACCTCTGGTTTGTTACTGTCCCCAAGTTTTTTCTGGACCATTCTCACCAAAGACTCCGAATAATACGTCAGGAGAGAAAGCATCTCATTGTCGTGGGGACCTCTGAGAGGAGGGAAGGGGCTCTCTGTAGTCGTGGCAACATCGACATGGGTTTTGACCCTTCGGGAATCCAGTTCGGTTTTCATCCAGCAGAAAGTGCTGGCGAGGAGAGGCTGGATCTGGAGCTGTTCGTCCTCAGTGGATTCTTTGGAATAAGCCACCTATAGAAAGAAGGACACTGTACCCTCACATACCACATGCCCCCCAGAAAGACATGTGCCTTGTTTTTGGGAAGAATAAAGGTGCTGGGGGGGGGCCTGTTTTTGGCAGAGTAAAGAAAAAAAAGGGTTTTTCCCAACTTATGTCCACAGACAGCAGGAGAAAGAACATGAAAACTGCCACGGACTGGGTAAGACTATGGGTCCGTCTTGCCCAGTCTCCCGTGTCACGCAGCAGCAGAGAGCAGAGCTGGAAGGAGAGTGAACTGGGCAGGGGTTTCCCCCCTTCCTCTCTCCCATGCAGCCTCCAAGTCCAGGAAGGTCTGATGCCGAGGCTGTGCCCCAACGTTCAACAGCTCCCAAAGCCCCTTTCCTCCAGTAATGTCTCCAATCCCTTTTTAAATCTGGCTAAACTCTGCTTCTCCCACACCTGGTGGCCACGAGCTCCCCCCTTTGTTCCACGCTGGGTGGAAATGAACCTCCTTGCGTTTGTTTTATACGGAACATCTTCTACTTCCACATTGTGACCCCTTGTCCTTGTCTGCCGAGACAGGCAAGGATCCATCCCTACCGACTTTCTCTTCCCCACTTCACATTTTGTAAACCCTTGTCCCGTCTCCTGCCCTTTCTATACTGAACAGGCCAGGCCTCTTTAGCTGCTCCTCAAACGGAAGCCCCTTCACAGCACCGATCATTCTTGTTGCCCTTCTCTGGACCTTCTCTATGCATTTAAAACAGTGGTTCCTCACCTTTCCAGACTCCAGCCCCCCCTTCGTTAGACTTCAGCCTCACTCTTCCCACTTTGAAAAATGCCAGCTCTTTGCTTTCACTTGTTTCTTGACTACAAAAAAAAAAAATCCTAGACTAATTCTTCCATTGCAAAGAATTCAGCTAGGTCCTTCAGGGCAGGAGAGTTTGGACACTCTGGATTCCCATTGGAAATCTCTGGGTTTATCTTACAAATCATACGCCGGCATCTGCACACCTAGCAATGGGATTTTACAAAAGCGACTGTTAAAAAGCTAGACCCACCCCAAGTGTAGTGAGCACCCCAGCTTTCAATGGGAACTGAGTGCTTAACTCACTCAGCTGCTCCTGCAAATCCTACCTAGGTGCTTTGGTAGATCTGGACTGAGACCAGTCACAAACATGCGACTCTGCCCAGTGGAGATGTCCCAGAGCCATGCAGTTATTAGGGCGGGGGCTGCAGCACACCCAGATTGAACACAGTGGGACAGGGACATCAAAGCCGCTGCTTCGCCTTTTGCCCAAGACGGCAGTTTCAGCAGTGGGAGAGGAATGCAAGAGCTTAGTGGGTGCTTGTTGCCAGAGCACTGCAACTCCAGGCCTCTGTGGAGCGACCAGAGGGATGGCAGAGAGGCAGGTTGCCACAGACCTGCCTACAACAAGATTCATAGTAGAACATAGGTATAGCGATGCCTAGATTGGCCCCGACCAGCGGGCAACTGTCTGTCCACTGATCACCAGGTTCACAGGAAGGTACGGCTGGAAGGGACCTCGGGAGGTCATCTGGTTCAGCCCTCCGCTTAGGGGAGGGTCATCCCTGCCTAAAACCAGCCCAGCTACTGTCTCCATAGAGCTGGTCATCTCTGAAGATTTCTAGTGGGGGCTGAACTATCATCTAGACATCACAAGTTGGGCTGGTCCCCGTGAGGCCTCCCCAGAGTTGAACAGAGTGGAAGACTCACCGTGCGAGTCACGGCCCTGTTAACACAACCCAGGATGTTGTTGCAAAAAAAAAACAAACTAACAAGAGTGTACTGTTGGCCTGTATTCAGCTAATGATCCACTAGAGCTGTAATACCCCCCCGTCCTTCATCGCAGTACTGCAGCCCAGCCAGTCATTCCCCACGATGGATTTCATAGATCGTAGAGTCGGAAGGACCACAAGGGATCATCATGTCCGCCCCCCTGCCCCGGCAGGAAGAGGACTGAGGTCAGATGCCCCCAGCCAGGTGGCTGTCTAGCCTCCTCTTGAAGACCTCCAAGCGAGGTGATAGCACCACCTCTCCTGGAAGCCCATTCCAGATCCTGGCCACCCTGACTGTGAAAA
This sequence comes from Caiman crocodilus, assembly GCA_030014935.1. Classification (NCBI taxonomy): domain Eukaryota; kingdom Metazoa; phylum Chordata; order Crocodylia; family Alligatoridae; genus Caiman; species Caiman crocodilus. Next base: position 95,353 of record JAGPOW010003110.1, on the reverse strand, counting down.
ATTTCTTCCTAATAATCTAACCTAAATCCCCTCTCAACTAGTCTACACCTGTTATTCCTAGTCACTCCCTGGGGCGCCCTAGTAAACAGCGCTTCCCGCTCCCCGTTGACCTCCCCTAATACATTTATAGGTGGCCACAAGATCTCCCCTCAGCTGTCTCCTGTGAAAGCTGAAGAGATTCAGGTCTCTCTACCTCCCCCCGTAGGGTCCATCACGAAGGCCATTAATCACGCGAGTGGCCTCCTCTGGACCCTCTCGAGATTCCCCGCGTCCCTCTTGAAGTGCAGCGCCCAGATCTGGACGCAGCGCTCCAACTGCGGCCTGACCAGTGCCGCATAGAGGGAAAGCATCACCTCCTTTGATCTATTAGCCATGCACCTGGTAATGCACAACAAGGTGCAATTGGCTTTGTTGATGGCCTCGTTATACTGCCACCTCATGTTCATCTTGGAGTCAATTATGACTCCAAGATCCCTCTCTGCCTCCAAGCTGCTGAGAAGGACACTCCCCAACCTATAGGTGTGCTGGGGGCTTCTTCCTTCCCAGGTGGAGTACCTTACATTTATCTTTATTAAATTGCATCCCATTCTCTCTGCCTATTGATCCAACCTGTCCAGGTCAGCCTGAATCTGCTCCCTGCCCCCCCGATGTACTGACTTTGTCCCATAACTTGGTATCATCAGTGAACTTGGAAAGGGTGCTTTCTATGCCCTCATCCAAATCTGTTTCGTGCAGGCTGTGATGCCATTTCCCCTCTGTGCTAATCTACAAATGATAGCAACCGGCCACCAGGAATTCACCAAGAGCAACAGGTCTCGCAATAGTTTTTGTGATGACAAGGGCAAAAAAAAAAGGGTCATGTCTGACAACTTACTGTTGGTCTATCTAACTAGCTGATCTTCCCTTTTACCTTGTCATAAAGCTGCAGTGTCTCCTGGAATTTTGCATGCAAGCTTCTGATGAGGCGTTGTGTTTCTAAGAGGGGGAAAAAAAAAGAGAGAGGGATTAACTTGGGATGTTTGGTTCTCACAGCTGGAACCTTTGGAGGCAAAAAAAAAAACAAAAAAAAAAAAACCTTTCACCAAGCAGCTGCATTGCTGCATTGTACAAACTGTGGTGGCTGGTTTCACTTGAAGGCAAATACTTTAAAACGGCAGTACAGAAGAAAATGTACTGTCAAAGAGAAGAAGAAAATGACAAGCCACAACTATGTATTTCTGCTGATTTCCTGGCAGGTTACTGGACCACAAAGTCAAAATCAGAATAAGTCTACCACACAAAAGGAAGACCCATACAGAAATGGAAGAAGCAAGGCAACAAGCTAATGAACTGCTGAAAGGAAACTATTTTCTGTAAGGATCTTGGCACTAAAAGTATTGTTTCTACTGGAAGCGTATCTGCGATGTATCTGACACTGAGACAAGCAAAGCTAGTACAAAGGAACGCTACGGATTAAAAAAACAAAACAAAAACAAACGTCACCAGACTTTGGGTTTCTCTCAGATTGCACTGTACAAGACATCAAAAACAAACCCAGTTATGCAACTTGCTTGGGTGGCAATGAATGCTAATTAAACCCAATTAGAGGGAGTGGATGTTTTCTTAGCTACTTCACAGGTACTGAAAGTGATCAAGAGACTAAAGTCTCTAGGATCCCAGAACAAGAGGCCTTGTCCTGGGAGAAATCTATCATCTGCTTTATCCTTACGAGAAGATCTTTCTAAAGAGAGAAGAGAAGAGCAAACCACACCATCTTGTAGAAGTCACAAGGCAAGGCAAGAGCAACTAAAAATCGATCCTGGCTATTTGAATCACAGCACGTTGCTGTCTGAAGCAATATCAGCTTTCAAAAGTGTTTAAGTCTCATTGGTGTCCATGGGATTTAGGAGCCTTGAAAAAAAATATATGGAGGCAGGTGCTTTTGGATAATAACCCGAAGGTGAATTAAGGAACTTTTTAAAGGTCTGTATTACAGCGTTCCTCCAACATGGAGAGAGACAACAAATCACAGTTCTCTGGAAGAAGCCAGAGTAGAGTTGCACCTTATAGACTAACCGAATCTGACATGCATCAGCTTTTGTAAGCAACAGCTCTGCTTGGAAGAGAGCTCACAGTTCTTTACAAGCGGATTACAGAGAGACTTAGATCAGCCACAGCTCTTTGCTGCGGAGAGGCAGGACTCATCTCACCTCCAGTCACTCTCTTACCTGATGTGTTGTACGTCTTTGGCTTCAGGTTTTCTATCATCTCTGGCGGCTTTTCTTCTGGTGGCTTCTAAAAGGAAAATGCATAGAAATGTTGGAAACTAGATCTGACCAGAGATCCTAACCTGCTACACAATTTGGAGGCCACGTTGGGTTGACCGAAGACCACAGAAGCCACAAATTCAACTCAGTTTTTACGAGGCTCCCTAACTTTCGTTCAACTGGTATTCAATAGCCAAGCATAACTATAACCATCTTACCAGGAGACCCAGAAGGTTTAATGTTGGGGTGTCCAACTCATCCAGTCCTGCCAGGCCAGATCCAGGCAGAGCAGCAGCAGGACAAGTGACGTTAGCAGTGGGGGTGTGCACAGCCATTGCTCACCCCCTCACATTCCCAATGGGGCTCCACACCCCAGACCTGCCCCCTGTATTCCCAGCTCCCCTGTGAGCCCCATGGACCACACGGACATGGTCACATTGGCTGGATCTTACCCATGGTCATAAGTTTGACACCTCTGGTTTAACATATTTAACTTGAGTCCATTAGGTTTCCTGCTAAGAGCCCTGTACTTCCCACAGCACAATCCTGACGGAATATAGCTATATCTTTGGATCCTTACAGAATCAGAGGGAAGTAAGGCTAAAGGGACCTCTGGAGCTCATCTACTCAAACCCTTGCTTGAGGCAGGATCACCTCTATCCCAACCATCCCAGACAAGTCCTTGTCTAACATATTCCTGAAAAAATACATGCCAACCCCACTGCCCAGCCATAAGGCATGTTGCCCAAAGACCCCACAGTAAAGCAGGTGGGTGAGGGCTGTCGGTGTCCCATTGCTACAAGCTTGTTTAAATGCACTTGAGAGACGCTAGGAAGATGGTCACCCCCAAACACAGGAGGCAACTATTGCTGCCCCCGCTCCCTTCCCCATGTGCACCACAGGGTAAGGTTCCTTCCTGGTCTGCTGGCTGGAGGGACAAGATAGGCAAAGGTGCCCGGAAGCCCCCGTGGCTTAATAGGGATATTCGGGGGACCCTGAGGGCAAAGCGGGAGGCTTACTATCTTTGGAAGAAGGG
>JAGPOW010003110.1:43149-91971 GCA_030014935.1 Caiman crocodilus | reverse complement strand
TGTTCAGCCTCAGTAAACGGAGGCTGAGGGGGGAACTGGTGGCTGCCTATAAGCTGCTGAGGGGTGATCAGCAGGGAATAGGGCAGGCTCTTTTTTCCACGGCACCCCCAGGGGTAACTGGGACCAATGGTCGCAAGTTACTGGAGAGCAGGTTTAGGCTGGACATTAGGAGGCACTACTTCACAGTGAGGGTGGCTAGGACATGGAACCGGCTTCCTAGGGAAGTTGTTCTTGCTCCTACCTTGGGCATCTTCAAGAGTAGATTGGATCGGTACTTGGCTGGGGTCCTGTGACCCTGGCACTCGTTCCTGCCATTGGCGGGGGGTCAGACTAGATGGCCTGCTCTAGGCCCCTTCTGGCCCTAGGTACTATGAAACTATGACAAGACCCTCTAGCCAGGAACCTCCAGGTTTTAGTCCCAGCAGGAGGACTGGCACAGCCCAGTCACAATCCCCTGCCTTGAGTGCAGCCAACACCCAAACGAACCAACGTGCCAACTGTTTTCCAGGCTCAAGCCTTCACAGCCAACCTGTGTAATGTCTGGGTGTATGGTCACTAGAATCAGACTAAAAGTATCTATTTTGTCACATTCTTCCCCTGAAGCAATAAAGCCCTATTTCTCAGTCACCGCTCTATAGAAAAAAAAGGAGTCTCTTTAGAGGAGACAAAGGTACCTCTGGTTTCTTGGACTCGCCAGGAAATTTATTCTTTTCGAAATTCTTTTCGTTGCCGTGGTCTTGTGCTTCAGTGCTACTCTGAAACGGCAGGCGTGGCCTTGGAAGAAAGGCAGCAGCAAATCTGCATGCAGATATAGGAACCTCAGTCAAATGCATGTTATCAGCCAGACCAAGAGAATCCGTCCAACAGACCAGGTGTTTTTAACATGGGAAAGCACATTAACAGGCCAGGGGACAAAGGTTTGTCTGCTTCCAAACCTGACAATCTTCTGTTAGAACATGAGAACTGTCATGTACTGGGTCAGACCAGAGGTCCATCATACCCCGTGGGTGTCGCACCACAGCAGAGTGGATGCTCGATGGGAGAGCAGGGGATGATGACGCTTTCTTCCCCACTGTTCCTCTCTCCCTTGCAGCCTGTAGCACTTAAGGCCCAGGAAATTCTGATTTAGAGGCTATACCCCTAACTCCTGCACTCAATAGGCATTGATGCCCCGTTCCTCCAAGAATGTGTCCAATTCCTTTGTGAATCTGGCTAAACTCTCCGCTTCCCCCAGTATTACACAGTAAGGGTGGCAGCAAACTCCACCCTTTCGCTCCATGCGGAGTGAAAAAGAACTTCCTCGTGTTTGTTTGTTCCATGCTATGACCCCCAATTCTTGTATTGCGAGAGACAGTCAATAATAGAGCCCTCTTTACTTTCTCTTTGCCATGTAGTATGTTATAAATCCTTCATATTTTGTAAACCCTTTGCAAACCTGTTCCAATGGACAACAGCTAAGCTCAAAGTTTCTCCTGGAGTCCACATGTGCTACTTTGTGGACCTCACCTTGTACTTGAGAGCCTGAAGGAGATATTAGTTCTACCCTCCATCTGCAATACCAAAGCATCTCATGGATTTCATACAATCACAGAAAACAAGGGTAGAAAGGGACCTCCGGAGGTCACAGCTGGTCCAACCCCCTGCTCCAAGCAGGACCAGCCCCGGCTACATCATCCCAGCCAGGCCTTTGTCTTCCCGGGTCTTCAAAACCTCCAAGGATGGAGAGTTTACAACCTCTCTGGGGAGCCTGTTCCAGTGCTTCACCACCCTCCTAGTGCGAAACTTTTTGCTAATATCCAACCTCAACTTCCCTTGCTGTAGCTGGAGCCCTTTGCTCCTTATTTTGTCATCTGCTCCCAGCTCCATCTTCTTTGCAACCCTCCTGCAGGGAGGTGAAGGCTGCCATCAAACCCCGCCTCAGTCTGCTCTTCTCTAGACTAAATCAGTCCAGTTCCCTCAGCCCCTCCTCACCAGTCATTTAAAAGTGGACTACCCATATCAAGAGTCAAGGAGATCTTGTTCCTCTAAATCACTTAAACAAGTTTGAAAATCTCCCCCACGACCACTATTTCACCACTCTGACTTCCATTTGAAAACTCCTGTGAATACACTGTCCAAGGACTCAAAAATACCATCGCAAAATTAAATGAAACTGGGCATTCAGAACGCTCTGTCAGGCAAGATAAAGTCCCTATTCCAAGAAATCTGAAGCTGGAGTCAGTCACTTTAAACACTCAAGGTGATTATCACACTATAAATACGGTCTACTGCAGTGGTGGCCAACTCATGGCGTAGTCAGCCTGTGTGTGGGGCATACAGCAGACCGGGCAGGGAGCAGAAAGCAGAGCAGCAGAGCAGGTGGCGGAAGGGGATCGGAGTGGCATTTCTAAAGGGTATGAGACTAATCTGTAGCCAAAAAGCTTGGCCCCCATTGCCCTAACTGGGACAGAGTATTACTAAGGGTACGTGCATAAACAAAGATACCCCAAGGTAAGCGAGGGAGCAGACACACAGTAAGGTAGTTATTCTGAGGCAAATGCCTGTGGGCGGTGGTTTCCAGCCTTGTTAGACTCACGGTCCTGCCCTCAGAAAATGCATTTAGCTTTTGCTTGGTTCCAGCCCTAAACTTCTGTGAATCTGTGGTTTTTAACTAAGAAAAAATCTGTCACAGAGAACTCAGCAAGCCCACAGCAAGGCAGAATGGTTTGGATATGCTGAAATCTCTGGGTTTATCTTGCAAATCATGCAGAGGCATTCAAATATCTAACAGAGTTAATATTGCGTGGTGCCCTTCAAAGGATCAGATGGCACCTCGGTTAAGAATCCCTGGCTTGCACACACACTTCAGCCCTGTGGTAGATGTCACAGAGCTTGCACACCAGTGAAAGTGGGGTACAGCTGATGCAAACTTCACACCTTCCTACCTCACAGTAGCTCGGTTTGTGTGATCACACCCCCAGCCCCCTCCAGCATGGTATTTTGGGGCTGAGAAAGCCTGCCCGCCCTCACCTATTTTTCTGGCAGCGTGAAAGAAATCTTGCAGAAATGCTCAAGCGTGGATTCAAGAAGAAGTCCTTCTCCTCGTCCCTTTCTTCAGGCGGCTTCAGATCTTTCAAGCAGCCATCAAATTTTTCTGTGGCAAAAAAAAGATAATTGCACTGTTTAGTTAAGAGTTCCTGACTCAAAAAGCATCGAGGCCAGCCCACAGGTTGGGAGAAGGGGGATAGATGGTTGTGATAAAAAGAAATGTTAGACATATTAAAACCATGGCTGACAGGGCTTTACAGCCATTAGCCAGTTACTCCTCATGCTACAAAATTAAAAATGAGCCTTGACGACACACAGAAAGCTAGATTAAGACTTTACAGTGACCTTTTTCTCCAAATTACACCTTGAATGCATTCAGCAATGATTTTTGGGGGTGATCTCTTATTGGACCACACATTCATTTCAAAAGAATGGAAAATGGCGACAAAGAAAAAGTTCTAAGAACTGGAAGGCCATCTGGCTTAACAGGTAGAGCACTGCACTGGGATCCAGGAGAGAGATCCAGTCCTGGATCCAAGATTAAATCAGCAAGCTGCTTCCCTCCTCAGTTCTCCCCCCCCAATAAAATGGGTATAATGATCCCAATCTTCACAGTAAAGGGCTTTGAGATACTCCAGTGAAAAAAAACAGTCCCTAGTATTGACATAGATCTTCGAAGAGAAATGTCAACGTGTTTGATGATGACTGCGAAGATTTGCATTCCAGAAGAGAGATCATACGCAGCACAGCTATTGCCTGGATGCCAGAGGGAGTCACGCCTTCAGGATCATAACTGCCTATGTTCAGGACACTGAATAAGCCCCAACTCTGGAGCTGGATGCTTTAATGCCACACTCTATCAGACTGGCTTCAAGGACAGTTCAATACATGGGTGCGATGATGCACCCCAGTGCTGACAACCTCCTCGTGTGCGACACACCTGTGCACCCAGGATGAGGACTCAGCAAGCATCAACGATACAGCAGTTGTGTGGCTCCACCACATTAATGATGTGTAAAGGGGGAAACAAAGTATATGAGAGACAGCACGCGAGTGCAAACTCCAATGCAAGCAAATACAAGTGTTTCACAAACAAAGCAATTCAGCAAGCTACTTCCAGAGGTGATATTCCCCCAAGAACCCACAACCAGGCAGTTAATCCAGGCCGTAACAATACATTATCTTCCTGGGATGAGTGCACCAGTTGCACTGGTTTGAAATGTATTCTGCTGTTCGTTCCTGCTGCGTTTGAGGAAACAGGGCTCTGTTCACAAGACAAAAATACATACACCAACGAGACACCGCTAAGAGCATCGTTGTTATAAGTCAGCCATTACTCATTGAAAACCTAATAAGGCTCCACACGTGGCTCCACAAGGCAAACCACTGTCGTTGCAAATTCATCATGAAGATTAAAAGCGGCATCAAAGCATTACCTTCTGCTGGGGGGTCCGTCAATGTCTCAAAATGATGCTTGAGGTACTTTTCTTGTTCGGGGGTTTGGGGCAGAGAGACATTTCGTTGAGAATTCTCATCCCCGTCCATTGTTTCTACTTCCACCTCCGCGTCCCCGTCTGAGACTGCAGACTCTACGGTGACATTGCATGTGCCAAGGAAAAAAGAAAGAGGTGAGCTGCCGAGGTGCATCAAATCAGAGCAACACAGACAATATTTATATTGGTTTAGATGCTGAACCAAAGCATTTCATCACATCTTTAAGTAGCTCCTAACTCTGTGGTTCTCAGGCTCGTTAGATTCAAGATCCTGCTCAGGAAACACCAGCTTTTAGTTTCCACTCTGTTTTTGACTACAGAAAAATACCAGAGCAATTCTCCAGCTGCAAAGAACTCAGCAAGTCCACAACAGGTTAGAATGCTTTTGGGGGGATGGATTTGTATTGGAGATCTCTGGATTTCTCTTGAGAATCGTGTGGAGTGGTTTGCACACCTACTTTGGCACCCTTAAAAAGGTTCTCGCAGCGCCCCACCTGAGAATCACTGCTTGTTCTGGTCACAGACTTAGCTACAGACAAAATGCCAGTGTTTTACCGCATAGAGCTCACCTCTATAAAAAACAATTATAAATACATCGCCAGTTGTCACAGTTTAATAAAAGATTGTTTGAGCCCTTGTCTCGTTTGATTTCCCATGTCTGTATTTTAGCCTTCCAAAGGGCGGCAAAGCCATTGCATTTTCCTCATTACCTTCCTGCTGCAGATCAAAAGTAGAGGCTTCGGACTCCAACGAAACTGCAGAGGAAGCTTTATCTTTGCTGCCCTCCTTCTGATAAATGGGCTGAAGAGGCAACTCTTTTAAACTTGTCCTTGGGAGGAAAAGGAAAAGCAAACAGTTAGCCACACAGATGGAAGGAAAAGTAGCAGAGGGACGGGATAGGGCAACAAGCAGCAACTACTGGCAATTAACTTTGTCTCTTTCCTCTTCACCCATCTGTCTGATAGAGACAGCAGGGGGAAAAGAACTGGTCCATGGAGGAAGCAGGTCTACCAGAGTCTTCTAATATGAAGCTGAATTTATCATCTATTTATTCAGACCCACCCACCAGCCCTGGTTTGATGCTCTCTGACCCACCTCGTACCTTCAAGAAGCCACATAGCTATTTATTAATCTGCCCTACTTGGACTGTAGAAGAACTGAATATTAAATAATGACAAGTGCTGGAGGCAAGGGTAGCTACCTCCATGGCATATCAATATACAGGGGGACTACACTCAAAGAAAGGGATCTCAGAAGATGGTATCTAGCCCAACCCTCAGTTTAGACAGGACTGATCCTGCCTTGAGCAATCCCAGGCAAATCTTTGTCTAACCTGCTCTTAAAAGCTACCAAGGATGGAGAAGCCACCTCTCCTGCACTGAACCACCCTCACAGCAAGAGTTACTCTCAGTCTCCACCCTCAACTCCACTTGCTCCATTTAAGCCTGTTGCTCTTTTCCCAACCCATGTGGCCAACGAGAATATTCTATCACCATCCTCTTTATAAACCACCCTTTGGGTATTTGAAGACTTATCATATCCCTCCCCCAAGTCGTCTCTCCTTCAGACTAAATAACCCTACCTCTTTCTGCCTTTCCCGTCGTGTTTCTCAGACCTCCAATCATTTTTGTTGCCTTTCCCTGGTTTCTTCCTTGAAGTACAAGACCCAAAACTGGACACTATTCTTCAGATGAGGTCTCACCAGCACCAAATAAAGTAAAGTAAAGAATCACTTCCCTTCAGTGCCAGATGAAGTGATCCCTACCAGTGCTTTGGGAAAGGTAATTCTATATCCCACCTCGCTGCCCAATAGGATCTATTTGTTAGGAAGTCCTGAACCCTGCTCACTCTTTTTTGTTACAGTGGGGGTGTCACCACACCATTCTTCATGATCCCCTGCTCCCAGAAGCAGTTCAGTCTAAATCACAACGATCAGCATGACATAAGCAGATAGCAAGGGATGGTTTCAAGGGAGATGAGATACATAGGCCAAGGATCACCCCCCATGCTAATAAAGTGACCCCAGGAAAAAGCAAGGGTTGCAGGCCAGGACTCTGTTTCCCTGCTCTGTTGGACAAAAGATCCTTATCTCAGAGCAAAGGGCAAGAATACAGACACTGGACCCTGACCTGTATGAAGCCCCCAAGACAGAGGGATGGGAGACTGGAACTTGCTTCAACCATGAGGACAGATTCAGAGAGCCCCGGGGCCTCGCCACCCAGCAAGGAGTATGTCTGTATATTCTCTGCTGTATGTGATTGCTTTGGTAATGCTGCCCAATTGTACAGTCTGGAGGAACTTGCTTTAGCTTCTCTTGTACTTCTCCAGATAAAATAAAAGCCCCCCAAAAACATCCTTTCACGTAACAGATTAGTCCCACTTTAGAAATCTGACTGGGGACCTTCATACAACTCTACATATAAGATTTTAATTTTAATAAGCCGATACATGCACATTTCATCACTTTTTTCCTTTTTTAACATAGCAAAACTCACCGGTCACCCTCCAAGAAGCTGTCCCCAGCCTGCAAGGAGCATGTGCTGTTTTCAGTACTTTCGAGAGATTCAACCTCCTGATTGGCATCATCCTCCAGAAGGATATCCGGGGGTTTGAAGTGGTCAATGATGTTGCTTGGGGAATTTTCTGTCTGCAATAAATACAAAGCCACGTTTCTCCTGGAACAGAGTTTTCAAGCTGTCTGATGAGCTGCAGCTGGATGTGGTTCTTTATGCAAGGTTGTGAGGGTCCAAAGATTAGATCATTGCGGCCCAGACTTTTTGCCCTATGAGCTGGATGAGTGGTGCTATATCTATCCACAGGCCAGATTGGGCACATGGACTCTGTCTGGTGGGCATGGCAGGGCATGATCCAGACATGGTGGGGACTGGGAACACAGCCTGGTCCTGATCCAGCCATGGGGAAGGGAACAGTGCCCAGACCTGATCCAGCTGCACAAGGCATCGGACTTTGGCACCAGGGGTGGGACAGCAGTACTGAGTGCCCTTGTTCCTCACTGCCATATTTCTGAACCCATGGGTCGAATGCCATGGCTCCTGGGGCCGCAGATTAGACTGACCAGTAAGCAGCAAACACAATTGACAAGCAACATTTGCTGAGGTTTAAAACTAATCCTGAACCCCACGTCTTTGTGCCCTCGCGAAGGTCAAAAACATCCAAGCTCCTTGAAGTACAAGTCACTGACCTGCAGGAGCAGCGAGTCCAGATTCTTCGGTTCCAGCTCAGTGTCACCCATGAAGCTGTTTTTTATGGGGGTGAAGTAATCTGCATCCAGGAGGGTTTTAATCGGGTCCCTCTCGGCCCGTTCAGCCCATCGGCCTTGTGGCTGGTAATCCACCCGGGGCAGGTGTGTCATGCTGTCCAAGTTATCAGCCTCTCCCAGCTAGGCAAGAAGGTTTTAAGAATATAAGTAATGCCATGCTGGAGTCAAACCAAAGGGTCCATCTAGCCCACTATCCTGACTGCAACAACAGCAAGGAGGAGATGTTTTATTTTGCCCCATGGGCTAGGTGGGCAGGAGCCAGCCATTCTGCCAGCCAGATCCGGCCAGTGGGCCCAATCCGGCCAAATGGAGGTGGGCAGCCTGGCCCCAGAGAAGGAACATGGCAAGTGAGCAGCTCTAACTTGCAAGAGAAACAACACACAGGGTCTTAACCCAACCCCTTCATACAGCAACAAGTTCTCCAACTTACCAGTCTCTTTGCCCACATTGGCAGTTTGCCATTGGTCAGTATGAAAACAGGAGCTGGAAAGCAAAACCGGACGAGGCATTAAATCATTATTTATGACAAAGCCATGAAGCATCCGCTGCAGGGAAGGGAACAAAGCGTCCAGTAAAATCCAGACTTCAGATCCTGTGACCTAAATACAGGATTGTACTTGATTCAGTACATCCCTGTGTGGTTAGGGAGAGCTTTATACTATTTCCCCACCAGGCAAACTGGCAAGGATCTGGAGAGAGGCTTGGAGTGGAGTGAGAGTAGGGAGGCAGAAAGGCAGGTCATAGGAAAGTAGGGCTGGAAGGGACTGCAGGACATCTAGCCTAGCTCCATGCTCTAGGCAGGACCAGCTCTGACTAAACCATCCCCAGCATCTGCTCTTGAAGGAGAATCCACCACCTCTCTGGGTATAATTACAAATGGGCCAGGTCCTATTTCGCCACAGTCCGGGCTGTCCAGCTTCAGAGCATCCAAGGCTGTGAGCTGTGCTGACCCGTCCCTGCTCCCCTGCCCCAGTCTCCACAAGCGGTCCTGTGCTGTCCCTGGGGGCTGGCGAGGGAAGTTGGAAGAGAAAAGGGGAGCCCGACAGCCAACATCCTGCTTATATAAAAGGTTGTAGCATACACTCGAGAAATCCCAGATCAAGACCATGCCCGTTACAGAGGAAAGCAACCCCCTCACAGTCCATACTAGTGTGATTAGGGGGTAAAATCCCTTCCTACCCCAATTTAATACTGAACTAGCCTAAGCAGAGGGACAAGACCCTCTAGCCAGGACCCTGAAGGGCTGGTCCCAAGCAGGAGTATTGGCGTAGCGCAGCCCCCAGCCCCAACCTGGGCTGCAGCAGCACCCAGTGCCTCTGCGGCACGCTTAAAGACACCCTGACACAGGAGGCAGAAAAGAGGGGAATTCTCTCCCAGCCCCACACAGAAGCCAGCAAAGCCATGGAGCAGGGGTCAGCAACCTTTTGCCCCCAGGAGCTGCTGCTTGTGACCCAACCCTTGCCATAGGCCACAAATCTCCACGTACCTCCCCCCACCCCAGTGATCAGCAGATGATGTGCAGGGAATAGATGGAACGAGGCAGGAGGCAGGACCCCAGAAACAGCCTCTCTGCTGTCTCGGCTCCAGCCTGCTGCATTCCCAGAGCTCCCACGGGCTGGATCCAGGAGGCTGTGGGGGCCTAGCTAGAGCGTGCCTGTATCCGAGTCGTCTTTGGCAGGGGTCTGCAGAGCGGACCCTTCTTCCTGCTCATCAGTTTCATCATCAGCATTCGGGGGAGACCTCATTCCACTGGGTACGGCCACATACGTCTTCCGCCTGAGGGGTGCAAACGAACAGAAGTTACCAGCACCCTCGCTTCATGCTGCCTCCTTCCTCACTGCACCCACATGTAACTTCATAGCCAAAGATGTTAAAGAAAAATAATCAAAGAGGATATATGAGACAGATCCAGGATTTGGCAAAATGGGGTGCGGAAGCAGGCACCTATGCTGAGGGCCGCCAGCTGCATCCTGGATCCGGTCACTGGAGTCTCTGGGGACTTCTTTAAAGTCCCCTGCTCAAAGGTGCACCCCCCACCCCCTCCTGCCTGCCACTGCTGCTTTCCCCTCTGGCTTGGAGAAGGAGGAAGCTCCAAAGCCTGCTGCAGCGGGGCTGTGCAGAGGCTGTGCTCAGCTGGGGACAGCAGCAATGGGCGGAAGGGGAGGGGTTCTTTCTCCCCAGGCCTGCTCTTGGGGGAATGCCCCACGCTGCCCACCAGCAGCCTGACTGAAGAGGGCAAGAGCAGCTTTGAAGCTTCCCCCACTCTGGGACAGCAAGGAAAGCAGCCATGGCAATTGTGGGGTGAGGGCACTGTTGAGCAAGGAGGGGAATGGTAGTGGGGGGGATTCTTATGTGCTACCACGGTGTGGTCCAGTCCAGGAGGGGTGTGTGGCCATGCCACTGCACCCGTCTGGATCTGCCCCTGAGAAGGCCTCTATGCGTAGCCCCAAAATACCAATCAGAGCCCAGCTAAGTCAGACAGGCAGGAAGCACACTCTCTTAGCTCTCAAGCATTCAGAAGTCCCTGCCTGGATTCCTGCAGCCCTGATGCTATGACTCTGGCCAGTACATGGGCCAAGGCTGCTGTTCTCAATGTTTGGTATGATGTGCCTGGTTCTGGGCAGCTAACGAATACGCCTTTCCTCCTGTCTGGCAGCTCCCCTGGCTGGCTAAGCAGGTTGGCAGCCATAGCAACAGTACAGCTTGTGGTTGAATGATGGCAGGGGACCAAAAGCCCTAGGCTCCCTCCTAGCTCTTCCATTTAGCACCAGTGCCCCATCCCACACCTATCACAAATTGCTTAGATAACACCCTGCCCCTCAGTTATTCCAGCAAGCCCAGACACCCTCTAGTATATGCCTCATCTACCTCAGCTCAGTTACTGTATTCTCTTGCATACAAAACACATACCTTCCCCCCACCCCAAACACACAGTCGCTGGAAATCGAGCTGCACGTGATATCCAAGGAAATGCAGTAACAGAGTGGGAGTCAAAGGCAACTGGATACAATCCATTCCCCCAGTCTGGCTACAGAAACTGCTGCGCCTCAGCTGGATAAGCCTCAAGTCACTCTGCTCAAGACAGCCTCGACCTGGATCATGCTCAGCTTTATAGTTAAGTGGTGGCCACCTCCGTGTCCTCCTTCCACAGCCACCTGAAGAAGGGTATAGACCTTAAAGTGGCAGATTATGCCCATGTGCAAGTGTGCACTTATGCAAAGGAGTTCATCACCCAATTTGCATAAAACACTCACACAGCTGCACAGAACTCAGTGACTATTACAGTTAATGAACACCCGCCCCCATACCTGATTTGGTTAAAACAGTTTAGACCCCGTGGTTTTTTCTGCCGCTGCGTCTCATCAAGTTCGATCAAATGCTGGTTCATAGAGTTTGTAATCTCTGGGCCAAGTAGCCAAATAAACACGCAGCTGGAAAGGGGGAGAACAATTAACCTCCTTTGAATCTCAGCAGAGGAATCTTTCAATTCCTAGTAAAGACTTTAGCCAACAGTATTCTAGCCCAGCTAAAAAGACATCTAGAATCATTTTATGAGTATAAAATACACCTTATGCTAGGCCAAAAAGTCTTCTCAACTGCCAGAGCCAGCAGGAAAAAAGCCATCCCAAAACACCCATCAAGAGAAAAACTAGACTCAAAGAGCAGGTGTTTCTCACCTGCTTACAATCAAAATCAATGCCAAGCAGGCAGATCCACTCTAATTCCCAGCAAAGTTAAACTTGGACCTGTAATATTCCACTGACAATGCTCCGTTAGTAGCAGAAGTAGCCAGAACTGCAGCATTGACAAAGTGTTGTGTTAGCCTCCATCAAGGGATCTACCCCTACTGGGATAACCGCTCAGCAACTGGAAAAACCTGCCCCCAGTCTAAGCAGTCATGGTGCAAGACGCTGTTTAGGGTGATGAGTTATGTCTCCAGTTATCTGTAGCGCACACATGCACAGCTCAGTAAAATGTTGATGGGAACCTGGTCAGTCAAGAGATTCTTCCACACTTGTGTTCTTCCCCACCCTCTCTCTCCCTTGTGTGAGTGGAAGGAGGTCTGTTACAGCAGAGCTAGGTGCAATATACCCAGCTGCCCTGGCTTAGCATTTTCTTTTTGGAAGTATCCTCTAAAGCAACAGTACTCAGCCTTTTGGTGCCATAGGCTGAGTGGCAGGAGGCTGTTGCACAAGTCCCAAGTGTGCACCATGTGTTAGAAGCAGGCTCCATTCTGCTTCCCATGGCCCCATGCTCCCAGCTGGATTGGACCCTGTGCCAGAAAACAGGGCCCAACACTGGAGGATCGGGTCAAGCGCTGCCATGAGCTGGACCTGGTGCATTGATCTAGCAAGCTACCTGGCCAGTGGGTCCCTACAGTTCCAGAAATTTGGCAGTAGGGGTGGCAAGTGCTCTCACTGCTCCCCCACCCCCAAGTTTTCAGACCCAGGGGAACCCTTGTGGGCCAGATGGCACAGCTCCATAGGTCAAGGGTTGAGAACCTCTGCTCTAAGGCGCAGGTACTCAGAACTCCAAGGCACTTCACTAGTCTGGAAATTCAGTAGCAAGGGAGCACTGGCCATTAATAATGCAACCACTTCCCCCACTGCTAAAATTTCCAAGCCTCACAGGCCAGATAAGCTGATTCTGTGTGCAGGACCGAGGCAGAAGCCTGGCACGTAGGGACTGATCAGGGCTGAGGATTGACTTTGCAGCACTCATCTGGTCCTTGGGCACCACTGCTTTAAAGGAACATAGAGCTTTCCAACAATACCTCTTACCGAGGTACAAACATACCTGTCTCCTGAGACGGTGATCAAGTGTTTGCAATCATAAGTGAATTTCAACCCAGTGACAATTTCTGTAACAGAGTAAGGCAGGTCTCAGGTTCAGAAAAGCCACTACATCCGGTAGTAAGTTGTTAATACTATTCAAGAGCATTTGAAGAAGTTAATAAAAAACAAATTCTTGCCTTACTTAATGAGTGGACTGATGATTTCTCTTTCACATGGAACTCTCCTTTATTTTAGCATGTTGGACTATATTCTGTACAGTGATAACAGTAACATAAAAGGATGCACGGTAATGCAGTCTCTCCAATTAGACCATACATGCCACGCACCAATGCAACAAATTTATACCCCGGGGGGATTGATTAAAAATGATTTAACCCTATTGGAGTATCTTTGAACAGAGGACAATGAAAACGGAGAGTCAAGCAGAGGGCAACAAAACTGGTTGTGGGGCTGGGGAACAGAACTAGCGAGAAGAGGCCGAGGGAACTGGGCTGACTGAGTCTGCAGAAGAGAAGACAGAGGGGGACTGAATAGCAGCCTTCACCTCCTTGCAGGGGGGCTGCAAAGAGGATGGAGCTGGACTGGTCTCAGTGGGGACAGATGACAGGACAAGGAGCAAGGCTCAAGTTGCAGCCAGAGAAGTTGAGGTTGGATATTAGGAAAAACTCATGAGGAAACACTGGACCAGGTTACCTAAAGAGGTGGTGGAGTCTCCATCCTGGGAGGTTTTTAAGTCCCAGCTTGACAAAGCCTTGGTTGGGATGGTGTAGTTGGGGCTGGTCCTACTTTGAGCAGGGGGTTGGACTAGATTTGACCTCCTGAGGTTCCTTTCAACACTCATTTTCTATGAGCAAAGGCTGTGCATCTCACTGGAAAGGCTCTAATTAAGTTCCCAGCTCCTACTGGTAACATTGTCACTTCCTATATAATCAAATTACTGCATGCAAGCAAACTCCAAATATTATACAGCAAAAGAAAAGTGGGACACTGACATATTTAAACCTGTTACATTAACTTCAACAGGACTAAGTAAATGTGTTAGAAAAAGCTGCACGTTTGGAATTTAGCAATGAGAATATTCTAGAGGAAGTAAGCTGTATAAATGTGACTAGGTTCACTGAGATGATGTCATGCCAATCTTCTATTCTAAATGTCTTTGCCGTTGTTTCTTAATAATTAATTAAATTATCATGCCGGTACATGACTGCATCTAAAAAAATTTCACCTGGGTTAAAATACTGCTTTGGGGAATTTACATAATTTAGTATAATCTATATATCCTTTATGTTGGTAGTTTTCAAATCCCAGCTGTAGTGACTAAAAGCCAAGTGATTCATACCACTGATACCGTTCCTGAGCTAAGCACATCTAATCATGAGACCGGAGGGAAGGACTCGAACCTGAATGTCCATACATCTTGGCCACACAGTCACCGGACTGGAAATCAATAATCGAGATACTCTTATCAGAGCAGCTTGTTGCTAAGAAAGTTCCCAAGGGATCCAGCTGCACCTGCAGAAAAATGAATCAATACAGGCCATTAGACGTGCACAAATATATCTGCCTATTTACAAGGATGAGAAACTGCCTGATGTCTCCCCCAACACCCCCACAAAAATCTAGAAGGCACAGGGAAAGTCACCAAGAATTAAAAACCTCCAGAAATTTCTGTCATGAACCCCATTGTGTTTTGAGGGTTCACAGCATGTCCTAGATGCTTTCTTGTAATTTGCTGCAATGGTGCGTGGCATGTACGCTCTCACTGGAGAGACCACATTACCCTGCATCCATTTATGTTACTGTTATCACTGTACAGATTATGTGTGCTTTCTGAATACCCTTGTGGGTTTGGATAGGATTCACTCAAGGAAGAGGAGTGGGTTTCCAACAATTTCCACTATGGCATTTGTTCCCTCTGCTCGTCCACTATAACGCATCTTGGATCAATTTCTGAACAAGCTGCAAAACCCACCGCTTCCCTCCCACCAGGCCACGCCACATATGGACTTCTGAAAACTATAGAAAATTCAGGCTGGAAGGGACCTCAAGAGGTCACATCTAGTCCAACCCCCTCAGAGCAGGACCAGCCTCAACTAGGTCATCCGACCCAAGGCTTTGTCTAGCAGCATTTTAAACACCTCCAAGGGTTCACACATCATTCATAGCTTCACAACACTGGGAGAGAATTCCCATCATCCCTCGCAGAGCACGATCCATTTCCCCAGCTCACAAGTCTCAACAGGACAAGACGACAATGCCTCCAAGCTGGATCGTGCTGCTTTAAAAGGGAGA
Organism: Caiman crocodilus; assembly: GCA_030014935.1. Lineage (NCBI taxonomy): Eukaryota > Metazoa > Chordata > Crocodylia > Alligatoridae > Caiman > Caiman crocodilus. Next base: position 77,083 of record JAGPOW010003110.1, on the reverse strand, counting down.
TGCTACACTGTCCGTCTTTGTATTGCTGGTTTGCATATTAGAATTGTGCCCCCAGGACAAGTTCGAAGGTGGCACATAAAATACCAGAACAGTTAATCCCTTACCTTTAGGAGCGACCCATCATCACTTTGAGAACCTTTGTAACAGCACTTCTGCTTTCCACTTGCAGTATGGTACACCCTGAAGGAAAGTCATTGTGGATTTTAACTGGCACACAGGTGCCGTCAGACAGTAGTTTTACTAAGAGGCTAGATGATGGATTTGTATAGGATGGTTGGGTAGGGCTGATCCTGCCTCAGGCACGGGGCTGGATTAGATGTGACCTCTGGAGGTCTCTTCCAGCCCCACTTCTCTACACGTCTATGCTTTCTGATCACTTGTTCCAGACTGGGCTGCGCCAAGGCTCCTGCTGGGCCTCGAACCCAGAGGGTCCCAACTAAAGGGTTTGGCCCCTCTGCTCAGTCAGACTGACAGTCATATCTAAGGCCAAGGAGGAATTTTACCCCATGGTCAGATTGGTATGGACTGGAGTAGGGGGGTTGCCTTCTTCTAGCAGGAGCCATAGCCTCTTCCTGGGATCTCTTGAGCTTCCATTAACAACCTTTTATAGCAGCAGGATGTTGGCTGCCCAGGCAGGTGTGATGTCTCCCTGCTTTCCCTGTGGCAGGTATGATGTCTTGTGGTTTTGTGAGGGTTGACTGCATAGTTTTGCTAAGAGGTTACACAATGGATTTGTCTGGGATAATTTGGACAGGGACGATCCTGCCTCAGGCAGGAGGTTGGAACAGACTCATTCACCTGACGTTTCGATCCTGACAGGCTACAGCAACGTATTTCTCAGTTATATCAACATCCATGTCATACAGGGTGTTTTTCTCCGCAACGTGATGCGTTCTGACAAAATTAATCCCATCCGCCACCTGTGGTAACAAGGAGGTAAAACCGAGATGCTCATTTAGTAGGGACACAGCCTCTTCCGCTTTCCTCCCTGTGACTGCACCTGGCAGCAGGGGAGCAGTGGCAGCAGTTAATCCTGCTTCCACACCCCACCACATTTATGGACCTGTGGGGGCCTGAATGACACTGCTCCCTGGGCCAAATCTGATCCACAGGCCGCAGGCTGAGCAACACTGTCTTCAACTGCAACCGTTTATTAATAAATTGATTTGGGGGTGATTTTCCAAATTACAGTATAGCTTCAAATTGACCCACATGATTTTGCTAGAGAACCCCCTTCTCCAAGAACACTCTTACTTTTTGTGCACTGCGGAAATAAATGCTTTTGTCAGCCCCACAGCTTATTAGCCGTACTTCTCCATTACCTAGAAAAGAATGAAGTGAAAACAAAGATATCAGGAGACCTCAGTGCTTACTTTCAGCTGGCAGGGGGGCTCACTGCACTGGTCCCTTTGGACGAAGGAAATAAAAGGGAAGAAAACTAGAATCTTTTTAAAAACCTAACACTTAAAAACCCCAATGCCAGGTAGTAGGTAAATAACAGATGTCAAGTTTATTCTGGGTCTGACTGTCTTCATGCGTCAGAATAAGCATGGAAATTTGCAACTCGAACAGCAAATAACTTGAATCAGCTCTGATTGTCCCAGGAAAAACAAACAAACAAAACCAGTATCTCAGATATTTCACAGGCATTTCAAGTGGGACAAGAACAGAAGCTGTCATTCTGTAGGATTCCAGGTTGTCTGTCTGTAGGGTCCCAGAATAATAAGCTTTGTCCCAGGAGAAACCTGACATCTGTTTTTAGCCAGTGCCAGCTGATCTAGGTCGTCATAGCCCTACAGAAGTCAACAGAGCAAGTTTATACTTGTGTCTGGCCTCTGCTCTTCAGTAATAGAGTTATAAGAATGCATGGCAAAAATAGCTGGAGCTTAAATAAGCAGCAAATCTATATGGAACATTTCCTTCAATGAAGGCAGTGGTCAATGTTGGTTGATAAGCTAGCCTGCAGCAAACAAGTTAAATCGACTGAGCAGAAAAAAGGGTTGCCTTTTAAATGGGGGGGGGGGGGGCGGGGATGGGTAGAAATACTACAAAAAGTAGAGAAATCTTTTTAATGCCTTCCTCAGGATGGCATCAGGATGGCAGGATGGGATGATGACTTAACATGAGCAGCCACAAATGTACAAGGTGACCAAGGTCAATCACACAGATGCTATGCTGAAATGTATCCTCATGAGCATAGAGGTAATTAGCTGTGTTAATTTGAAGTCAGTCTAATTAAATACAACATTAAATCAAACTTTGTAGATTAAGACCTATATAATTAAATAAGACATAAGATAGGTCTTAGTCTGTAAAGGGGCACTTCAACCCCATGAATATATGATTTCCACTTTTGCAATGAGAGTTATCAAAGAAAATTGAAGAGGAATCTCGCAAGCTGACTTGGAGCTTGGAAACTTACCAGCAAACTTTACAGCTGTTATGGCTGATGAGTGATCATCTAGAGTTTGCTCCAGTCTGTAATATTTATCTACATTTAGCACGTGAATCAGCCGATCTCTGCTGGCAGAAGCCAGGAGCGCCATTCCTAGAGGTATTCAAAGACATCATTCTCCTCACCATTTTTTTTTTAAAGCCACATCCGCTTTATAGGCCGCAGCTTGGGTTGCCAACCCCCCAGGACTGCCCCGGTATCTCCAGGAATTAGATACAAATCTCCCGGGGATGCTGAGAATCACCTACAGATAACTCATAGGGCATGCATTAAAATGAATATTAAACGTTTAATCTGATTTATACAGTAATCCAGTGGGTTTTTTAAATGCAATAGTCATGTGCCTTCCTGACAAGGTCTATGCGCTGTAATCCATAACTGATACATGGATGCACATGGGCACATTGGCGTTGTGGGCACGCTGGTGTTCCGGAAACCTCCCAGAATAAATTAAAAAAAAGTTGGCAACCCTAGTCATAGCTTGAAAGTTACTATGCAAAAAGAACTTTAGATAGAAAAAAGAGCTCGAGTAAAATAAGTTACTGCTTGGGCATCTCTTCCCACTAAATATATTAAGAAAGACGCTGTGTAAAAGTAGAAAATGTGGTCCCCCAACTGCATGCCCCAAACACCAAAAAAAGAAAAGGAAAAAAAAAAGAGAAGTAGAAAATTATCTTGCTGCTTATAAAATCAAAGCTGTGGAATGTAAAATCACTGAAAGAAGAGTCAAATGAAAATCAAAATAATAAAAGCGTATCTTTGAGAGGTGCGTCTTATACAATATATGCCAGAAAAATATTATATTTAAAATAAGAACTCGTCAACAGAAAACAATTGCAACAGAATTAACATTTCACATCATTTCTAAAATTATGTGTAGCTTAAAACGGAAAAAGCATAAATAGCCTTCAATGATATTTTTAGCAGCACCTGTGTGTTCAGATGGGATTCTGTCATCTTCCCCCCACCCAATTACACTTTAGAATCAGTTTTCAAAAAAGAAAGACTGTCTTACCAGTTTCTGGTTTGGAATACTCCAAGCAGAGAACCTCCGAATCATGGGCTTCTACTTTAACCACTTCATGCATAAATTGTAACTCATGTATCCTACGACGGAAAGGCACAGTGAAAAGTCTTCTGAACTAAAGCCAACAATGCTCCTATGCATTTGCCAAGCAGAGCCATAGAGACAACAGAGAGATATACCAGCGCTAGAAATCCGCCTTAAAAACTCATCTATTTACATGGCTCATCAAAAAGGGAAACGAACATTGTAAACCAAGTCACCTAGAGTGGAGAGAGAAGAGTGTCGGTTGCCAAAGGGCTCATTAAGCCAGTGAACTTAGCAGGAACTAATTGCTGGGAACTGAAACCAGGCAAGTTCAAACCTAGAAATTAGGTTTCTTGTTTACAGAGAAGGAGATTAACCATTGGAATAAGTCCTGTGGGAAATAACAGAGCCTTTGTTCCTTGATGTAGAATCATACAAAAGGAGGGATGGAAAGGGCCTCTGCAGGTCACATCTAGTCCAACCCCCTGCTCAATGCAGGACCAGCCCCAACCACATCATCCCAGCCAAGGATTTGACTACCTGGGACTTAAACTCCAACAATGGAGACTGCACAACCTCTCTGAGGAGCCTGCTTGAGCACTTCAGCACCCTCCTCGTGAGAAAGTTTTTCCTAATATCCAACCTCAACTTCCCTTGCTGCAACTTGAGCCCATTGCTGCTTCTTCTGTCACCTGCCTCCTCTGAGAACAGCAGGGACAGATGACAGAATAGAGACTGCATTTGAATAGACACTAGTAGACTCCTTATTCCAGAAAGCAAGGACTTTGCAACTGTGGTGCCTCACAGAAATTCAAGGCAAGGTATAAAAATCATAGCCCTGGCAACTACCCATTCAAAATCCATTGGGCTGCCTGAGACGCAGCACCAGGTAGTGCAGGTATTTAACAATACACCACAAATTTTTTGCCACTCGAGGGTTAGAGGATACTGTTCCAACCTGACATGAGATGCCTTGTCCTCTATTAGGACTGGAGGCTATATCTATTTCTGTTGCTGGAAAAGTTAGTATTTTCAGGTCAAACTGATGTCACTATCTTGGGGTTATATACTGCTGGCTATCATCCTGGTGTCTAAGTACCTACCACGTAAAAATCAGCCATCATCTTAGTGGGAATTTTTTTTGACTCATTGGTTTTCTTTTTCAGGATCAAACACTGCGTGGGAGTAACTGAGGTAGAAGGGAAGCAGCATAGATTATCATTCTTAGTGTGGAAAGGCTTTATGTCTAGAACCTGTTGAATTTGATGATCGATAACTGATGATTAACAGGACTCTTAATAGCGCTGAATCAAGAGTGACACTGCTAAAAACATTCTGCTTCCTGCTGCCTGTTCAAAATGCAACACCAATCAGTGATACTTACCTCAAGTTGCCGCCTCGGTCACCTGAAGCCAAGTGCTGGCCATCGGGGCTGACCTGCATCACACGAACACCCGATTTCACATCAAGGTAGCCTGCATTTTCGCCCCGGTCGGGCACATTGGTTGGGTCTTGCAGATGTTGAGTGTTGTTGTCCACATAGATCACTTTCAGCAAGGTCTTTAAAAGGTGAAGGGGGTGGGGAGGCAGAGAGCAGGCTGCATAATTACTATAATCAAAATACCAAAACATGCAATGACAGTCCTTTGAAAAAACAAGGATTTTAGAGTTTCCCCTGCTAGACTGGAAGGTGTGGGGCCCTTTATCTCAAGTTAGAGATTAGAAAGAACTTGATGATGAAGGTGATCAAGCACTGGAACAAGCTGTGGAGTCGTCATCCCCAGAAATAAATTTCCACAAGCAGGCTAGACAGGTACTTGACTAAGAGGGGTCAGTGAGGGCTGATCCTGCCCTACACAGGAGACACATGAGGTACCTTCCAGCCCCATTTTCCTGTAATCCTAAGAGTCAACATTGAGAGACCTCAAGGCATGTAATAAAAATGACTCCATCAAGGAATGCATAAGTGTAATCCTAGTTCAAGGCTTCTGAAATCGCACCCCTGTATTTTCATGGTGCTTGTCAAACAGGAATACCAACCTCCCGCAGGCATCAAGAAACAGAAATTGTGCCTATTCCAAAAGTCCATGAAGCACAGAGGAAGAGAAGGTGAAAACTTCCAGCCTTACTTCTAGCTCATCAACCCAAGGAGGCAAAAATCTATTATACGCTCTTGCTTCATCTGAACCAGAGAAGCAAATAGGGACAGTTTCTACAGTCAGACAGTCAGTAATGATCCCCCTCTATTCAGCACTGGGGAGGCCACATCTGGAGTCCTGTGTCCAGTTTAGGGCCCCCCACTACAGAAAGGATGTGGATAAATTCAAGAAAGTTCAGCGGACGGCAATGAACATGGTTCAGGGGCTAAGGGACAGGACTTGTGAGGAGAGGCTGAGGGAAATGGGCTGATTTAGCCTACAGAAGTGAAAACTGAGGGGGGATTGAATAGCAACTTCACCTCCCTGCAAAGGGGTTGCAAAGAGGACGGAGCTGGACTGGTCTCAGTGGGGGCAGATGACAGGACAAGGAGCAATGGGCTCAAGCTGCAGCAAGGGAGGTTTAAGTTGGATATTAGGAAAAACTCTCTTATGAGGAGAGTGGTGAAACACTGGAACAGGTTACCTAGAGAGGTGGAGGAGTCTAACCTTGGTGGTTTTTAAGATCCAGGTAGACAAAGCTTGGCTGGGAAGATGGAGTTGGGGCTGGTCCTCCTTTGAGCAGGGGGCAGGACTAAATGTAACCTCCAGAGGTCCCTTCAACCCTCGTTTTGTACAATCATCAGGAAACCCAGGTTCTTTAGATGCCCATTTAAAATAAGGCTCTTAAATTTGACTTAATTTGAAAATTAAGGAGCAATTCATCCTGGGTCAGACAATGCTAAGTTTAAAAGGCAAAGATATATGAATTAGTGTCTCAGCAAGAGGAAAGGACTGCTGAAGAATGGAATCGAAACTTCTACCACTGCCTCCACTATCCTGGCCAAAAAGTTCTTCCCAGCCATCCCAGAGCCCTGGACAAAAGGGAAACATTAGACTCTCTCTAACATTAACTATGTTTTCCTGTTTCTCACGGTCTTTATGACTCGTATGTTACAGATTTGCTGGCTTCAACCACCAGCATTTGTTAACAAAAGAGAGCTCTGATACTTACATCACTGTAGATGTTCTTCTGGAAGTCAGATCTTGTGCCATTTTCCAAGTTCCAAATTCGAATGGTGTTATCCGATGAGCACGTCAGAAAAGATCCCGGAGGCAAACAGGATTGGTGATCCTCCAACTCAGGGTAAACCTAGGCATTGCCACCACAAAAAGAGGGGCTGAGTGCACACGGTGAGATGCACCTTCATTTAATATTCTAAACCTGCCAGTCTCAACCAGGATCCAAACCCTCTGGTTGGTCTTGTTGTGGGCTTTCTAAGCTCTTTGCAGCTGAAAGACTACTCTAGTATTTTGCTGGAGTAAAAAAAAAAAAAATACACACACACACACACACACACACACACACACACGAGTGAGAGCAAAGAGCTGACATATTCCAAGGGGGGATTAGAGTCTAAGTCTAACTCCAAAGCACCCTTAAAAGGATCTCATGGCACCAGGGTGTTGTGGCACTGTGGTTGAGAACCACTGGGATGGAGAGTACATTAAAGCTTTCACATAGCAGAGGACTTCCATCTTACCTCGATGTTCCACACAAAGGAACTGTGGAAGAGGTCTGACCACACTTTCCCCACTTTGCTGGTGTCTCTGACATCCCAGACGTATACGCTGTGGTCTTTGTATACGCAAGACAGCCACTGATTGCGTGGGTCGAATGCCAAGGCGATGGCATCTGGACAGACAGAATCTGGCCGTCTTATAGGAAGAGTTGGAGAAAGAGGAGTTGTTCTTTAAAGGCACCACAAAATCTGCTGTTTAGTTTGCAACTTCTGCTCCCAATATGCCCAGACTCCGCTTTTCTCAGAGCCTGTCAGATCCCTTTAAACATAAATAGTCCACATAGAATTTTTGTACCTTGGCTCTGGTTCTTTGGCTACATCAGCACCCAAGTAATGCGGCTTTGGTAGATCGGTGAGATAGTGCATGTTATGGGAATGAAAGATCCTCACGGTGCCATTGGCACAGCCACAAAAGATAAACTTCTCACTAACGCAGATGCAGTTTGCTTGCGAAACCTGAAGCAAAGAGTACCCACACACAATGGATGCAATTTTAAACACGCCGGGCATGGTACTTAGTTATATAATACCGTATGTCGCACACCTCCAAATAAAACACATTATGCTTTGGCTGATTGCTCCAGTCACAGCCAAAAATATGGCTGCAGCTCACTCACCCTCAGCTAGCTCACTGGCTGCTTCAGCAAAAGTTAGTTTTGACTCTCTCTCAGCCACTGTCAAATTGACAGCAGCTTTTGGCTATTCATAAAATCAGAGAAAACGAGGGTTGAAGGGACCTCAGAGGTCACATCTAGTCCAAGCCCTGCTCAGAGCAAGACCAGCCCCAACTAGATCATCCCAGCCAAAGCTTTGTCAAGCTGGGTCTTCAAAACCTCCAAGGATGGAGAATCCACCTTTCTAGATAGTCTGTTCCTGTGGTTTACTATCCTTCTTGTCAGAAAGGTTTTTCTTATATTTAACTGCAACTTCCCTTGCTGCAGCCTGAGCCCATTGCTCCTTGTCCTCTGCCCCCACTGAGACCAGTCCAGCTCCATCCTTTTTTGGAATCACCCTTCAAAGAGTTAAAGGCTACTATCAAATCATCCTTCATTGCCATCAAATACTACAGAAGCTAGGAGTTCAGCCAGATGCAAAAAGTGGTTGGACACATTCTTGGAGGAAAAGGGTATTGAGGGCTCTTGGGCATGGGAGTGAGGGGCACGGCCTCCGAATCAGAGCTTCCTAGACCTTTAATGCTGGAGGCTGAAAGCGGGAGAGGAACAATATGTATTGCTGACAAGAACCAAGGTGTCAGAAACCAAACAGAAGAGTTTTACCCCCCACAGTTCAACCTCTCACCTTCAAATCAATCCATTTTTCCAACATGCGCTTCTCATTGAATTGACAAAGGAGCCCCGAGTATGAAACACAAAAAGTATTGCCCAGCATCTTCCCCTGGCCACAGGCCACGCCGCAAAAGATGTTATTGTGAAGTTCACCCAGAAGGCCAGAGCGACCAACCAGTGGCACGGTCTCCTTGATCTGTAATTACACATAATGCAATGGTATCAGATGCAGTCAGTGCACTTTAATTACTAACGGACTGATGATTTGAAGGAGGGGGTGTAAAGCCGACAGCCCACAGTCCAGGGAATTTGGGGATATGGCTAGTGGGGGAGCGGGTAGGGACTGCCACAGAATCTGGGACCCCACTGAAGGTGGCTGCTTGCCCACAGATCTGGCCTGTGAGGAGCTCCATGCTCTCGATCCAACCCGGGCACAGGGCAAGTGTGACACCCCCGCTTCTGGTATTTCGCATGCACTAAGCAAACTTCATAGCAACCCTAAGGGGCAAGTCATTACATTCTCTTTAGCAGCCGGGAAAGCAGCAGGGTCTCTCCTATACTTTCTAGAATCATGTAGGTATGCAACCATCAGAGGCAAACAACACATTCAGGATGATTAAGGGAACTGAACAAAACCGAAAGCATCATGATGGCTTTTTATAAATCCATGGTGCATCCATACTTTGATTACTGTACCCAGTTCTGGTCCCTGCACCAAAAGGATATAAAGACTCAAGGTCTAAAGAAGGGCAACAAGGATGATGGGTGCTACGGAGGGGCTTCCCTAGAAGGAAAGACTAAACTGAGGAGGCCCAGCCTGTTCAGAAGAGAGACGTTTGAGGGGGAACAAGACAAGGGTTTACAACATACCAAAGGAGTAAAGAGGAAGTCAACAGAGATTTATTCTTGGCTGTCTCTCACCAGACAAGAACGAGGCATCATGGCACAAAACAAGCAGGCTGGCAGTTTAAAATGAATACAAGGACATTCTTTTCTACCCAGTGTGGAATGGAAGTGGGGAGCTCGTGGGCACCAGATGTGAGGGAAGCTGAGAGTTTAGCCAAATTCACAGGGGAACTGGAGACATTCTTGGGAGCAAGTGTAGCTATTGAGCATAGGAGTGAGGGAGACAACCCTTGAATAAGATCTTTCTAGACCTTAAATATCAGAGGCTGCAAGTGAAAGGGAAACAGTAGGAAAAAACCCTGCTCATCTTATCCAAATCGACTTTTTGCCTATTGCTTTTAATCTTATGTATTTTCTTGAGTTTTGCATTGCCTTAAGAAACTCCACTTATGTCAAGCTACAGAGCAATACAAAGTGCTCGACCTCTGTATGCTGTGTGTGTGCGCGAGAGAATGGGCGAGAGTGTGTCTGTGGAAAAGGAAAACATCAGCAGGCAACTGGCTGAGGAACGCAGACAGACAAATGACCAAAACAAGAAGAATCCACCCCAGACCAGCAATCAACCTGCAAGGAAGAACACAGTGATAACCCAGAGGACTAGGTGAATTGACAAGGCTATAAAAGATGGGGCAAACATATTGATTTTGAGTCTTGTTCTGTGTGTCATCCTGGAACATCAGTTCGTCCGACGAGATGGACCGGCAGGAGCCCAGCGGTTACTTGCGATCAACTTGGCTGGCTAGTAAGTCGATCCAAGCACTGATAAGACTGGTAACGTATACCAGTGCTGAACAGAAATTGGGGTGTCTGAATTAAGCGCTTACTCAATAAACGTGGCATCTAGCCTTATCCTCCCTCATAAGGTCTCGCTCGTGATTTAAGCAATTGGCAATTTATGTAACTCAGACCCAGTTCACTCTCCCTTTTGGCATCTGCTTTCTGCCACTGAGTGACACAGGAGACTTGGCAAGATGGACCTGTGGTCTGGCCCAGTGACAGTTCTCACGTACCAAATAACTCTGCCCTGCCATTAACGGACTGCTTCCTGGCCCCTTTCATCCAAATTCAAAACAAGGCTCACCTTCACTTCTCTTGGGGCGTCCAAAAACCAGAATTTAACATGGCGGTGGCCAACGGTGACGAAGTAGCTGTCCTCTGAAAAGGATATCGCCATGACCTTGCAAGAAACTTTGTTTGAGGCGAGTAGAGAGTCTTTCTGCGAGAAATACAAAAAGACTGAAATGATTCATAAGGCAACAGAGCTAGGACCTGAAATGTGGAAGTTAAGCTTGAGTTTTCCATGAACAATGGGGATTTGGACATCATGCTCATGCCCGAGAGCCTGACATCAAATCCCACCAGGCGAATCAATTAACATCAGTTAAAGTCATGGAAAAGTTGACGGTAGTCTCAGTAGTTGGATCTAGCACAACCCCTTCTCAAGTAGGATCAGCCCTCCTAAACCCAAGTGTCTCTCTAATCCAGGGGTGCTCAACCTCTGCCCTGTGGGTCAAGTGTGGCCTACAGAGCCTTGGAATCCAGTTCTATCAGAGAAATAGGTGGAAATACAGAACTGTATTAAACTCCTTGCCACCAAGGCAGAGGAGGGGGCAGCCTGGAACTTGCCTCAACCATGAGGATGGATTCTGAGAGCCCCGAGACCTCCCCACTCAGCACGCAGTACATCTATATACTCTCTGCTGGATGTGGCTGCTCTTGGTAACGTTGCCCGATCGCTAACATCCTGATGGACTGTCGTATCATTCAGAGGAACTTGCTTTGGCTTCTCTTGCACTACTCTGGATAAAATAAAGGCTGCTCCTGAAACATTCCAGGTGTAACAGAGCTACTGCAACCTATACATCTTCCCAAACAAACCACATCTTGCAGGGCCTGCCAGCATTACCCAAGGAATGCATAATGTTGGATGTTGGCAGGAGATCCCCGGGAGAAACGATTTCTCCCGCGCGTCTGCAGCGACTCACCCTCCAGTCCCACACATTGACGGTCATGTCGTGCTGATAGCCCACTGACACAATGTACTTCATGCTGGGGGAAAAAGCCACGCAAGCCACGCCCTGTTTGTGCCCCTGCAGCTCCGATACCTGGGTCTTCTCCTCAACATCCCAAACTCGGACTGCCGGCCTGTGCCCGTTCTGCAAAGAGAATTCAAGTGGCGGCACGCTGGCATGTCTTATGCAAAACAGAAGCACCGTCACACTCGATCAGGGATGTCAGACTCGCTCCACCCCACCAAAGCACAGAGTCTGGCACAACAGGGACTAAGGAACTGCTCTGCCCCCTGCTGCTGACGGACAGCCCCAACAGGGCTCCACACCCTGGGTTTTGGTGTCAGGCCCCACCCCACTTCACTCACCCCGTAACTCGGCCTCGCTGGCAGCCCTGCAGGCCAGACAACACAGCTCTGTGGGCCAGATCTGGCCTGCGGGCCATGTTTGACACCCCTGCACTACATCAACCCAACAGGCCATCTAGCTTAGGATCCTTCTGCCTCTTTGCTCTGTTCTTAAGTGCTCGTCTTCGCTGCTTATGTTAGAAATACTGTATTTTCTCATACAATATATACACCATATTTTTGAAAGGCAGAAAGAAAGGGAAAAAGAGACTTTTCCAGAGTTCTGGGTGCACAGAACAGGGACAGAACCTAACCCTCACCCCCCTTTCCTGCTTAGCTAAAGCTGAAACCCTAGCTACTACTGAAGACTGATCTCCCTGGGTGAAGCTAGAGTCTCCTGGGCCATGAAATAGGAGGAGACACAGCAAAGTTGCCAAAAGAAAGGTTCGTTAACTAGGAACATCAAGACCATTAGGAAGGAGAATGATTGTTAACACATATAGAGTGAAGAACAATAAGTCAACTGACTCCTCCAGCTGCCTGAATAGTAATGCTAGAGCTGCTGCCCTGTGGAGCAGGAATCAAAGCAGGAGGCTTCTCTCCTAGGCAGAAAAGGCAGCTTGTCTGTTTAATGCACACGCCCCAATTTAGGGGGGCTGATTTGGGAGGGAAAAGGTGCATGTGGTATGTGAGAACATAAGGTAAGCATTACCAGGTCAAATGGCCAGAGTTCAAGTAGTGTCCAGCCTGGAAAGGCTTCTTCAACCCAAAAAGGTACCAAATGGACATTCCTCCTAGTGTTACTATGGCAGCCAAGAAGTTACTCCCAGATTTCAGCGCATTTGGCCTTAGCCAAAAAAGCAGAAACTTAATTACCAACGGGACTACATTAATATACTTTAGTACAACTCACTTCACCAGTGACAATGAATTTTCCATCGGGTGAGAAAGACAGAGCACTGAGCGTCTTCCTGGAAGAGAGAGAGAACATCTTCAGATTACACTGAAATGTTATTCACAACATTTGTGCTACTTTAACCACCCTCACAATTCCACTTGAACCACAAACAGTAGCTGTGGGCAGAGCTGCTGGTCGTACATTTAATCCAGCTTGGAGTTGAATGAGAGATTGGAAAGGGAGACTGGAAAGGGTCTGACAGAGAGCGACATAAATGACAAAAGGCCTGGGAAGCAAGACTGGTAAGAAAAGGTTGAGCTCGGGTTACTGAGTCTGAAGAAGAGAAGACCGAGGTGGGATTTGATAACAGTCTTCATATCTCTGAAGGGCGACGACAGAGGATGGGGATGGGCTTTTCTCTCTGGCTGGAGAAAGGACTAGGAGAAAACCTCCAGCTGCGGCAGGTGGAACCGAGGCTGGTAATGAGGAGGAACTTTCTGACTCTGAGGGTAGTCGAGCATTGGGACAGGCTACCTAGAAAAACTGTGACATCCGTGGAGATTTTCCAGAGCAGGTTGGAGACGCGCACGGCTGGGGTGGGTTAATCAGGGCTGATCCTGCTGCAGGGAGGGGGGTGGACTGGACATCACTCCTGAGGTCCCTTCCAAGCCAGCTTTCCTATGATCTATAGGAATCAGCAGCCCAACCCCCCAAGAAAAGCACATCTGGAGACCTATACGCATCCACATGCCAGTAGATGAAGTATTTACAATACCTGGAAGTATTAAAGATGTGCCTTTGTTTATTCTTTTGGGGATTTAAAATCACAACCACACATCTGAAATGGAAAAAAGCAGACAAGGCATTTGCATTACTGAACATGCAGTTTGGTTCGTCATAGTTTGGAAAAGTCAGGGGTTTGTTGCAGAGAGAAAAAAGCCACAACTGAAAGCAAAGATCTAGCATTTTTGGAAGGGGGGCTCGAGTCTAATGGGCCTGAGAACCCCTGATTTAGGGGCCTACAGGTACTGCAATATCAGGTCAGATCCTAGAACGGGGTGGGCAAAATGCAGTCCACCAAGCCTTTCCATCTAGCCCATGAGGCCCCTAAAAAATTTAGAAATTTAATATTTTTCTGCCCCTGGCTGCCCGTCACGCGGCCCTCGATGGCTTGCCAAAACTCAGTAAGTGGCCCTCTGCCCAAAATAACTGCCCGCCCCGTGCTAGCACGAGATCTAACTTCTAGGCCCACGAGCAGCCTTTACGTACGCGAGCAGCCCTGTGGTGTTAGCCTTCACTGACAGAAAGGTGACCAGAGCGACCAAGCCCGCGGGGAATCGCGCTGGACGGTCCCAGCACGCTGCGCGACTCCAGCACAGCATGGTCCCGGATTCACAGCCTCGGGCAGGGGCCCCGCCTGCAAGGGGCTGCTTGGGACCGGATCCCGCCAGCCCGGGCCCATGGAGGAGCTCCGCCCCGCTCCGCCTTCCCCGAGCCCCGCCGCCCACACTCACCCGGCCGGGTAGGCGATCTGCCCGCTGTTGGGGTCGCAGGCCAAGCCACTGCTGGTCTGCGCGGTTATGCCCAGCACCTTCTCCAGCATCACCTGCCCAGACGGGGGGGAGTGAAGCCCAGCACCCCCGGCTCCACCGCCTGCTCAGCGCCCGTCCCGGCAAGCCCCGCCCCTTTTCACCAGCCCGCCCTTACTCCTGATAGCCCCGCCCCTTACTTCGCGTAGCCCCGCCCATCCTGTGCCTCACCCAGCCCCCTTTATCCACCACTAGCCCCGCCCACCCCGCTCCGTTATCCACGTAGCTCCGCCCGCCCACACATCCCCGTCACCCAAGCCCCGCCCCTTCCTTCACTAAAGTCCCGCCCGCCCCACTCCCATGCTGTCATCCAAGCCCCGCCCACCCTGTACCTTGTCCAAGCCCCACCCCTTATTCCACGCTAGCCCCGCCCGCCATACCCAAGCACCGCCCCTAACGGCCCTCCCCTCTTCTACGCCCCGCCCCCTCCCTCGAAGCACCGCCCCTCACCGCCTCCTCCGGCCCCTGGTGCTTGGACCTCCGCCGCAGGCTCAGGAGCGGCGGCGAGTCGGCGCCGGAGCCAGGGCCCCGCGTGTGGAAGCCGCCGTCGGCCGCCGCCATCTCCTGCCCGCCCGGCCGGCCTCAACCCCCGCAACCGCTCCGAACAGCGCGCGCCCACCCCCCATTGGGCACCGCGCGCGCCACTCAGCGCCCGCTCCCAGCCAATGGCGGCGGCGCTGACATGAAGTCCCGCCCCCCCTCGCGCTCGCCGAGCCGCTCCGTCAGCCTCAGCCAATGGCGACGGCGCTTCCATCACACACCCGTGCCCTGCCGACGGGCGGCCTCCAGTGGCCAAGAGGCGCGTCAATCGCGGCCGCTCTCAGCCAATGGTGACGCCCTGTGTAAGCCCGCCCCTTTTCTCGCCTCTTGCGCTAGGGTTGGGTGTTCGAGCTCCAGCCCCTCCACCTGGAGCAAACTTTTAAATAACTTTTTCCTAAGCCGAGCGTGTTTCTCGAGGCAGCCCCTGCGGCGGGCAGCGCTTGTACCCCGGGCGGGCGGAACAGGACCGCCGGGTCACGAGGCCAAAAGGAGTATTTACCGTATTTACTCGCGTTCCACACCCTGTTTTTAAAAGGGACAAAGGGGGAGGGTGAAATCTTTCCCCGCAAGATGCCAGTTACCCAGTATCAGCTTCCAGCAGCCCCAGCAGGCAGGGCGCCCCTTTTCCCCCGGAGCCATTTGTTACCGGATTTCCTTGCTGAGGATGCGCACCCCAATTTCCATCCGTGACTCCTCTGTGCAATCCTCTGAAATGCGAACTCTCACTTCTGCCCCAGAGAGCGTTCACAATCTTTTCTCCAATGCCTGACGAAGGGCGTTTTGTGCCCGAAAGCTTGCAATTAAAGACGTTATTTTTTTCTTGCAAAAATCTTGCTGCTGTAATAAAAGATCTCGCCTATAGAACGAGTCCTGATTGCCTTTCCCTCCAGACCAATACAGCTACAACCTGGGTAGTGCCCCCGTTTCCAGCACGGGATCTCCACCCAGCGACACCACGCAACTATGTGCGATGCCGCAACCACCCAAGGGACCCCCACGCGCTTGCTGTGCCCCCCCGTAATGCAAGAACAGAACAGAACGAGATCTCAGAACAAATGGTCTTTATTAACCAGTAACACTCCTGCTCCGTTGTCTTAGACTTGGCAAATGGAGCCCTGCCAGTTATAACTGCTGCCCAAGCACGGGTGAGATAAGTGGTCGTGCGCCCTAAGGACAAGAGGGAGCGCGGTGCAATGGTCAGAACAGGAGGGGAAGGGGCTCATGGGATGTGGAAATCTTAAAAAAATAAATAAATAAATCAAGATTTTCAGGGGTTTTCATTTGGGGAGGCCAACACTTCGGAGGAGACGCAGAGAGGCCCAGCCCCTTAAGGAAGCCGGGTCGATTATTTGCTGCGCTTAATAATCTGCCTGCTAGGGGTGGGTCGGGGACAAGTGGGCATCAGCTGCACCAACCCCATGCGACCATCTCATCTCTTTCTGGAGCGCAGTGGGAGCAGGAGCAGACATTCCTGGCCCTTGAAGGACACGCTCAGTCCAAGAGGCAGTCAAGGATGTTACACAGGATGCGTTTGCTGCCAGCAAATCTATCAAGCGTGAAGATCCCCCTCTCTCTTTGGCAGGGCTGTCTAGAAGGTCCCCAGTGGCCGTGCAGACGCTGGCGCCTGTTTTTAGAAAAAGCAATGCTCCCCGAGCGCGGCCGGACACCGAGGACCAGCTGCGCCGGGTGGAAGAAGGACTTGGTCTCCCCTGGGACAAGGGGCTTTTAAACCCAACAGCTTGCTAAGAATTTTTTCCCCCAACTATTTCGTTGCTGTAATAAAAGACATCAGATTTACCCAAAGAACCGTGTCTGCCAGCTTCTCCCAAGTGATTCGTCCAACTGGATCCTTTTAGATCTGCCCACATCATTGCAATTTAAGTGGCGTCCGTGCCGAGGGTGCTCCCGAGCTGCATTCACTTCCTGCCCAGCTCTTTACTCTTACTTGAGTGAGTTGTAAAGGTGGACGATCCTCACTGATTACCCCTACTTTGCTTTCTGCGCCGATTTTCTTCTTAACATGAAACCGCAACAGATTACCTAATGATATAAACCTGGAAAAACACCCCATTGTAATGCAGCGGTTTTAAGTTGGCTATTACAAATTCAGCTTGTCACTGTGGATTATATATATGGCAAAGTGAGCGTTCCTTTGTGACATTTGGAGCGCGTAGACGAACGAGCGTGGCATGACTGGGAAAGCGTTGCACGCTGCGTGCTCACAAGGAAGTAACCGAGGGACGAACAGAAATTCCAGCGGAGACCCAGACCCAGGAAGGAGATAAGAGATAAGCGGGATGCCTGAAGGACAACCCTCAGATTGCTGCCTGGTAAGCTCATCTGTTTGCCAGAGGGAAATAATCCTGAAGGCCAAACAAAGGCAGGAAGTCGGGAAAGGCAGAACCGGTCACCCAACTGCATGACCTCTATAAAGGGAAGAGACTTTGCATCGAGAAACTGAGAACACCCTGCGTACCCCCTGGAGCACGGACATGCGTCGGACGAGACCCCGCTCCTTACCTCTTACTCCTAGGCTGGCCACCTCGCGTAGTGCCGAGCAACGGACTTTGGTAACTATAGCATCCGCAGAGGAGCTGGGAGCGAGTGCGTGTGCGAATGTCCGCTCTGCAAGGTAACTTGGTCAATAAGCACGGCATCTTGCCTTATCCCCCTTATAGACTGTGCTTGTCATGCTGAGCAGTTGTTAAGTTGTGCAACGTTTAATTGGGGGAGAGCGTGAGATCCACGCTGCTTGTCTAAGGCGTGCACGCCGCCCGGCGGTTGCAGGTTAGAGCTCGGAAGGCCGCTTTTTTGACTGATTTAATTGATCTTGTGGTCATTGTCCTGAAGGATATAGCAGCAGGCCAATGTGGTTAAGTTTTGGGGAAAGAAAGGAGTAAGGGATCGGATTCCCCGAGCTCGTCATGGGAGGATGTGGATGATCCCTCCATGTTAAGAAAATTGTTACGGGGCCATGGTCACAATCCACGGACTTCTCAAGCTATTAGTGACATTGTTGGAATTCCAGATTTGGAAACTACATTTGAATTCTATTGCTTGCTGTATAAGCAGATGGCCCCTGCACAGCAGCGCGGACCAGCATTGTGGCTCTTATGGGAAACCTGTAAGAAGGCAATGCAGCGAAAGGCAGAGGAGACCATGAAATGCGACCAGTTGCAGAAATAGCTAAGCGACATGCAGGGGGACAGAGATGGGTGGAAGGCGTTACCCCAGAGTTTACAGATGTAGATAGGGGCCGCACGGGACGCTTTGCAGGAAAATAAACAGAAGGAGCAAGACTTGGAAGATCAGTTAAGTAGCAAACAGAAAATCGAACAGGAAAATCAAGTATTATTGGCTATGGTCAAGAAAATGACACTGGAGCAGGGGCATGCCCCAGGGGGTCACGACAGATGCAAAGAGATTATTAAACAGCTCATAACAAAGCTGGGTTTTGCCAGTCAAACAGCTGTAGTTATGGGAGAGGGATGGAGGTCGGATGAAGAAGTCGCAGGCTGCAGAAATGATCCGCTGGATCCCTCCGAGAGCTGGGACGGAGACATATGGGGGGATGATGAGCCCCGAGTAGCTGCAGTGACCCGTGCAGCTACCGCGCCAGATCCCCAGGGACCAGTTACAGGTACCACGGCTACTGCATCCCCTTTCGCAGACTTGGCGGCTATGGCAAAGATGTTGGGACCTCCCGATACAGAAGATGTTGCAGATTGGAAAGTCGAGGCAGGTAAGTTTGCTGCAAAAGAAAATGTAACCCAAGGAGAATTAGAGCAGCTGGTCATGCCTTGTGGCGCGCGGGCCGTCACGGGAATGGTCGATAGGGTGCTAGCCAGAAATCGCAACAACGGGGCAGCCCTGTTCGCGACCCCAGGAGCAGAATTAGGGCACTGTCATCTTCGAGTCCTGGCATCCACCAGGATGCAAGGGCCAGACGAAGACCCAGAAAGCTATATTCTCAGATGGGCTATTATTCAAATCATGTCCGGTAATACCCGACCAGTCATGGGAGGGGGGGGCAGCAAGCTGACAATATAAACTAGGTAAACTATGGAGTAGAAAATTTAAGGGATTGCGCAGCTACCTTGCAACCATATTATTCAGATAAACTGGGAGTTTGGGACCAGGGACAACCTGCAGACTTGCCGTTGCTCCATGCAAGGGTTCAACAGATTGGTTTTTGTAGACGACCCCCGCAACAAAAAGGGGAAAAGGCTGCTTTTGCTGCTTCTGTCGTAGTGATGCCCTGCTCTGACGAGGGGAGGGGTGGCTGGACACAGGGAAGGGGCAGAGGAAGAGCGGGGCTTGCCCAAGGCAGACAGCAAGGGAAGGGGGGCACTCCTGGATATTTTGGTCCTGGAGTGCACCATCAGGCTTGGCGTATTTTGATGCAGCACGGGGAAAGGAAGGAAGCATGGGATGGCCGACCTATGGCTGAGCTGCTCGTGAAAGCGCTGCAATTAGCCAGCGGGCAAGCTGACGGAGCAGTGGCGAAACGTTGAAGCGGGTGAAGGAGAAGGAGCACGTGGAGGAGGAATAGGGAGGCCCACCTGACTACGCTTCCCAGCTGGTTCAGGGGCAGCAATGGGAAGCACTGACACGATTGTCTTGCGATCCAGGTGGTCATCCCGTATTATATGTCAGGCAGGGAAATGGTCCCCTGTTCAGAGCACCGTTGGATACCGGAGCATCTGTGCCATTCATTAAACAACAATCAAATGAGGGTGTCCCCACACAACAAGTGACGCTACGATCCTACCCAGGTACCGAGGGAGGAGGGAGGATGTGGGAAGAGGTACCATTGCATACGGCAGGACACACCATGCCTGGCTGTCTCATACAATGTCTGATGAAATGATTTTGGGAATTGATTGGCTTCAGAGACATCAGCTAGTTGTGGATTTACCAAATGGAGAGTTGTGGGAAATTCATGGCTCATCAGTGTTCTTTGGAGACTGCAGGTTGATGGACTCACGATTGTAACCGGCCAAGAAACTGAGAAGAAGGTTGTAGCCCCGTCAGAGGAACGGCGGTTGTACTGGAGAGATGCATTTCATGGATTACGGACTCCAAAGAGCACAGGCTGTGGAAACACACAGGCTTGCGTGAAGACAGCGGGTGAAAAGGTGGCACCGCAACGGCAATACCCTTACCCTAGAGAAGCAGAGGAGCAGATAAAGGAAATAATTGGGGATCTAGAGAATCAGGGGGTAATTAGGAAAACCAACTTGCCTTTGAATCCGCCTGTGTGGCCGGTGTGAAAGGCAGACGGTAAAAACTGGCGCCTGACTGTAGAGTACGGTCGGATTAACAAAGGACTGTTCCGATGGCCCTGGGTGTAGCTGACATGGCTCAGGTGATTCAAAAGGTACAAACAAATGCTAAATGGTTTTCGCTAATAGATTTGGCCAATGGTTTCTTTGCCCGAATCACAAGACAGATTCGCTTTTACGGTGGCAGGGCAGCAATATACCTTTGGCAGAGTACCTCGGGGTCTCGCAGTGCTCCACCTATCGCACATGTTCACGTAGCATCTACGCTGCAACATTTGGGGCCGGGAGATCAGGCACGCATGTTACTCTGATGTGCGTGATATCCTGGAGTTCGGAAAACCCGAACAGGAGGTTCAAGAGAGACCTCACGTTTATAGAGATGCAGAGATTGCTGCTCCCCTCTGGCAATCACTAACGAAGAAAAGATGCTGGGACTGGGGGCCAGAGCAGGATGGAGCACTGAAGGTGTTAAAACAAAAGGCTCCTTTGGCACCAGCATTAAAACTCCTAATTAATCAGGTTGGCAGCTAACGATGTAGCTCTGGTGACCACTCTGCTACAGAAGAATGAGGAAGGGAGATCGGTGCCGGTGGCTTATGAGTCTGAAAAGGGCAGGGACCTGAAACGAATGACAGTGCTTGCGAAAGGGAACATTTAGCTGCTTCCGAGCCTCTGACAGGCACTGCTCCCACGACTATTCAGGCTATGCGTACCCCTCTGAAATACATTTTATTGGGGCAATTGGTGGGAAGGAAGGAAGGGACCTAATACACAAATGGCTCAATGGAGTTTAGCATTGGTAAAAGGATTGCAATATTGGATGCATAGCTGACAAAGGAACGGGTGGGAAGCCGTGGATGGAAAAGAGATTGCTTATAAGGATGAGTGGCAAGGGTTGTCTGAGTGGCATATGAAACACCAGGGTAGTTTAAAAATAAGGCTTGTCAAGGCACACCAAAAAGACAATGAGCTCAAAACATTGTGGAGCAACACTGCTGATCAACCTACAATAGCCCCCAAGAAAGTGTCGGCAGTGACACCTAGTCAGGCTACCTGCACCCCAGGGAAATGGGAAACACAAGAGTTAGTAAACTCAGGGTTAGTTTCTCCTTCATGCAATGGTAGTTGCATGAAGGAGTAGAAGGCACCCTTCTTTGACTAAAACAATCACAGACTGGCCGCGTGCGTGAGATGACGTAAAGACATGGGTAGCTAACTGTATCCGATGTGCTAGAGAAAGAGCTAGGGCCCCCAGTTTTGAAATATGAATATATCAACAAGGAGACCCATGGAGTAGATTACAGATGGACTTGATTGATAAATATGGAAATCAATATTTCTTAGAGATAATTGACTCCTTTTCCGGATGGGTAGAGGCTTGAAGTTGATGACTGATGTAGACCAGTTTAATGATGTGGGGGATACCACCGACTACGACGTGTATAAATGGCTGGCACAGCGCAAAGAGGATAAGATAACCCTTCAGGCACAAATGCAGCAAATGCAGGGGAACCTGCAAAAGGAAAAGGTTGGTAACCCCTCTTGACGGGAAATTGGTGATCAAGTTGTATGAATTTACAATTAGGAAACAAAAAGCACACTTTGGATTCAAAGAGGATTGGCGCAGCGCCCATCATGAACCGTCTTAGTCCTGTGGTATATGAAATACGATTAGGGCGCAAATCAAAATGGGTTCATGTATCACAATTAAAGTTATATGAACAACAAATGAAGAAAATGTATAACTTGTTAAACTTCTTTAAGGGCTGCGGGATGATGGCACCTCTGATGAATCATAGAAGCCATAGCTGCTGAATGACAAGGAGGGTGAATTAATATTAATCTGTATTTGCTGCTGTATGCTTTTATTTTTCTGTATTTGCATCTCATGTATCAAACGTAAATGCCTGTAAGTAGAAAATATTAGCTGTTAGATACACGTATGGCATTATGTTTGTTAGGGGGAGTCATGTGTTTGTAACCCGATTAGCAAGTGTTCAGTCACAACGTGTGGTGCATGGATGGTGGATTGTAACTGATGAGACCAGAAATTCCAGTGGAGCAATTCAATTTGAGTAGCTTTCATGGACTAATACTGCACGGTATCATTTGTCTGACTTTCAAAGCCCAAGAAATATTTTATTGATACAACTGCAGGCACAAGATTTAGGTAAAAAATGCAAACAAGGTTTTTAAAATATTTGTCCTTTTGGACACAAAAAAAGGAAAAACAAAAAGGCAGTTCCTGGTCCCTTTGTGTGGAAACGTTATTGTATTCTTGACTATTACATTGGGAAGCAATGTATTGAATTGTACCTTTTTGCAATGGGGAATTAATGTAACTGAATATAATCAAAAATCACGTGCCATAAATAATGTGTCCCTAGTACCGTGGGTATGCAATACCACTTGGCAATATAACTGTAAAACTCAGAATGGGGACAAATGCGAATGTCAGTATTTAACCACAGTAATAGGAAGAAAATAGGAATAAGGTTATATTCTATTTTCGAGAGTGGGAGTCCCAAAACCAAATCAAAACCATATCTATTGTTAAACAGAGATGACCCCAGTCTGTATGTAGAGGCACCGTTGGTTGCCAACGCGATTATGAGAGTAAATTGGAGTGATATGAATGTCACACAAAGTGGAATCCAGTATGTGGCCCTTTTGCTTCTCCAATTTTCAATGCTTGGGAAAACCCTGGCATAGAAAAAAGGGGAAAAACGGGATTTAGTAGATACTATATTAGGGGGAATTGGTATAGGAACTGGCATTTTAAATTCATACGATATAAAAACACAAAGAAATTATACTAGTTAGCAGAAATCAATGGACTGTTAGTAGCGGGGTAAGTTACTAACGTATTACGATTATTAGAAACTGTGGATCATACCATCCAGGCCTAATGGGATATCTGGAAGTATCTTAATTCAAGCACAGGGGGATTATTGCATTTAGGCCAAGGACTTCGAAATATCACGGCAAGGGCTATACAGGCAACCCCCACTTAACGCTGTGTCACTCAGCGCTATTTCACCATAACACTCACTTTAAATTGATACCTGATTCCACGTAACGCTCAGTGAGTTTCTTATAACACTCGCGGTCACCATCTCAGGTCATTAAAAACACTCATGGTTGCCATCTTGGATCATCAAAAACTTTGTTTTGTTTAACTCGTTTTGCTGAACGCTTGCTGGTTTGCGAACAAATCAAGAGTGAACAGAGGGGGTTGCCTGTAGCGTGCTCAGAACTGCAAACAATGTCCACCCATAGTGTGGAATGTGGAATGGACTGGTTGTTACAAGGAGGCTTTAAAAGTAATCACATTTATAAAGAAAAAACATAATGATGTCCAAATGGTATGACTATCATAAGATTTGGCACAAATGTGTGTCATCTGCAGTAAATGAAACCAAATTAGAGGGCATCTTAAAAATAAACCTGTTGGTGAAACCGCGTGTGCCAATCCAGAGGATGTATTCTCTATAGGCGCTGCCCTCAATTATTGAAGGTTCTCTGTGGATCCCAGAAATTAAAAGCAAACATGCGGGTAATAATGGTACTATGCCGATACAACATGAGCATTGTGCGCAGTGGGTATGCCCAGCCCTCACGCCAGCTGCGGGATCTTGTGACTTACAGTGTTCTAGTTCCAGCTGTGCTTGGGCACATCTGGCTACATGTGATACCAGAGCCTGTCATCACAGTCGGTGGAGGCTGTATTTGTGCAGTGCCAGTGAAAACAATGTACTGGGAAGACGGAACCACATCTGTACCACCGGTAGAAGCTTGTCACTTGCTGTGCAACCAAAACCCGTACGCATTATACGCCCCATGTGTAACCAGCCACATTTTGTATCAACCTGAGTTTAACTTCGACGTAACTTTGGGAATAGACTGAAGGGAATTAGCGACATTAGTTAACAAAACACCGGAAAATACAAATAAAATGGAAGAAATGCAGCCAAGAGCACCGTTAGCCAGAATTCATCTCACTCATGAAAGTAAGCAATTGCTTCCACTGGCTGGAAAAGAAAAAGAGCTGACTATATATCACTGGTTTGATATGTTTAAGGGATGGCCACCTAAGGCACTGCGTACGGGAATGCTTGCTACGCACCCCATCGTAGTTTTAGTCACTATTCAGCCGAGATGTATTGCATTGCTCTGTGTTGGCTGTTGTACTACAAAACAAATACGACAGTTATTTAGCTTCTAGCCCCGAAAGGCGATCGATCCATCCTGAAAACAATTCGGGATCAAAAAGGGGGACTGTAGCGGTTTTAAGCTGCCTGTTACAAATTCAGCGTGGCGTTGTGGATGGTGCGTCTGGCAAATGAGACGCTCTCTGTAACGCGCGGCGCGCGTGGATGAACGAGCGTGGAGCGACTGGAAAAGCATCGCACGCTGCGAGCGCACACGGAAGTTACCAGGTGGCGAACAGAAACTGCACGGCGAGGCCGACGCCCCAGCCCGCGCCAGGCGCGGGACGGAGAGCAGAGCTAAGCGGGCTGGATGCCCGAAGGACGCCCCTGGGATGAAGAAGTCCCGAAGGCCGAACAAAGGCGGCACGGAGTCAGGACAGGCGGGACCGGCCGCCCGGTGACGGGGGGAGACTCACCGTCCGGAATCCGGGGCGCACCCTGCGCGCGCCCCGCGGCACGGGCGAGACCCCGCTCCTCGGCCGCACTCCTGGGCTGGCCGCCTCGCGCAGGGCCCCGCAGCGGGCTTTGCTAACCAGGCCTCGGCAGAGGAGCGGGGAGCGACGCGTGAGATGACGGGATCAATAAACGCGGCGTCTTGCCTTATCCCCCTTGCAGGTCGTGCTCGTCGTGTGGGCAAGGGGTAAACTGTGCGCGCCGGCGCCGGCGCCCCCCGCCTGCAGCGCCCGTTGGGGCCGAACTGAGGCCTGGTCCTACCCGCCACCCACCCCGGCCCGTCTCCATGGCGACCAAAGCCCCGGATGCCGCCTCCCCGACTGCGCACGCGCGGAGGGGCGGGACGGCGCGGTGACTGGAGACGCGGTGCGCGCTGACGTTGGCGCGGTCACGTGGGCGGGCGGCGGGAGCGCGACGATGCCCAAGTACTGCCGGGCGCCCAACTGCTCCAACTCGGCCGGGCCGCCCAGCGCCGGCGCCCCGCGCCTCAGCTTCTACAAGTGCGCTTCCGCTTCCGCTTCCGCCCGGCGCGTGACGTCAGGGGCAAGGGGGGGGGAGGGGAGGGGGAAGTGGGGGTAACGGCGGGGAGGGGGCTCCTCCCCAGCCACTTGCCCATGAGCAAGCTGCTTGAGCCCATTCTGCAGCTGGGCTGACTGAGGCCGGCCGTGCTTGACCCCCGGGCTGTCGCCCCCGCAGGTTCCCCCTGCACAACGCGGAGCGGCTGCAGCAATGGCTGGCCCAGATGCAGCAGGAGAGGTGGCTGCCCACCCGCTACCAGCACCTGTGCAGCGAGCACTTCGACCCGTCCTGCTTCGAGTACCGCTGGGGCGTGCGCTACCTCAAGCCTGACGCCGTGCCCACCATCTTCCAGCGCTCCGAGCCCCCCGCGGTGAGTCCCCCCCGGCCCCGGCCCCGATGCCTGCTCCAGACACGCGGGAGGAAGGGTTTGGAAGCGTGGGGGGGTATGCGGGGGCTGCCTTTTGGGGTGACTCAGCCCGGCGAAGGGCCAGGAACCCTTCACCTTCGCTGCAAAATCAGTGTTTTGGGCGGTTTCGTGCGGGGCGTGGTCCCCGGCCGGCGGACTTGGGAGGCTCGTGATCAGGGCCCAGCCCGGCCGTCTGCGGACGCTGCTGGAGTAAACAGGTGACGCGTGACCCCTCGCGTGGCTGCCAGCGGCGCGGTGAACGGGGAGATTGTGCTGTGGGGGGCGGGGCGGGGCGGCCCAGCCGGCAATTTTGGGCGTGCATAGAAAGCTCTTTGTTTGTGGAGTCGGGTTGGCGACGCCTGATTAAAGCAGCGAGCTTTCCGTCTCTGGTGATGCCAGGGTAGCTTAAAGTGAGGGCAAAACAGCCTCGAGGCGGCTCGAATTGATGCTGGAAGCCAAGCACTGCCCCCACCGCCCCGGGGCCTGAAACTGCCAGATTTCACTCCTGCCTAAAAGGCTGGGGGGGCATCGGGGCTCCACACGTCTGCGCTGGCCTTCGGGTTTCTGGCAGATGTTACATTTATAGTGCAGTCGGCACGTAGGTTGTGCTGTAAATGGCAACACCCGCCACCCTTGACTGGTATATCGAATGACCAGCCAGATGTAACGTGGTCCCGCGCCATGCGGGACGTCTTTGTGGCTGGTTTGTATCGTGCCCGAAGTGGACCATAGGCAGGGGGCTGCCAGGCCAGGGTCAGATGGTTGGGATGGTGGACGGGCCGGGGGCCGGGGGCCGGGATGCTGCCCAGCCACCCTCCTTCCCCAATCCCCGGGGTCCTGGCAGTTGCACTTGGGATCTGAGGAAATCTTTGATTTCCCCGGCTCTGTGCGCACGCCTGTATGCAGCTGCATTGACAAGATGCGTGATTTTCCGTGGGCTGGGGCATGAGATCCCCTCCGATCCCAGCGGTGCCATTGCTTTAATGTCTGCCAGGGGCCTCAGAGACCAACACTGTCCTGTCTTGCACACGTGGCTTGCAGAAAAGGGAGAACCCCTCCAAGCCGCCATGTGAGGTGCCCACCAAGAAGCTGATCCTCGACGGCAATGCAGACAAGGCTGCGCGGGGCTCCGTGCCCCTGCCTCAGAAGCCCGACACGCTGGAAGCCCTTGCCATAGCCATCGACCCAGGGCTGACCACGGCACCCATCTATGTGGAAGCCCAGCCCTCGGTCTCGGAGCTAGACTTCCAAGCCATCTCCTCCCCGCTGGTTGGGACGGTGAACCTGATGCCGCTGGTCCAGATCGTGGAGCCCCTCAATGCCGTGGCGCTGACTGTCACCTCCCCCACCGAGGGGCTTGACCCCATCTCCCTCCACCTCCCCAGCCAGCCCACCGTGGCGCTGTCTCCCGAGGCTGCAGCAGCACCCGATGCCCCCTTGCAGCCGTTCACTGCAGAAATCGCGGTCCCTGGTGAGGACCTGGTGCCCGAGCAGACCCCGCATGCCTTGGTGGCTGCGGTGGAACCGCGAGACCTCACCGACCACGGGGCTCTCATCATTGAAAACGTGGCCATTGAGCCCTTTCTCGAGACAGACCCCTCGGCTGCTGCTGCCGTCCTCAGCTCCCTTCAGGCAGCGCCCATGCAGATGGTGGCCTATTTCGAGACCATCCCAACTGCCCCCGCAGCAGCAGCCCCCAGTGCCATGGGGCCCCTGACAGCGAGTGTGACTCCTCCAGAGACTGTGCTGTCCTCGGCCCTCACGGTGCCCATCGTTTCCACCGTCCCCATCGTGTCCAACTATGCAGCAGGCGGTGCCACGGACTTTCCTTCGCCAGCGGCAGATGTGGACCTGGAGACAGTGCCTGAGGAACAGCTGGAGGAACACCGATACCACAAGCACCAGCTGAGCACGGAGGAGCTGGTGGGGGTGGTCATGGTCCTCCAGAAGAAGGTCAAGATCCTCCAGCAGCGGCACCGGCGCCACTGCGCCAAGCTGGAGGCTATGGAAGGTGTCGTGGAGCAGCTCCGCAAGGAGAGCCTGGTCTCGGAGGAGAAGCTGAAGCTGCTGGAGATGGTAGGTGGGGAGGGGTTGGGGTGGCTTTCTAACAGCGAGTCTGTTCCAAGCTGCAGGGCTCCCTGGGCGGTCAGCCATCAGAAAGGCAAACAAAACATTAAGGATCATTAAGAAGGGCATTGTGAATGAAGCAAAGTCTCATTGTGACCAGGTCCCTCAGCAAAAGCTCTTAAGGCAGTCACAGCATTGCAGGCAACATCCACTCCTGGGTTAGAAATTGGCTTGAAGGTGGACTGCAAACAGTGCGTCTACAGGGTCAGTTTTCAGGATGGGAAGAAGAAAACAGCAGGAGCCCCCAGGGTCTGTGTTGGGACCAGTGCTGTGTACCATATTCATAAATGATCTGGAAAAGTGGCTGAGCAGGGAAGTGGCCACGTCTGTAACAATAAAATTATTCCAGTGAAGAGCAAGGTGGACTGTGAGGACCTACAGAAGGATCTGGCACTGTTGAGCAAATGGGCAGCTAAACGGCAGGTGAAATTCAGTGTAGATGAGTGTGAAGGGGGGAAGATAACCCGGGCTCTACATAAACTGTTACCACACCGCAAAGAGATCTGGGAGCTGCTGTGGACCGTTCGCTCAAAGCATCGGCTGGATGCTCGGCAGCTCTCAAAGGCAAACACAATGTCTGGCTTTCTTAAGGCTCTCGGTTTAAAATGAACTCCAGGCCGCTCATTTCCACCCACCGTGGGATGAAAGCGGGGAACTCGTGTCCACCACGGGGAGAGCTGAGAGTTCAGCCAAATTCACAAAGGGACTGGATGAAACCTCGGAGGGAAGGAACTTCGGAGCGTGGGAGTGAGGGGTCCTGCCCCCTCATCCAGGTAGCCCATCCCAGGATTCCCTGTGCTGGGATGCTTCATCTCCTGGGCTGTTCTGAGCCTGAACCACAAGCTTAGGAGATGCACTGATCACCTTTGCTGCCTTTCTCTGGACCATCCCTAGTTCTTCTAGGAGGTGCAGGGACCAGAACTGGGTGCAGTATTCGAGGTCTGGACACACCAAGGGGTTTGTAAAGGGGCGTCAGGACACTTTGTCTTGTTCGTAATTCCCATAATAAAGCCAGACATTGTGTTTGCCTTTGACAGCTGCCGAGCACCGAGCTGATGTTTTGAGCAAGCGGTCCACAGCGGCTCCCAGATTTTGTAAATCCTTGTCATACCCCCCCTTAAGTGTCTCTCAGTCGACTCATAAGTGTCTGTCTTCTAAACTGAACAGGCCTGGCCTCAGTCTCCCCTCCTGTTCGGTTTAGGAGAGAGACAGGAGACGGGATCTTGCTCTCAGCTGGCGGTGGGCTCTGCCACCCCACAGGTTTGAATAGCAGGGCTAGGTTTGTATCTTCCCTCCCTTGCCAAGTTCACCAGTAGCGGTGTCTAGCCTGGCCTTTCTGGGCTCCGCTCCATCACCGTCCTGCCTCCTCGTCTTGCCCAGTCTCCCCTTTCGGGAGAGAGTTCAGTCATTCACCTTGCACTGCTTTTCTCACACTTTGTTGGACTCTGCTTCATCCTTCCCTGATTGGTTTTAATGCGATGTATGCACCTGGAAGAGAACACCCTCTTCCTTCCCTTCCTGCCCCCAGGGGTGTTGGGGCAGCTTGCAATGGGAGGCTTGCATTGCATGCGAGTTGCTCGAGGTGCCGAGTCAGAGTTTGGAAGGGAGATAGCTGCTGCATGTCAGCAGTTTTCCCCCTGGAGTCTCCTCTAGTGCAGGGGGATTTCCCCCATTGACCTCTTCAGCGAGCAGGAAGCCCCATCCCTGCCTCCTCTCAGGATCTCCCGCGTGGCTCTTTCCCTGTTAATCTTTCCTACCACCACCTCTGTAGTGAAGGCAGGCAGTTTCTTTGCCCCTGCTGGGTTGCTCCTATCCTGTAGTCCTTTACTGTGAGAGGGAGGCCACAGCTATCTTCGTCCACCTCAAAGGACCCAGCCAGATCTGGCTGGCAAACTTGTTGGCCCTGACATGGAGCAGGCACTGTGGTCGCAGTGGAGGGACAGAGCCAGTTAGGGCCTCAATGCATTTACCACGCAGTGAATGGGTTAATCATAGGATGAATTCTAACCTACCTGTTCAGCCAATTTATGGCACAATTAAATGGTGAACCAGCCACAAAGATGCTCCACATTTAATATGGGACATCATAGAAAATGAGGGTGGGAAGGGACCTCTGGAGGTTGCATCCAATTCACCCACCTCCTGGGACCATATTGCATCAGCCACTGTCTTGTCACCTGGGGCAGGTGTATTTGCATAACCCCTCCCCCTTGCTGTGATGCTGTAAATAAGCAGACTTTGCTAATAGGCAGAATAGGGGAGGGGAAATAGGCTGGAAAGGGATAGGGGATTCTTAATTATCCCTCCAGTTACAGAGCAGAAACATCATTATAAGTTGCATAAGAATCAGACTTCGTTTCCATGCGTGGCTCAGCCTTTGCATTATACAGGTAATGAGCTCTGGGCTTTTCTTCTGACATAGGCTGGTGCGATGCACTGAAATCAAAGGCCCTTGTGCGAATAAATGGATAAGATTTAATGAGCTAGATTGCACGGACAAAAATATGCTGGTCACCCGAACAGGCCAAGAACCGCTCTGCCTGCAAGCGGAGCCGACTGTGCTCCTGCCTGCCTTAAAAGCAACGAGCCGCAAAGCTGATTTACAGGAGCAACTCGGGAATGGTTCCTACTGTGGGCTCTTATTCTGGATTGAAAATTTCTTCTGGTTTAATCTAATCCTGTTAGATTTGGGGCCTGGGGTGGGGCATGGCTCCGCAAGCTGAATCAGCCCGCAGCGTGCTCCCGTTGCAAAACTAAAGCTACGAGTCTCCTGTTCATACACCAAGGGCAGCGATTCTGCTCGGCACTGGGGAGGACTCCCGGGGTCCGGGTCAGGGCCCCGTACTTCCGGAAGGAGGTTGGAGGGAGTCCAGGGGAGAGCGACGTCCAAGGGCAGGTTGGACAGACCCAGGATTGGGGTGGGTTAGATCCTGCCCTGTGCTGAGGGCTGGACTAGTTGTGACCGCGTGAGGTCCCTTCCAGCCCCACCTCCGTAGAGCAGTGGTGCTGGAAGGGACCCCCAGGGTCACATCCAGTCCAGCCCTCCCTCTCCAAGCCTTCAGTGTGATTTCCCTTGGAGGCGACGGGTCCCAGATAAGGGCACTCTTCTTAGTCTGGAATAAGTGGCCACATGGGGAGGATTATAATCCAGATTAGTGATGGGACTTGATATTCCCACTCTCCCTTTTGGAGCAGCTTTTCTACAGCCTGTTTAGACCTAGTTGGGGGTGGGGAGGCTGAGACCCAACTCACTGCACCCAGGAGCCAGCAAACAGCCAGCTCCAAACCTGGCCGCCCATCCAAGCCCGTGCCCGACCCTCCCACCTTCTCCCCCTTGCAGGCCTGCTTCCAGTCCAGCGCGGTGATTCCCGAGAGCAGCAGCACAGTGGCCATCATCTGCCAGGAGGACGACCAGGCGCTGGTCTATGCCGTGCCCCAGCTGCCAGACGAGGGCAACGAGACCATCATCCACGTGGAGGAGCAGTGAGGACCCTCCGCCGCCTGCTTGGCTGAGCTGCACTCCTCCCCAGGTGCAGACGCACCCGGCCCGGCCACCTCTTCAACGGCCTTACTGCTTTGGCACCTTATCTGCAAGGGGAGACGGGTGGGACTGGCTTCTGGTCGCTTGATAGCTGGGGTGAGGTTGTCCATGCAGCTCCCAGCTCGCTCTCCTGGGGCGCAAGGCGGGAAGCCTCGCTGAATTGCCAGGTTTTCCCTGTCTATTTACCGCACCCGCGCATTGCTGCCTGAGCCAGCGACTGTGAGACCACAGTCACGGAGGTGGGGATATCAGCCCCCAAGTCCACCCCCCTCCTGGGATGTCTCCGCTGAGCTGGTAGCCTACGGGCCTCTGCTGCTTGTGTCCAGCTTGCAGGGAACTTGTTCGGGGAGCCCTTGTGTGTGCACATGCACGCGCGCGTGTGTGTGGGGGGGTAAAATGTAAGTGTCCTGTATGCAAGATGCAGCTTCTATGCCTCACTTTTAGGGAAGGAGGGGTGGGTGCTGAGTGTGTAAGCAGGAACATCTATGGGGGCAGGGGTATGCAAGGTGAATGGGGGTGGCGGGGGGGGGGTTGTGCATGTGTGTATGTACACACCTGTCCTGGATCTCTGAGGATTGTGTGCGTGTGTGTCTTGGACACTGGCGTGGGGTGGAGATTGTGTGTGTAAGTGTGCAGTGGACACCTGGGTTATCTGAGTTTGTGTGCGCTTAACACCTGAGCTCTGCGTGTGTGTGTGTGTGTGTGTGTGTGTACTGGGAGGGGTCCCATCCTGCCCCCTACTGAGACCCCCCTCCACAGCATGGGATAGGACACATCCTGAGCCCCGGTGAGTGTATATCGGAGCCATTCGTCCCACTCAGGGTCCCCACTGGTTCTTCTCCCTCCCCAACCTGCCTTGTCGTGACCTGACCCTGTCCCCGGGTGCAAGTCTATCCCCCTCCCTCTATTTTTGTATTTAAGTTGTATTTTCGTACGGCCCTGCCCGGAGGGGGCCCGTCCCGCTTGGCTGGGGGTCCCCCAGAGATCATCTTTGTATCCGATTCTAATGAGAAGCTTTAATAAAAGCAAGATGGAGAGAGATCCAGGTGGCGCCCGGGGACCTGATTCTTTCCCCACAGCTGTCGGCTTTGCCCGGCTCCCCTCTTCTTCCTCCTCCTGGGGTTTGCCCCGATGCCCGGGTTTTGGGAGCACGGAGACCCCGCCCCCCCCGACACCCAACAGCTTGCTGGCAGGGTGCATTTAAGCCAGCCTGTGCCTGTATCCAGATATCGGGGTGGCCTGGACGCCCACCCGAGGCTTCTGCTTGCCACCGCAAGGCTTGCGTCCACCTCATCCTGCCGTCAGCAAACCCGCGAGCAGGAGCTGGGGCCACGCGGATCTGGTCCGCGGGCATTGCCCTCCGCTTCTCCTGGCTCTGGTGCACAGCCACCCCCTCCTTCCTTTCCCATCTGTCAGGGAAAGGGTTAATTAAAGGCATCATCTCACCACAGCCTGTTTGAGCAGCTTTGTGCCTTTTCTCCTCTACTTAACCTGTCTGTGGAATGGGTTCAACAGCCCGCAGCGGGAGAGCTCCACAGAGGAGGGTTTGTTGCTAATGTTGCATTTTCTCATATATATCACACACTTTTCCCCAAAAAATTTGCTCCCCCCTGACCTGGGGTGTAGGGATTAGGTGGGGGAGCTGACTCCGTCCCTTGGGGGAAAGCCCCCCCTCTGGGTCCTGCCATCCAGGGTGCAGCAGCGTCCGGTTCAGCCGCTGAGGGCATCAGCTGAGCCTCCGTTTTAAGGACTTGACTTTCCACCAGTCCAGCTCACTGGTCTTAGGGGGCCCTTCCTGGTGGCTCCCATTGGCATAAGCAGGAGGAGGAGGGTGGGTGTTACAATCCAGGGCATGTTATACGCAAGACAATACAGTAGCAGCGGCATTTGGGCCTTTTCTGGATGAGGAGGGCCGGTTCTGGGCACACACGCCAGCCCCGGGGTCGCCCCTTGGCCCTGGCCAGCCCCGGGCACACGGGGCAGCTCCGAGCAGTGGGTTCAGACGCTGCACGCTCAGGCGGTCGCCTGCACGGGGCGGGACGGGCTTCCAGGCCGCAGGCTCCCCGGGGAAGCTGCAGACCTTCGAGGCGGCGTCCCTGGGTCACGGGGGCCGGCAGTGCTGCGGGGGCCACAGCTGCTTCCCGGGGCCGTCGTTAGGCTCCAGAGGCAACGGCGTGGGCATCCTTCTGCCCCTGCCCCTTGGGGCGAGTCTGCCTGCGGGGGCCACTTGGGGTCTCGGGTCAGGTGGGGGGGACCCTGCACCAGCCCGGGCCCATTTCTGCCCCGCCGCACAGGGGTCTGGGTCATGCCAGCACCGTGGGGGGTTAAGATGGGCCCCTGTCCCCCCCCCACTGCCCCTGAGCTGGGGAGAGACCCCAAGTGTCCAAATCCACCCCATAGCCCCCCCTCCAGCCCCCCCAGCACCCAGAGCTGGGGAGAGACCCCACATGTCTGAGCCCCCATAGCCCCCCTCCAGCCCCCCCAGAGCCGGGGAGAGACCCCATGTGTCTGAGCCCCCATAGCCCCCCTCCAGCCCCCCCAGAGCCGGGGAGAGACCCTGGTGCCCAAGACCCCCCTCCCCCCACAGCCCCCC
>JAGPOW010003110.1:14761-43049 GCA_030014935.1 Caiman crocodilus | reverse complement strand
CCCCCCGGCTCCAGCCCGCCCCAAGCTGGGAAGAGCCCCCCCCGGGGGGGGGCGGGGATGCAGCGGGTGATGCTGCGCCCGGCGCATGAGCGCTGCGCCCCAGCCCCGCACCCGGCCCAGCCCCGCCGCGCAGCCCGGTAGGTGCCCCTCATCCTGCCCCCGGGCCCCCCCCGGCTGCCGGCCCCGGCCCCATCCTGCACCCCCCGTCCTCCCCCAGGTCCCTGCATTCCTCCCCGCTGCCCCCATCCCACCCTCTGCCCCCCCCGGGCCTGGCCGCCTCCTGCCCCCCGCATCCCTGCCTGTTCTCCCCCATCTCGTGCCCCCCGAAGCCCCCCTCCCCTCCATCCTCTTCTCTTCTACCCCCCAGACCCCCACTAGGCCCATTCCCCCCTTAGTCCCGCTCCTGTTCACCCCCCCCATCACCCCCCCAGGGCCTGAGCCCCCCCCTCCATCCTTCTCCCACTGTGGGGAAGAGCCCCCCCCCCGACATCCGGGCTCAGCCCCTCCTGGGGGGCGACGATGGGGCGCGCAGACCGACAGGAGGGGGGGCGGGCTGGACACCCGGGTCCTCTCTGGGCTGGGGGGGCTGGGGGCTCGGACACTGGGCCCCCTCCCCCCTCCCCGCACCGCAGTGACTCAGTGGCTGGAGGAGGGGAGCGGGGTGTAGGGGTTATGGGGGGGGCTCGGACACCTGCCTTCTCTCTGCCGGGAGGGGGTGGCAGCAGGATCCGGCCGCCTGGGACGGGGAAGAGGGAGGGGGGGTCTAATAGTTAGGGGGCCCTGGCTCCGGGTCTGGGGGACCAGGGGGGTCTAGTGGTTACAGCACGGGGGGGTTCTCCAGCAGGGGCGGGGGCTGCACACCCCTGCCTTCCGGGCCTGGTCATCATCTCCTCCATGCCTCAGTTTCCCCACTAAGCCCCCCCGATTGCACGGGGCGGGCTGTGTGAGGTGACGCCCCCCCCATTTCCCCCCCAGGAGCCAGGACCCACCATGACCAAAGAGGACTTGGGCGAGCTGCCCGCCGGGGACGACCCCCCGCAGCCGGAGCCCGCGCTGGAGCGCAGGATGAAGCCCATCGTGCACCCCTCGGCCCCCGCCCCGCTGCCCAAGGACTACGGTGAGCCCCCCGTCCCCAAACTCCCCCCACCTCTGCCCTCCCTCGCCCGGGGGCTGATGAGCTTCAGGGAAACTGAGGCGGGGGCTTGAGGGGGGGCTTCTGGGCTCCCCCCATCCAGACCGGTGTCTGGGAGCCAGTGGACAGTGTATCCCAGTGGATAGAGCCCTGGCTGGGGGGGGGGGGTAACTCAGGTTGTATTGAGGCTGGCTCACCCCCTGCCTCGGTTTCCCCACCAGGGTGCCTGATCCCACTGGATCCCAGGGCAGCTGGGGTGGGATAACTCCCCCACTCAGCAGGATGGGGGGGTCTAGCCCCAGTCTGTCCACTCTTAACCCGGGATAAGCCCCCCACCACCCCGGCCCCGCTGCGTGCAGCTCTCTCCCCATGGGAGGGGAAACTGAGGCACAGGAAGGCCTGCGTGTGCGTCTCCCACTCCCCTCCAGCTTCGCCGTGTCTTGGGGGCGCTTCTTAACATTGAGCCCCTTAAATGAGCCAGGGGTCATTAACATTGAGCCCCTTAAATGAGCCAGGGGTTGTTAATAATGAGCCCCTTAAATTAGCAGAGGGCGTTAAGTTTGAACCCCTTGCTCAGGCCAGGGGTCGTTAACATTGCCCCTGTGGGAGGAGCTGTGGGTCGTTAATGTTGAACCTCTTTAATTAGCCAGAGGTCATCAACATTGAGCCCCTTTAATCAGTTGGGGGGGGTTGTTAACGGTGAACCTCTTTAATTAGAAAGGGATTGTTAATGGTGAACCCCTTTGATGAGCTAGGCGGGTCGTTAACAATGAACCCCTTTAATTAGCTGAGCACTGTTAACATTGAACCCCTTTAATTAGCCAGGGGTATGAAGGTTGACCCCCTCTAATTAGAAGGGCACCCTCAAGCTTGAGCCCCTTTAATTGACGCAAGTATTAATGCTGAGCCCCTTTAAACAGCTGAGGGTCGTTAATGTTGAACCCCTTTAGTTAGGCTGCTCTTAACACTGATCCTCTTTAATTAGCTGCCGGCCGTTACCATTGAACCCCTTTAATTAACCGGGGGTATGAACAGAGCCACCATAACTGGAGTGCTGTTACCACCGAACCCCTTTAATTAGCCTGGGGGGTCGTTAGCGTTGAACCCCTCCAAGTAGCCAGGGGTATTAAAGGGGTATTGAGCCCCTTTTAAGTAGTTGGGGGGCTGTTACTGTTGAGCCCCTTTAATTAAAAGGGCTTTGCTAACACTGAGCCGGGGGGGGGTGTTCACAATGAACCCCTTTAATTAGCAGGGGGGTCGTTAGTGCTGAATGGCCTGGGGAAGCGGGGGAGGGGAGGGTGGCGCTGAGGCCGGGGTGGGACTTGAACCGGCCCCCGCGGCTCAGGGTGGATGTGACCGGGCTACCAAGCGGCTGGCATCGCCTCCGGGGGCAGCGGGCCAAGGGGGGGCAGGGCCCTGGCAGCGTCACCGTGACTCAGTGGG
The DNA here is from genome assembly GCA_030014935.1 of Caiman crocodilus. NCBI lineage: Eukaryota > Metazoa > Chordata > Crocodylia > Alligatoridae > Caiman > Caiman crocodilus. The sequence goes on along the minus strand of JAGPOW010003110.1, from coordinate 40,474 downwards.
GAGCGGGGTCTAGTGGTTAGAGCAAGGCAGAGCCGGGAGCTTGGATGCCCGGCTTCTCTGCCTGGCCGGGGGGGGGGGAGTGGGGACTAGTGGTTAGAGCTGGGGGCTCAGACACCTGGGTGGCTCGGGGCGGGGGGGAGTGGGGACTAGTGGTTACAGCGGGGGGAGACAAAGCTCTCCGCACCTCGGTTTCCCCCTCTCCGCTATGGGGCGGGGGGGCTGAATTGACCTCGGAGACCAAACTGCTTTACGCCCACGGCCCTGAGATCCAGGCCCTGCCAGGCCTCTCGGAGAAGGGGGCGAGAGACCCGAGCGGCCGGGGGGAAACTGAGGCGCAGAGAAGGGCTGCAGATCCGACCGCTGGGCCGCGCTGCCCTCGCGGGCCTTTCCCTTTGCAAAGCAAAGGATGGGGGCAGGCCCGGCGCGCGCCGGCCGGTCGGTCGGCCCGGCTCCCAGGAGCCAATTCACAGCCTGCCTCCTGCCATCAGGGCTCTCGTGGGGTGCGCGGCGCGGCGTTCCCCTTTAACGCCAGCAGCGCCTCGGCAAAACTGTCCCACGATCCTTCCTGCCGGCCGAAGAGCCGCTCCTATTGGCCGCCGCAAACGAAGCGCACGTGATATTTATAACTGCATTTCTGGGTCGCTGGCACACGGCCGAGCGGTGGGCGGGCTCGGCTGCAGGGCACCGTGGGTATGCACCGCCTGGATTTGCACGTGCCGAATCAGTCACGGGGGATGAGTCGTGGCTAACGGGAGCTGTGACGCCTCGGGGGATGAGGGCAGCGCGCGGAGGAGGGGGCTGCCCTCGACTGGGTTACCGGCGGGTCGGGGGCGAGAGCTGGACTCCAGCGGAGGGGTCTGCAAATCAGAGCCCCCCCGTGGCACCTCCCCGGTTCGGTTTGGCTGCGCGTTCACCCTGGAGCCTACTGAGGGCCAGGGGCTACCGTAATACACCCCAGAAGGAAGGCTCAGCAAGCGGGGCATTGCCGTAATCCTCCTACTGTGGGGGAAGTGGTATTTCAACGCCCCTTTCGTCTTCCCCAGCGTTCACCTTCTTCGACCCCAATGACCCGGCCTGCCAGGAGATCCTGTACGACCCCGCCACCACGGTGCCGGAGCTGTTCGCCATCATCCGGCAGTGGGTTCCCCAGGTGCAGCACAAGATCGACATCATCGGCAACGAGGTGAGGGGGCTGCGCCGACGGGCCTGGCCCTGCACCCCGGGACGGGGGCGCTACGGGGGCTGGGACGTGGGTGTCTGCCGGCCCCGGGACCGCGCTGAGCGGGAGCGCGACACATGCATACATGTGTATGTGTGCACAGATACGTGTGTGTGTTTAGGATGTGCATATATACGTGTGTGTATGTGACGTCTATGTTTGGTATATGCACACGTGTGTATACATGTGTGTGTGATGTATGTGTTAGGCTGTGCATATATATGTGGGTGACATGGATGTTATGTGCATATATTGTGTTTGTATAGCATGTGTGTGGTATATGATGTGTTTATGGGGGATGTGCAATGCATGCACATGTGTGTCTGTATGGTGTGTGCATAGTACATGTGCGTGTGTGTTTGTATACATGGCTGCGTGCAGTATGTGTGTTTGTGATGTGCATATGTGCATGTACATGGAACGTACATGTGTGGTACATGCATATATGTGTGTGTGTATACATGTGTATATGGTGTGTGGTGTTTGTGTGTTTATACAAATATATATGCATACACATGCAGATGCACACACATATATACACACATGTACATACACACACACACGCATGTGCATGTAGAATATATGCAGATAGGTGTGCGTCCAGTATGTGTGTGTGGGGTGTGTGTGTGTGCATGTGTCTGGTGTGTATGGTGCCTGTAGCACGCATGTGTATGGTGTGTGTGTGTATGTGCACGTGTGCCTATGTGCTTGTGTGCACAGGTGTGCAGAGGAGGGCGCAGCGGGGTGCTGTCTACACTACGGCCTGCAGCTGCACCCCGAGATCAGCCCAACCCCCTTCCTCCCCCAGATCCTGAAGCGCGGCTGCCACGTGAACGACCGGGATGGGCTGACGGACATGACGCTGCTGCACTACGCCTGCAAGGCTGGTGCCCACGGCGTGGGTGAGCTGGGCCCTGGCCCCCGCGCTCCCGGCCTGGCCTTGGCGGGGTGGGGCAGAGCGCCCAAGACCGTCCTGGCTTGTGGCGGGGGGAAGAGGATTGGGCCTTGGCGTCCCCTCGCACCGCCCCCCGGTTGAGGCTCTCTGCAAACGCAGGCAGGCGCCCACCCCCAGAGATCCCTTCACTCCAGTGGTTGTGGAGACCTTCCCCCCACCCCCCCAAAACCCAACTATGGGGGTCCTGATCCTGGGGGGCTGGCTCTGAGGAAGGGCCTGATCCTGGCCCCCTCTGCCCAGGGGACCCCGCGGCCGCCGTGCGCCTGTCCAACCAGCTGCTGGTGCTGGGGGCCGACGTGACCCTGCGGAGCCGCTGGACCAACATGAACGCCCTGCACTACGCCGCCTACTTCGACGTGCCCGAGCTCATCCGCATCCTGCTCAAGGCCTCCAAGCCCAAAGGTTTGGGGAGGGGGAAGGGGCAACCCGGGGGCGGTTAATGGCAGGGGTTCGTGGCCGAGGACGGGCTGACGGGGTCGGTCCGGGCGCCGGGCTCTCCGGGGCTGGGGGTGCAGTCGGGTGGGCTGGGAGCCCCGACGTCTGGGTCCCATATTGGGGAAGGCATGGGGTCCAGCGGTCAGTGCAGAGGCCCTTGCCTGGACTCCTGGGTCCCGTCCTGAGGTCCGGCCTGACGGTTCGACCGCCTGGGCTCTCTGCCCCGGCTCTGCGCCTCGGTTTCCCCCGGGCCCGGCAGGATCCCAGCCCGGCCGCCCTCTGCCTTGCAGTGATCAACTCCACCTGCAGCGACTTCAACCACGGGACCGCTCTGCACATCGCCGCCTCCAACCTCTGCCTGGGGGCCGTCAAGTGTCTGCTGGAGCACGGCGCCAACCCCGCCGTGAGGGTGAGCGCCTGGGCGGCCCGGGGGGCCGACCCTCGGGGCAGGGACCCCCTCGGGGAGGGGCAGGGCGCAGTGGGAGACCAGGCTGCCCTCCAGCAGGAGGGGCCCTGGGGTGGGGGAGCAAAGCAGGCGGGGCGGGGGGTGGACCAGGGGGCGGGGCAAGCGATTGAGGAGCCAGCCTTCAAAAAGCATATGGACCAGGGGGCGGGGCCTGGTGGGCTGTGGGGGCGGGGCAAGGGGGGGTGGAGCTGTCCATCAAAGAATATGGCCCAGGAGGCGGGGCATTGTGGACGGTGGGGGCGGGGCAGGGGGTGGCAGAGCTGTCCATCAAGCTGGGGGCAGGCCCCGCCCCATCCAACCGGCCCCGCCCCCTGCAGAACAGCAAGGGGCAGGTGCCGGCGGACGTGGTGCCCGACCCCATGGACATGACGCTGGACAAGGCGGAGGCGGCCATGGTGGCCAAGGAGCTGAAGCAGCTGCTGCTGGACGCGGTGCCGCTGAGCTGCAACCTGCCCAAGGTGACGCTGCCCAACTACGACAACATCCCCGGCAACCTCATGCTGGCCGCCCTCGGCCTCAAGCTGGGCGACCGCGTCCTCGTCGACGGCCAGAAGGTACGGCCCGGACGCCTGGGCCCGCTCCGGGGGCGGGGGGGGGCGGGGGAAGCGTGTGCACGTGCGCGTGCCCGGGGCGGGGGGGCAGGCGGCTGCGGTTGGCCCCGTGTCCTGCCACGCGCGTCTCCCCGCAGGCGGGCACCCTGCGTTTCTGCGGCACGACGGAGTTTGCCAGTGGGCAGTGGATCGGGGTGGAGCTGGACGAGCCCGAGGGCAAGAACGACGGGAGCGTGGGCGGGATCCGCTACTTCATCTGCCCCCCCAAGCAAGGTGGGCGACGGGGGCGGGCAGTCCGGGGGGGGGCTGGAGCAGGAGCCAGGCACTAGGATGCCTGGGTCACGGGGGGGGCGGGGGGGGCCGGGGGTCCGGGCCCGCTCCGAGCTGCTGCGTCCGCCGCCTCCAGGGGTTTTTGCCTCCGTGTCCAAAATCACCAAAGCCACGGACCAGACGCCGTCCTCGGTGACCTCCACCCCCAAGACACCCCGCATGGACTTCTCCCGCGTCACCGGCAAGGGCCGCAAGGACAAGAAAGGTGCCGGCCGGGCTGGGGGCGCCCCGGGCAGCAGCACATCCCGTCTGCCTGTGCTGGCGCGATCAACGGGGTCGTTTGCATGTCATTTGCATATGCAAATTCCAGCAGCCTCATTTCCCTTGCAAATCCAGCCCACGGGCATCTCTCCTTCCCCATTGGCTGCTCCTGTCCTCCGCACCCCAGGCATGCTCCCCTAGACTCCTCCCCCTTCCCCCTCCGGATCTCTCATTGGAGGAGAGGCGCAGAGCAGGGCACTACCTGATTGGCTGGCAAGGATCAAGTTGGGAGGAGTTTCAGCCCCTAGCCCCACCCACTCTGACATCAACTGTTTGCTTGCCATTTGCTCTCCCCGACTCCTCCCCAGTCTGTCATTGGAGGGGAGAGAGCGGGAGGCCACCCGATTGGCGGGCGGGTGGGAGGAGGAGGGGCCGGCCTTGGCCGCGCCCACTGGGGGTGACGCCTGGCCGCGTGTCCGCGCAGCGCTCAGGAAGAAGTCCCTGTCCGTGGGCAGCCTGGACCGGGAGGGGCTGAAGATTGAGCTGGGGGACCAGGTGCTGGTGGCGGGGCAGAAGCAAGGGGTCGTCCGCTTCTACGGCAAGACCGACTTTGCCCCGGGTAAGGGGGCGGGGCCGCGGGGGCCGATCCAGGCCCGGGGGGTGGGGGCAGATCCTGGCGGGTGACTCCCCCCCTCCCGTCTCCAGGCTACTGGTTCGGCATCGAGCTGGACAAAGCGACGGGCAAGCACGACGGCTCGGTCTTCGGGGTGCGATACTTCACCTGCCCCCCCAAGCACGGGGTCTTCGCCCCCCCGACCAGAGTGCAGAGGTAACGCCGGGGGATCAGGACACGTGGGCAGTGTGCGTGTGCACGCGTGTGCGTGTGTCAGGCCTGGGTTCTGTGCAAGGGCGCGCGCGTGTGCCAGGGGGGCAGTGCCTTCACGCACCTTCCCCGCCGCAGGGTCGGAGGGCCCAAGGACTCCCAAGGCGACGGCGGCTCGGCCAAGAAGGTCCATCAGGTCACGAGTAGGTATTGGGCCAGGCCCCCGCCGCGCTGGGGAGGGGGCGGGGGAGCGCAGCGTGCCCCCCAGCCCTTCCAGGCGTGTGGGGAGCGCTTCGCCAGCTCCCCGCCTTGCAATGGGGCTGCGCATGGGCTGCTCCTCCCACAGGGGAAACTGAGGCACAGGGCGGGGGGAGTTTATGGCCCAGCCTCGCTTCCCTCCCTTCCCCCCCCACAGTCACCTGGCCCCCACCGCCCGCCATCCTTTCCCTCCCTCGCCCCTGAGCACGGTCGGGAGGGCCCGAGGGGGCACGTCTGTCTGTCTGCCCCCCCGTGACGCGGCGCTGCGTTCGTGTCCCCTGCAGTGTCCCAGCCGAAGCGAAGCTTCCCGGCTGTGAGGACCCCCAAGGACATCACGTCAGAGAGCTCCATCTCCAGGTGAGCCGGGCCCTGGTGGCCCCGGGGCAGATGGGGGGTCACCCCCCGGCACCCCTAATGCTCCCCCCGGGGCGGATGGGGGGTCACCCCCCGGCACCCCTAATGCTCCCCCCGGGGCGCCCGGTCGCTCGCTGGTCCCTTGTCATGCCACGAGGCCCCCACGTGTGACCCCCCAGCTCGACCCCAGCTCTTCTGGGCAACAGGGGAGAAGTCCCCCTCCCCAGAGGAAGGTCTGACTTCAGGCTGCGTCTGATTGGCTGAGTCGGGGAGATCCCGACCTTTCACCTCTGGGGTGGATCCAACTCCCGTTTATCTCCAGTGAAAGAGAAACTAGGAGCTTTGCTCGCGTGCTAGGGACCTCGGTGCTACGTGACTCAACGTGATTCAGCGCTTGAGATCGACCTGCCCTTGTTTGCTAAATTGCGCATTAAATTGAAAGAACACAAACGAGGCGAAAAATCGTCATCAGCTATTGCCTCGTTTGTCTTGGAGTCGTTACAGCTAAATGAACGGCTCTTATTCAGGTTCGTAAAACAAGATCTCGCCGCCCTGCGCGGCTCTGGGATGTCACTGCGATTCGTTTCTACTCCCGAGTTAATGTGGCCGCACCGGAGTTAAGGTTTTTAGCTAGAGCTAAAAAACGGGCCAGCAGCGCTCAGGGCTGGGCACAGGCGTGGGCGAACCGGGCGGCCGCCCGGGGCCCAGACAGAAAGGGGGCCTGCAAATGGTAATTTTTTTGTCCAATTATAATTATTATTGTCCTTGTCTCTGGCGAAGGCGGGCCCGATAGTAAAAGTTTGCCCAGGGCCAACAGGAGTCTAGGTACGGTGCTAGCAGGGCTGAGAAATAGCAGAGAGAGACATTGGGGAGAAGGGTAACAGACAGCTGCAGGATCGATTGGACACTGGGCCCATTGCAAAGGCGAGGCGGGTTGATAACACGGGCGAAGTGAAGAGATTAGCAGGAACCAAGGGCATACACTAGAGCCCTGAAGTCAATTTTCTCACTGCTGCCGCCTGGATAGAAATGCCACTGCTGCTTCCCAGGCGCGGCTGACGGTGAGTTACTCCGGGGTAGCTGCGTGTCTGCTCCAGGTCCCCCCGGGGCAAGTGTCCCAGGTCCAAGCCGACACCCCCAGCTCCGGCGCGGTGCCCTGCTCTGCTCTGTCCCCCCTCCAGCGCCGCCCCTCTCTTCTCTCTTCTCTCTCCAGATTGCTTTTCTGCTGCTGGTTCCCTTGGATGCTGCGGGCAGAGATGCAGTCGTAAAACCCCGGCCCTGTGCCCCCCCGTGCCCCGAGTAACCCAGAGACGGCTCCTCTGTCCCGGTCTCATCTCTCTCTCTGTCTCTCTCTGTCTCTCACTCCCTCCCTCCCCTCAATACGGACCCAGCAAACCCCTGCCCAGTGCCTTTGTACCACTGCTTGTGGCCCCCCCGCCTGCCCGCCCCGCCACGTCCGTGAGGGGCCACAAGTCGCCGCCCCTCTCCCCACGGGATAAAAATGACTTCGCTCCTCCTTTTGCTTTGCCCCCCTCCCAGCCTCCTCCGGGCACGGCGTGGGGGTGGGAGCCGATGGGTCGGACGTCAGTCTTGGGTGCAACCCGTCTTGGGCTGGGGGTCTCGAGGGGGCTGCCAGGCGAAGCCTGGCCTGTAGGCAATGCGGGTGGCCCAGAGGCATCGTGCCGCACTGCTCCGAGTCAGCAACGCAGCGCTTCTCCCCAGCACCAGCCGCCTTTCGGCTTGGGAGTCGCAGTCGTCTCCTTCCGGGGTCTGTGCCGCGCGGGGTCTGTGCTGCGAAGCCGTTACAGGGCAGGGACGGAGTTGGGTTTGAACAGAAGCAGGTTTCGCGATAGGCCTTCAAAGCAGGGAGTTTGGCCAGGAGCTTTCTGAAGGAGTGCAGGTTTCCTTTCTAAGGGGAAAAAAAAAACCTGACCGCCCCGTTCACTCTGAAACCTACTGATGTACACTCACCGTAGGTGGGAGATGCCGTTTGCAAACGGGGTGTGGAGAGAAGTTGGAGAGCAAGGGCTTCTAAAACAGCAGTCGCCCGATGTCCCTTCCCCCCTCCTCTCCCCTCCAGCGGGTGCCTTTCCCACGATGTGATTTTAGGGAAAATACGTTGATTTTTTTTTTTCCTTTTCAAGCTACGTAGGGAAAAAACCCTCTATTTTTAAAAGAAAAAAACCCGACCCTTAATAATTATTTTAAGAGAAGAAAAAAAGAATGGCGTGTCGGAGGGTGGAAATCCCTTTTAGAGACAAGCAAAAGTTAGTCCGGTTGACCTTGCCTGGTTTGGTTCAGTGACCTCCTCCCCACCCGGACGCGGTTAAACCAGGATAAAGCGGCTCGGTCCAGATGTGGACAAGCCGGTTGTTGTTTGCGCCCCGCCACAGCGTGTTGTTCACTGGAGGAACTCCTCGCTACAGGAGACGAGGCCGAAGGGGGTCGGAGCCGTGTTGAGAGGAAAGATCCACCCGTAGGTTCAGAACAGGGCTGAGCTAGGCGGCAGCCTCCGAATCCGAACGTCCGACACCTCCGAATGCAACCGGAGAGAAGCAGGGGTGGGACGATGTCCCCCGCACCCTCCTAATGGCGCGAGGCCGGGCGGGCTGACGTCGTCGGTGGCGTTTCCGGGGCCTGGGGACGGATGAATGTCAGAGGGGCCGACGCAGGGCTGGAAAGGAGGCAAGGTCTCCGGAGGAAAGATGCATTTCTGTCTCCGCTGCACGGAGTGCACCCAGCGAAAGGCTGGAGGAGCGGGGAGGGGTCTGCCCAGGTGCTTTGGGATCGTGCAAAGCCCAGGGGATGCAGATCGGCTGCGTCACCTGCAGGTTCGATTGCAGCGGGACGGAGATGTAGGTTAGATACCGCCGGAGCTCAGCCCAGAGGGGGGATCACGTAGCAGGGAAGCTGGGCATTGTCTGGCCGCGGATATTTCCAAGTGTTGTTGCAGCCAGAGCTGGCGCTGGCGGGGGCAAGGGACGGGGGGCGGACTGGACGACCCCCCCCGACCCACTTTTCTACCCCGTCCCCCAGCTCTGGCCTTGTTCGTGCTGCAAAGTTTTGCTATGTCAGTCGCCTGGGAACGCCGTTTGGCGACAGCTCCGGTGTGCGGGTGGAGGCTGCCTCTCTGCGCGGCACCACACCGCAGCGGGACTTGCAGCCGTGCCGTGCCAACAGACCCCGCGCCTCGAGGAAGGCAGGGCGAGGTTGCTTGTGGCGTTTTGGTGCCTGGCCGTGTGAGGTTCGGGTGCGCCTGAGAAACGCGGGGCGGGGGTTGTCCGGCTCTCCCTGCTCTGGCACGGTGAAGGATGTCGGGGGGAGCCGTGAAGATCGGTGGCGCCTGGTCCTGCGACGGACCAGGCCAAGTCCGTGTGGTTCCTGGCCAAGTCCTTGCAGGCAGCGTTGGCGTTGGCGGCAGCCTCCAGATTGCGGCAGGGAGGTGGGCGGGGAGCGGGCGCGGGTTGGAGGCCTAAGGGAGCGCGTGGTTGTCGGAGGAGGCTGGGAAGAGATGAGAGAATCTGTCCTGCTGGCCTTCGAGCCACGTGTCCTGCTTCCCATCTGTCTGTCTAGCCATCGGTATCCCTCTCTCCTTAGATCCACCCATGGGTGCGAGGACCCTGCGGGGCCCCTTCTCACCCTACTTTCCTATCGCCCATCCATCCCTCCATCCATCCGGACAGGTCTGGGGCTTCATTTATCTGCCCGCCCATCCACCTGTCCACATAAGCATCCGGCCTGTGGGCTAGAAGACCTCATGGGGCCCTCGCAGCCCTACTTTGCTATGATCCATGCATCTGTACAGCCCTATGGAGATCCAGCCTTCCTCCCTCCCCCTACCATCCATCTCTGTGCCCACCTCTCCATCCTTCCCTCCTGATCTGTGGACATCCCTCCCTCGTGGTCTATGGACATCCATCCATGCATCTCTGTGCCCACTTCTCCATCCGTCCCTCCTGGGCTGTGGACATCCATCCATCCATCCATCTGTGTTGATCTACAGACATCCCTCCCTCCTGGTCTATGGACATGCATCTATCCATCCATCCATCCACCTATACAGGTCGATGGAGATCCCCCTGCCCACCTCACCATCCATCCTTCCATCCCTCCCTCCATTCCTGCTCCACCGCTTTCCCTCCATGTGCGATCCCGTCTCTGTCCCTGCCGCCGCCGCCTCATATCGTCGCTCTTCCCATCACGTCTGAGGGGGACTGGTGGCAGAGGCGCCGCATTCTCGTCTCCTCCCCGCGTCCCGGAGGCCACGACGGCTTTGGAGGCCGTTCTCCGTTCCAGGCTGGGCCCAGCCTGGATCCAGCTTTGCTCTGAGTTGGATCTTATCAGAATAGAAGAGGCTTCCTGAGATCCATGGAAAGCTCGTGGCTTTGGCTTGGGCTTGTCCGGCTAGCGGCATGGGGGCTGAGCCATGCTTAGGACTTGGGTTTGGCGGGGCGTATCGCAGCGCGGGGAAGGGCTAGCACGAACCGGGGCGCTCAGGATCCCACGCTGCTCTCACTGAGCTTAGGTAGAAGGTAGAAAGGCTGGCGCGGGGCTTGTCGGGCACCCCAGCTCTGCCACCGATGTGTTGTGTGGCCTCAGTCAAGTCGCTTTGTCGCGGTGCCTCAGTCCCCCCCCGCCCCCCGGTACAGCAGGGTGTAGGGGGCTGTTCTGGAGCCCAAGGGGTCCCGGCGCTAGGTTTTCCCCAGCCCTTCCTCGGGGCACAGACCGATGCTGGGGGTGAAACGGACTGGGGTGGGGCGGCGGGGGCACCCCCCTGCCCTGTCCAGCTCTTCCTCTCTGTCTGCCGTGATCGCACCGCCTCCCCCCCCCGTCCCTGCCCCACGGCGGGGAAAGCCCCCCAAGCCCTTGCCCTGCTTGGTTGTTTTTCACTAGCAATAAAACCCCGCCATGGATCTGGCCGCCCCGGGAACGGGGAAGGGGGGCGCCTTGGTTCTTGCCCGTTATCACCCCCCGGCCCCCCCTGCCCTCGCCGGGCCCGCGGTTCCGGGCGGGGGCAGCACTGCAACGCTAACCCCGCGGCCGGCCCCGGGGGTCGGGGACCCGCAGCCTAGGTCTCGCGCCCGGCGGAGTCGAGCTCTCGTTTCGTTCCTCTCTCCTCGCTCACGCCGTCTCGTCCCACGGGCTCGTGAGTGGCTTGCTGCTCCCACAGCTAATCTCAGCTCCCCTGCATGCCCCCCGGCCCGGCCCGGCCCCGGCCCCGGCCCCGGCCCCGGCCCCCAGCTCTGCAAACTCCGCATGCGACAAATCGACGGCGCTTACTCGCTTCTGTCATTAATAAACCGTGTTTCTATGTGAGCGGCCGCGCCGGGTCCCGTCTCTCTGCGCCGCTCCCTCCCGACCCGGGGGCGGGGGCGGGGGCACGAAGCCCCCCGACACGGCTGCCTCGGGGGGCCTGCGAGTGCCGCGTGCCGCACGGCCGGCCTGGCGCGGGGGTCGCGGCTAGGCCAGCCCCTGCTCCGGGCAGGAGCATCCCCGAGGCCTGGCCCCAACCCACGTGGGGTGGGTGTCCGGAGGGGTGGAGGCGGGGTGCGACAGGGCTGGGGTGCCGCAGCACCTGCCGCCCCGCCCCCGGGACAAACACCAATCAATGCCGAGCCCCCCCCCCCGTCACGTGACTCCAGGAGCTGGGGCTGACACCGGCACGGAGCCGCGCGGACGGCACTAGGACCCGGGGTTCCCCTTGGGAAGGGGTGGGGGAACCCCGACTCCCGGGTTCTATGACGCGCACGCAAACCCCGCCCATTGGCTGCGGCTGCGCCTTTCGCGGGAGCTGACTGGTCCCTCGCTCAGCACAGGCTCCCTGTGATTGGCCCCCCTCCGCCGCGCCCACTGGAAGGCGGGGACGTCGGTCCCGGACCCCCGCGGTGAGGGCGGCGGTGGGGGCGCTGGGGCCCGGACGCCTGGGGCCGGGAAGGGAAGGGTTAACTTAACCCTTTGGTTGGGGTCTCTGCTGCTGGTGTGCGCCCCCCCGCCCCCCCAGGCCGGATCCTGCCCGATGGAGGTGCTGAGCCCCCGCGTCCCAGCTCTGGACCCCTTCCGCGTCCAGGAGGTGAGCCCCCCGCAGCTGAGACACTCCCAGTCCGCCCAGTCTGCACCAGTGCTGGGGGGCCGGTGACCTCTGAACCCTAACCCAGCCCTGGGGTCCCCCCCCGCGCCCGCTGGGGGCAGCGGGGCCCAGGGGCCAGAGTGCATTCATGGGGGGGCTAGCTACGCCCTTGTGCCTCAGTTTCCCCATCTGCAAAATGGGGATGATGGCTCCCGCACCCAGCTCCTCGCCGGCTTTCCTGGGGGTGGGGGCAGTGCTTGCCTGCCTGCTTCTGCCTCAGTTTCCCCGCTGGTACAATGGGCATAACGAGGCACGTTCGTCGGGGTGCTAATTTCTACGTGGCAGGCACCCCCCGCAGCCTACTACGTCCCAGACTTCATCTCCGAGGCGGAGGAGGCCCAGCTGTTGCAGCAGGTCAGTGAGAGACCCCCACCCCCACCCCCACCATCTCACTTGCAGAGGATTATGGGAAAGAGGGGGTTCTGCTGGCCATAGGGAAGTGTTTGGTGCCCCCCCAAGATTTGTCCCTTCACCTTCCTTCCCCGTGATCAAGAGCTGGAGCGGGGTCGGGTGCCCGCGCCAGGCGCTGTACGAAGTGGGGTGGGCGGGCCGGGCACCCAGTGAGGGCACCAGAGGTGGGGGTGATGGGGGGGGACAAACAGAGGTGCAGGTAGACGGCGGGGGGGGCACAAGCAAATGGATCATCCCTGGCCAATAGGGGGTGAGTGGCACCCCCTGTTCTGTGCCTCGGTTTCCCCACTCTCTGTCCGGGACAAGAGCAGTGCCATGAACCCCTGGGACCCCCTCACTGCCTCCGTCTCCCCTCCCCTCTGTCTCAATGGATCTGTCTCGGCCCTTCACCCCCACCCTGCCCCCCACAGGTGTACGCGGCCCCCAAGCCCAAGTGGACCCAGCTGTCTGGAAGGAGGCTGCAGAATTGGGGTGAGTCGTGGGGGATGGGACCCTGGGGGGCCAGGAGAGCCGAGGGGTGGGCTGGGGCTCAGGGTCCTCCGAGCCTCCGTTTCCACCCCCCCCCGCGGTGCTGGGAGGGGTGGGGGGAAGGGGGAACTCGGGGTTGGAGGGGGTAGGTTGGCCCCGCTGGCTCTCTGGGACCCCCGTCCACCCTGTCTGCCCCCCCAGGGGGGCTGCCCCATCCCAAGGGCCTGGTCCCGGAGCCGCTGCCCCCCTGGCTGCAGCGCTGGGTTGAAGAGGTCTCGGCCTTGGGCGTTTTCGGAGGGCAGGCGGCCAATCACGTCCTGGTGAACGAATACCGCCCCGGGCAAGGCATCATGGTGAGTCCGTGGGGTCGGGGGTCAGCTCTGGGGGAGGCGTAAGGCGGAGCGGTGAGAGCAGGGTCGGGGGGCTGGACCTGGGGCGTTCGGTCGCCAGCCCCGGGAGGGCCGTGGGTTCACGTGTGACGCGCGTGTGCAGGCCTGGCACGCGCATGCCCGCTCAGCCTGGGTTCCTTCCCCACGCAGCCGCATGAGGACGGCCCCCTGTACTTCCCCACCGTCACCACCGTCAGCCTGGGGTCCCCCGCGCTGCTGGATTTCTACCGCCCCGTGTGCGCCGAGGTCCCGGGGGACGAGCCGCAGGTGAGCACCGCCTCTGTGTTGAGATCGGCCCCCCCAGTCCTAGAGACATGGACCCCAGGGGAGCTCGGAGGCCTGCAGTCAAGTCCCAGCTCTGCCACGGTCTTCCCGTCCAGCCTTGGTAGAGTCACTTTGCCTCAGTTTCCCCTTTGAGCCGGGACCCTTGGGTGCCGTACCTATCGGGGTGGTGGGGATCAGGACTTCTGGATTCTCCTCTCAGCTCAAGATGGGGAGGGGGATTTAGCAGGTGACAGCAGATGGTGTTTATGGGGGGGGTGTTAAGCATGAGGACGCAGGGGCTCCCTGCTCGGGGAGGGTGGGTTAGTCCTGAGCACAGGGCTGCAGCATTGAACTCGGCTTCTCCCAGCCCAGAGGTGCCTAGACCTGGTGCCTGCGGGGTGTATAGTGAGCCTCGGGACTCCTGGATCCCACCCCCACGGGCACCGTGGCCATGCCCTGTCTGTGCCTCAGTTTCCCCGCGTGGAGCCCCGGTCGAGCACAGGCCGGGGAGGCATACAGGCTGCCGGTCCCCCGAGGCCTGGGACCCCCAGGGGCTCAGCACCGCTCTGGCCGTGCCCCGCAGGTCCTGGCAGCCCAGGCGGAAGAGGAGCGCCACGTCCTGTCCCTGCTGCTGGAGCCGCGCAGCCTGCTGGTGCTGCGGGAGGAGCTGTACAGCCGGTACCTGCACGGGATCCGGGCAGCCACCTCTGACGCCCTCACCGCCAAGGTGGCCAATCTCTCCGCCTGCCGCGCGGTGCCCGGCGCCCTCCTGCCCCGGGGCACCCGGGTCTCCCTCACCATCCGCCGCGTCCCCAAGGTGCTCCGAACAGCCCCGATGCTGGGCAGGAGGAAATGAGAGGGCGCTTGTTTCGGGGTGGGCTGTGACCCGCCGTGCGGAGCGGCCCCGAAGCCGAGGGCGGCGGTGACCCCGAGTGGGACGGGGGTGGATTCTGCCCCGGGGGCCGGACGCCTGGGCTCTGTCCCCAGCTTCCAGGAGACAGTTGGGTTCAGTGGTTGGAGCCGGAGGCACCCCTGGCTTCTCTTGCCAGCTCTAGGAAGGGGACAGTATTAGAGCAGGGGCCTCTGATGCTGGAGCTCCTGGCTTGTGCTCCCCTCCTGCCCGTGAGCTTCAGGTGAGACCAGCCGCATCCGGTGCCTCAGTTTCTCTTGGTGTACAATGGGCCCCTCCAGCTCCATGGCATGCCTCTATATTCATCTTGATACGCAGAGCGGGAATAAAGCTCCTTGCTGCACCTGCCTGGAGTCTCTTAATGCCCCCGCAAGCCTGGGTGCTGCTCCCCTTGCCCCCCACATCTGGGCTCTGTGCTTAGCTCCGGTAGGAGAGCATGGCCCGATGGTTAGAGCAGGGGGCTGGGAGTTGCAGCCTCCTGGGTTGGACGGCGGGGGAGCCTGCACTGCTGGAGTCTGCTCTGTGCTGTGAGACATGCACGTGTGTGGAGATGAGAACAGGAGGGATAAGAGCCAGACCGCCCCGGGTCACTCCTGCCGTGAGCTGCTTCAGGCCCTCTTCTGTGCCTCAGTTTCCCTGTGTTTAAAGAAGGCAGTGGAGAGCTGGCAGAGGACACCACTGCCCCAAAACACGACTCCCCTGCCAGCTGTGGGTACGCAGCCCGCCCCGTGCCCACTCAGGGCAGGAGCAACGTGCTCCCCTTTTGCCTTTCCCTCTGGGAAAAGATCCTGGGGCTGAAGAGAGCCAGACTCCGCTTTGCACGCGGGGAGCCCCTGGGAGCCCCCCTGGACGGAGCATTGATCTCTGCCCCGAGACCAACGCACCCACCCCGCGGCTGCTCCCTGCCCTTCCCCAGGCCTCACCCCGCGCGGAGCCCCTGATTGGCAGCGAGGCAGGACTTCCGCTCGCGGTCGCCTACCTGCAGGCACCTGGCACCTGCCCATGCCTTTGTGCCTCCCCCCGGCCGGAGCCGGAGCCGGAGCCGGGAGAGGAGCGGGCTGGGAGCCGGGAGAGCTGCAATGCACAGGTGCGGGAGCTGGGGGGGTCCCGGGACTGATGGCGTTGCAGCACCGGGTGCGAGCGGGCGCTGGTCCCCGCCGGGGGTCGCGATGGCCCCGACCGCAGCGCGGCGCCGCGGGCACCGTGCCGGCGGGCGGAGAGCCGGGGCGCGGGCGGGCGGGCGGGCGTGCGGCGCGGGGCGGATCGGGGCCGTGGCCTGTCACTAGCGAAGTGCTGGCGGGCCGCGGGTGTTGGTTGGAGGCCGGCCTTGCGGGGACGCGGGTTCCCGGCCGGGATCGGGGCCGGACTCTGCCGCCGCACTCGGCGCCCTGCAGGGCTTGGTTAAACGGGGGCGGGGGGGGCGCGTCGTGAGCCCTATTGTGCAGGTGGGGAAACTGAGGCACAGGAGGGGCGGAGCTGGGCTGCGGGTGCCGGGTCTACGCCGCTCCCGGTCTCGGCGGCTGTCCGTCTGCGGGCGCTGGGGCCCGATACCAGGCACCGCTGTCTTCCTCCCGGCCGGGTCTCTGGGAGCTCCCCGGGCTGGGAGGGGAAACTGAGGCAGGAGAGGGTCGTCCTGGCCCTGGCGATCCCAGCCCAGTCCACGGGGGCCTCGGGCGGACTCCCCCCCCCCCCCTTGTTTGCAGCCGGGTTGCTCTGTTTGCTCAGGACCGGCGGACTCCGGCGGGGGCGGGAGCGGGGGGGGAGCGGGGCAGGCTGCCCGGGGCTCTTTCCTCGAGGAGGGGAGAGGAGCAGAGGGTCGGGCATGGCGGGGCGGGGGCTCCGCCACTGCCTTCTGCCCTCGGGCCTGTCCCTTCGCCTCCCGGAAAGCCCCCGCCCCCGCCCGAGCCCGAGCCCGTCCCGGCTCATAAACCCTGTTTACCCTGGAGCGCTTACAGCCGCTGCCCTTTGCCAAACGCGGAAGCTGCCCCGGGGCCACGGGGCTTGTTTGATCTGGTAGCGGCGCAGATAGGAGGCCCGGGTTATCTCCAGGCTCGGCGGGGATGGCACGGAGCCATGGCGCAGCCAAGCCCCTGGGCCGGGCACACTTGGCCCGGAGCCCCCCCAGACGGGGCATCGCCCGACCCGGTCCTAAAAATCCCCGAGCCGCGCTCCCGGCGCCCCTCGCCTGGGCCCGGTGGAGCCGGGCCAGGTGCTAAGGGCCAGAGGCTCGGCGCTGCCGGGGCGGGCGGGAGGGATGGGAGCCCCGTCGGGTCAGGGATCCCAAACCAGTGAGGTCTCCCCGCTGGCCTACTGGGGGAACTGGGCGCGGAGGGGGCTTTGTGCCGGGTCGTCTCGCTGCACTGAGCCGGGGTTGAGCCGGGCCCGCGCGTCTTCCCGCGCACGCTGCTCCGTGTCCGTGCCACCCGCCATGGCATGAAGAGGCCGGGGCGAGCCAAGGGCTGGTACAAGGCGAATTAAATAGGAAACAAAATGTTCCCGCACAAACATGGTGGGGGCAGGGGGTAAAATCCCCTTATGAAGGGAGAAATGAGGGAGGGCACAGTCCCCTCCTTCAAAAGCCCTTTTTTCCCTCACACCCCCCCGCAACCTTTTCTTGCTCCCTTCAAAACAGCTCTTCCCCGCGGACGGCTTCTTCCTTCTCCTCCAGACACTCCTCTTTGCCTCAAAACTCAGCCCGCATTTGGCCCCTTCTTGCTCCCGCCGCCCTTTGCCCCCTTGAAAGCTGAAGTTTTTGTCCCCAAGCGGCTGCGCCGCCTTTCACAACGACTTATGTATGGCCTCAAAATCCACGTTTTCTCTCAAAACCACCCGCTTTTTCGCCTCCAAGGGCCTTGCCCCCCCAGGCAAAAACAGCTGGGTTTGCCTCAAAAACAACTGCCCTCCTGCCCCGCTTTGCTCTGCAGCGCTGCCCTGTCGCCTCCGTCCGCTCACAACGGCTTCTCTCCGCAGGAAAACCCCCTTTTTGCCTCAAATAAACTGTTTTCCCTTCAAACTGCCCTTCCGCCCCTTGCCGAGGGGCCGCCCCAGAGACGTGGGCCTCTGCCCGAGGAAGCCCCTCTCCCCCCGGCTCCCCCCAGGTCCCCACTCCCCTCACGCGGCCCCTCTTTCCTTCTCAAATGATCCCTTTCCCCTGGAAATCCTGTGTTGCCTCAAAAGTGCCGCCTCGCCCCCGGCCCCGCACTGCGCCAGCCTCTGGTCTGAGCGGCAGAGACGTGCGGGTCGGCTGTCGGGCAGAGAGGGAACAGGGGCGCCCTCCACCTCGCACCCCGTCACGGCCCCGCTCTGTGCGCCCAGGCAGGGTCCCCGCAGCCGGCCCCCGGCCCCCGATGTGCAGCCGGACAGCGCGGCCTGCCTGGACAGACGCATCAGGTGAGTGCACCGGGGTCGGGGGGGTGAGGGGCTCGGGGTCACGGGCGCACGGGGGAGCTGGTGGAGGAGCGGGGGCCGCCCACCTCTGCCCATCCCCGCAGAGCGGAGCAGGACCGGCGGCGCCGCGACGCTCTCCTGGCCTCCCTGTCCCGCTTCCAGGACTGGCTGCAGGCGGCCGAGCAGGCGGCCGCCGCCCCGGCCTCTGCCCAGGTGCCCTTCGCGGTGGCCAAGGACGAGCTGAGCAAGGTCGAGGTGAGGATGTGGGTTCCCCGCCCCGTGCTCCGCGCGGCCTTGGCGCTGGGGGCCAAGTTGCGCCCCCGCACAAGGGGCCCGAGCCTGGCGCAGGCCGGGAACGTGTGGGGTGCGGAGCCGAAGTGCTGCCGTAATACCTGTAATAAAGCGCAAGCAGAGCCTGATGCGAGCAGGGGCTTGCCCGTCGGTGGGCGCGGTGACTCTGGAGAGGGGAGGGCGGCGGACTCGAGTGTACCCAGCCACGTGCAGCGCACACTGGGACCCCACGTTTTGGAGACGGTGCTGATATCTATCCCGGGGGGAGGGAGCGGACCGAGGCTGCAAACGGTAGTTTGGGTGGCAGAGGGGACCCCGGATCCTGAGAGTCGGAGGAGCTGAGGCCACTCCTGCTCTCGGGCTGGGCGGATGAAGCGGCTCAGGCGAAACACGCTCCCCGCACGCCTCCGTCGTGTCTCCTGCCAGCACCGCAGCCGGGGTCTCCACTCGCCTCCCTCCGCAGAGCAGGGAAGAACCCCCACCCCCTCCAGTTCAACAGATGGGGAAACTGAGGCAGGCGATCGTGCCAGTCGGCGGGATGGAGCTCAGACCTCCCCCGTCCTCCTTCCTGAGGCTCCTTTTCTCTGCACCCCCAGGTGCTGCAGCGGCAGCTCCAGGATAAGCTCATGCACCTGGAGTCGCTGAACTGGCTGTACCGCCAGCTGGGGCAGGCCGACGGGGCCGGCTGGCGGGGCCGGCTCCGAGCCGCCGTCCAGGACAGCAACCAGCGCTGGGACGACCTGCAGGTGCGGGCAGCGGCCGTCCGCAAGAGGCTGAAGGTACGGGCGGCGCGGGGCGGGGCGGGGCGGCGCGGCCCTGCCCGGCGGGGCGTCGGGCTCTGTCCTGGGAGAGGGCCGAGCTAGAGAAACCGGCTCCCCAGCAGGTACAGGCCCTGACGGAGCTCCCATGCCCACGGAGCCACCCCTTTTCCCGGTCACAAAGGATTTGGCCCAGCTGTGGGAAATGATGACACTAAATGATGATAAAAACCCAACCTCCCCCGTCCTTGTCAATGGCTGGGAGGCCTGGGAGATGTGCAGCAGGTCTGTGGTACCGAGCCCCATTTCCAGTGAACCCAATGCCCCCCCCCCCGGTCTTGTTTTCCGCCGTGTGTGCCCCCAACCCCTCAGTATGTGGTGAGCCAGCGGGAGGAGTTTGAGTGGGAGCGGGAGGCCATCCAGGTGTGGCTGATGGAGCTGGACCTGCGGCTCTCGGACGTGGAGCACTTCTCCGGGGGCTCCTCGCTGGACAAGATGAGCCAGCTGCAGGTACCGGCGCGCCGGGGCGGCCTCGTGTGAACAGCCTCCGCCGTACGCGGGGTTTGGTGTCCCACTGCTGCAGGGAGCAGGCTGGGGCGCTCACCGGCGGGTGCTCGCTTTGGGGGGGCGCTCACCCGTGGGTGCCCTGTTTGGGGGGTGCACTCACCGGCGGGTGCTCGCTTTGGGGGGGCGCTCACCCGTGGGTGCCCTGTTTGGGGGGCCACTCACTGGCGGGTGCTCGCTTTGGGGGGCGCTCACCCGTGGGTGCCCTGTTTGGGGGGGCACTCACCAGCGGGTGCTCGCTTTGGGGGGGCGCTCACCCGTGGGTGCCCTGTTTGGGGGGCGCTCACGGGCGGGTGCTCGCTTTGGGGGGCGCTCACCCGTGGGTGCTCGCTTTGGGGCTGGTCGGAGCAGGACGGGGGTGTCTGTGCAGGGGGGCGCCCTGCCAGCTGGCAGGAGACGACTTCACCGGGCCTCAACTCCGCCCTGCCCCTGCCCCTGCCCCTGCCCCTGCCCCAGCCCCAGCCCGCTGCAGACTTTCCCCGTCCCCTTCCCAGCACCGGGGCTCTGCCCCCGATCCCGTTCCACCCACGGGGGTTGTTGCCCGTCCAGGCCGAGCAGCTGCCGGCAGCGATCGATTCGGGACGGGAGATGAAGTCTGTTGCAGTCGCGCCCGGGCACAGCGCCATAACGGCAGCTGCACCCTCGGGCCGAGACGTGCTCCGGGCGGGGGAGGGAGCTGGTGCTCGGGGAAGCCGCGGCACCGGGGGCAGGGCAGGGCAGGGCGCGGGTGCCCCGTCTTGCGTCCACACCAGGGATGCCCCAGGTGGGGGAAGGGGTGCTTGCGGCTCAACACCCAGCACCCCGCGGCCTCTCGAGCCTCGCTAACAGCCCCTTCCCTCTCCCGCCCGCCCCCGAACCTTGCCCCCGGCCCAGGCCTTCCAGGACGCCGTGGCGTCCAACGCGGAGCGGCTCGACTGGCTGCTGGTGGCCGGGGAGCGGCTGATCCAGCGCAGCGCGCCCCGGGACGCGGTCCTGCTGGAGGAGGAGCTGCAGGACCTGGTCTGCTACTGCCAGGAGGTTTTCCGGCGCGTCGCCTGCTTCCTCCGGCGGCTCGTCAGCGTGAGGCTGGTCCGTGCTGGAGGGGCCCGGCTCCCCCCATGCAAGGCCCTGGGGCATGGCTGCTACACCCGTCCCCCGGGGGGGGGCAACACCCGGAACCTGAGCAGGGGTTAGCCCCGGTGGACTCCCACCCCTGTCAAGGCGCAGCTGTGCGGGACTCCTGGATGGGAGACTGCAGTGCGGGGCAGGCCTCCCCTTGCAGCCCTGGCACCCCGGCCCTCGGGGGTGCTGCGCTCTTGCCCCCGTCCCTGTCCTGTGTGAGCAAGCCCGTGCCAGGGTACCCATGCACCTTGTAGACTAACTCTGTAGGGTGCAGGTGCATCATCCCCTGGGGGTCCCAGCACTAGGGGGGTGGGGGTTGCTCTGCTCCTCCCTGCGTCAGTGCCGTTTACCCCCCTGCGTGTGCAGCTGCCCCCCAGCCTCTGCCCCCACAGACCCAGCTCCCTGCTCCTGTCCTTATGGGGAGCGAGGCAATGGAGTCTGATGCCTGCGAGGTGTTTCATGCTCCAAGGTGTGTCATGGCTCCTGTATGGTCAGCAAGGAATGGGGATTCCCCCTCCATCCTCTCCTCTCACCCCCATCAGGTCTTCGAGGACGGGCGGCTCTTGGACCCGGAGACCGACGCGGTTTCCGACTGCTCCTCCCTGGAACCAGAGGCCAAGAGGGGACCCGGGACCCTCGCTTTCGTGCCCCAGCCCACCCTGTGCCGGACGCTGGAGCAGGCCCTGGACAGGGGCAGCGAGGACCTGGAGTGGGACCCCTCGGTGGACGTTGGGGGGTCGACCTCCCACGATGACGAGGACTCGTCTTATTACAGCACCGTCACTGGTATGGGAAGGGGGCTCCTTCCAGCCCCCCGGCTCTAGCCACTAGCCTGCACTCCTCCCCTGGACCTGGCGGGGAAAGACCCCAGGCATCCTGGCTTCTCCTGCCCCTCGCCTTCGGCCCCTGCGCCCCATCCAAAGCAGAGACTGAACCCGGGGGTCCCGGGTCCCAGCACCCTTGGGGCAGGATACCTGCTGTGTGGGGGGGGGAGGGGAGCAGGGGTTTAAAGGGGCAGATGCACCCAGAATCTGCTCCCTCTCCAGGCTCATGGGAAGAGTCTAGATGGGGCCCCTCCTGCCAGCTGTGCAGCTCTCCCCGCTCCAGATGTGGCCCAGAGGATGCCCAGGTAGGTGGTGGGGGGCGGTGAGCCCGGATGCCTGGGCTCTCCCCCCAGCTCTGGGGCCCGGGGAGGCTACAGCAGGGGTGCCTCGTGTGTACAGCAGCGGGGCACGGGGACCTGGGTCCTTTGCCAGCTGCGATCCCCAGTGGGACTGGGGTTGGGGGTGGAAGGGACATCCTTTTGGGGAAACCGAGGCACGGGGCTGCCTTCAGATACTAACCCCCCTTGTCCATTCCAGCCGGGCTCCCCCCCGGCCAGGGCCAGGGCGCACTTCCCGATAGCAGTCCCGAGGGCCGCAGATGCCGCTGGGGACAGCTCTGGTGAGTGCAAGGCCTGGCCTGTTGGAGGGAGGTGCCTAAGTCCCCTAGTCTGCCTTCCAAACTCATCAGTCACCCCTGCCTCCTCGTTTCAATACAGCCCCCTTTGGGCGCACAAGTTGTTCCCCCGCCCGGTGGGGAAGCCGAGGCAGCCCCCGGTTTAAGTGACGTGACCAAGGCCACAGCCAGTGGCAGAGCAGGGAACTAAACCCAGGCCCCCCCCCAAGTCCTCACATGCGTTCCCCCTCCCCCTAACCTGTGCTCTAACCCTCCTAACCCCCCCCGGGTAAGACTGCTGCCCTCTCCTTAGGGCCAGGCTGGCGGCCCCAGGGGCCAGCTCGGGGGGCCGGGGCCGGACGCCAGGTGGACGGCGAGGGCTTCAACCAGCGCCGCGTCGCGAGCTGGCTGGGCCAGCAGGGCAGCCCCCGCCCCAGGGCTCGGCGCCGGCTCCTGCCCAGGGCGAAGGCGGCGCCCGCCCTGGAAAGCCCGGCCCCCAGCCCCAAGCAGGTCAGTTGGGGGGCGGGGGGGAAACGGGGCAAGGTCCCGGGCGTCCCGCAGCCCCCGCGGCCGAGTCCACGCCTCTCCCTTCCTGCCTCCGCAGCCCGCCGCAGCCCGCTCCCGCCTGGACGAAGCGGAGGTCGCCACAGACACGGGGTAAGGCTGCCCCGCTCTGCCCACTAGGCATGGAGGCCAGACCCACAATGCCTTGGGGCGGCCGGACGTGGGGGCAACACTTACACTCTCCCCCCCACAGGCCTGAGGACGCCCGGATGTGCCCAGGGCTGCCCGCCTGGGTGACGCGACTGCTGCTGGCGGCGCTGGGGCTGGGGCTGGGGCTGCTGGTGCTGGCCAGCCCCCCCCTCCAGGGACCCCCCTTCCCCCTCACTTTCAAGTACATCAACGGGCCGCCCCCCACCTAGCCCCCCGCCCGCTGCTTGGCCCCACGCTAGGCGCTTGGAAGGGAAGGGCAGGATCTGTGAGACCCATATACAAATATATATATTAAAAAAACCAAACCAAAACAAACCCCCCGAAACATCCATCCGTCAAGCTTCCTGCCAGAGCCGGGGCCCTGCCCCACGTCACTCCATCTTGGACATCTCGAATTTTGTGGTCACGATTTCCTGGGAAGGGAAGCAGCAGCGGGATTTGCCCCCCTAACCGACCATCTGTCGCCTCCCATCCAGGTATAACCCCGGCTGGCCCCTGCTTAGCTTCAGAGAGCAGGTGGGAGCCCAGCCCCTGGGGCTGACATTAACCCCGTCCTTCCCGCCGGGTTCCAGTTTGGTCCATGGGCCTAGCTCCTGATGGCACCTCTCCCAGCATCCCGACCGGGCTGGGAGACGGGAATAAACCCGGGCTTACCTCATCTGAGTCCAACAACGGGGGCAGGACACTGTGGGGGGACAGGAAGGACAAAGGGTTAATAGAGTGGCCCGCTGTGCCCCCCACCCCCCTCGGACCCATGCTGGGAGCTGTAACACCTACACGTCGGCCATGGAGGACGGGATGTTCTCCTCCACCCACTTCAGGTCTTCGTCCTGGAAGGGAGCGCCGGGGATCAGCATGGGCACGGATACGCCCCCCAGAGCTGGGCGCATGGCCCACGGGCGAGTCCAAGCCCAAGCAAGGGTTCAACAATTTAGGACAGGAAGTGAAGAGCATTCCTGCATGGCCCACCCTTCCCTGCAGCATGGGGGTGTTGGGATCAGCACTGCTCCCCATCCTGCAGGTCTCCCATCCCGGGAAGAACCAGGCTTGACCCTGTTTAGCTCCAGCAACTGGATGGGGGACCCCATTAAACCCATCCCTCCCGCAGGGTGCCCCCCCGCCCCCGGGATCCCCCCCCAGCACTCACCACTCTGCTGCCTTTGAGGTTTCCATTGGCTTCGTTTTTCGCTCCCCGCATCTTCATGCCTTCTGCAACACAGCACGGGCCAGGCACGTCGGGGAGAGGACAGGGGCTCGGCCCCCTCTCCCCACACCCCCGGGGGGCTGCACTGAGCCCTCTATGGGCAAGGAGGGTGGGGGGGTGCGTCCCCTATGGGTGGGGTCCTCATCTTTCTGTCGGCCCCCCTGTACTCCACTGCCTAAGGAGCTGGGGAAACTGAGGCACAGGGAAGGAATGAGCCCACCAGAATCGGGGAGAGAGCCCAGGCGTCCTGGGTCCCCAGCTCCTCCCCAGCCTGGGGCCAGCAGCCAGCTTCCCGCCCCGAGCTGGGAGCGGGGCGCCCGGGTTCCCTGGCCCCTCTCCCCACGGGAGGGAGCTCCCGACTCACCGAAGGCCTCGTTCACCATGTGCTCCTCTTCCTCCTCCTCTTCCTCGCTGCCCTCGTCCACCAGCGGCACGAAGGCGTATCTGGGAGGGGGCGTCGCAGGGTGTTATTGGTACAGGGGGTGATGCGCACGGCTTGTTCAGCCAATCCCCCCCGAGCTGGGGGAGCCCCAAGCCGCGGCTTGAGCTGTGTCCACACAGGGGGGTCCTAGTGTCGACAGGCCCCCGCCCCAGGGCTGTACCCCCTGCCCCCACCTTTGGTTGTTGGCCGAGGGCCGCCAGAGGAACATGATCACGAGCAGGATGATGGAGAAGAGGAAGCGCCAGAAAGCGTCGTCGATCCACAGCTCCCGCCAGTCCTAGGGGCAGATGACAGGTGAGGTGGGGGGGGATCATTGGGGGTGGGGGGCAGAGGACACCACCCTCCCGGTCAAGCCCCAGGGGTTGCAATGCAGATGGGGAAACTGAGGCATGCCCACCGCCCGCGCCAGGCCTCACCGACTGGCACTTGGCGAGCCGGAAGGTCTTGGTCGTCCAGATGATGAAGACGACGGAGGCTGGGGAGGAAGCCAGGCTGTGAGCTGAGCCGAGCCGAGCCGAGCTGGGGGACTCGGAGCTCTTTTGGGTGGGGGGGGCACAGGGAAGTGGCACCTGTTGCCTTGGGGAACCCCCCTCCTCTGCCACTGGGAGGGGTACCAGGCTCATGTGACCCCCCCATGGGCTGGCATGACCTTGGGGGAGCAGGGGGCACCCATGAGACCTCGCCAGGAGTGTCCTCCCCCCTCTTGGACACCCCTAAGAGGGTCAGTGGGGAACCATGAACCTCTGCCCCCCTTCCTGGCCCCCCCAAGGACTCCCTTCCCACTGCCCCCCCACAACTGGAAGCCCCGTCTGGGACCCCCCCACCCCCCGTTGAGTCCTCTCCATGGCCTCTCTGCACCCACCCGGACCCCCGGTGGCACCCCTCCTCCAGCGCCCCCCAGCCCCCCCAGCTCACCGAGCACGGCGAAGACGAGGGTGTTGGTGAAGTGCCGGAAGAGCGAGAGCTTCACCACGTTGCGCCGCAGCTTCAGCAGCTTCATGGTCTTCACCAGGTTCAGCAGCACGTGGCCCCGTTAAGGCGAACAAGGGGGAAATGGGGGGGGGGGGAGAAACAGCCCCCCCAAGACTAACTGCCCCCACCCTAGACCCTCGTGCTGCAAAGGATTCTGGGAAGCCCCAGGCTCGAGCAAGCAGCCCCTGGGACCAACAAAGGGTGAAGAACCTCCGTGAAAGGGGGAGAAGTGCCCAGAGCGGCCCCAGGAA
Organism: Caiman crocodilus; assembly: GCA_030014935.1. NCBI lineage: Eukaryota > Metazoa > Chordata > Crocodylia > Alligatoridae > Caiman > Caiman crocodilus. The sequence continues at coordinate 15,192 of JAGPOW010003110.1, read as the reverse complement.
AGGAACCCAGGCCCCGGCCCACCCCGCTGGGGACGAGCCCCCGGCTCCCCTGCTCAAGCCCGCCCAGTGGGGCGTGGGGCGACCCAGGGGTCCCGGCTCCCACCCGCCCAGAGCTGGGGGGCAAAGAACCAGGCATCCGGCCCGCCACCCCCTTTCAGTTGCAGCCCCCTCCCACCCCACCGCGACCGACCGACCCACCGGGGAGGGAGCACCCAGGAGTCCCGGCTGGGGGGGCAGCCACCAGAGCAGGGGGGGCAGAGAGAAAAGGGGGGGCAGAGAGCCGGACGGACGCCAGGATATCCACCAGCACAGGGCAGAGTCAAGCATAGCCAGGGGGATGGCGGCCAGCAGCACCAGGTCCTCGTGCGCCTGGAGCGGGGCAGAGACAAGCAAAGAGGAGTGAGACGGGGGGGAGGGGGGAGCAGCAAAAA
>JAGPOW010003110.1:0-14661 GCA_030014935.1 Caiman crocodilus | reverse complement strand
AGCAGCACCAGGACCTCGTGCGCCTGGAGCGGGGCAGAGACAAGCAAAGAGGAGTGAGACTGGGGTGAGTGGGGAGAAGCAAAAAACGGGTGGGTTAGGGGGGCAGAAAGGGGGCAGGGGCGGAGCAAAGCGGGGAGGGGGAAGAGGAAGGGGCAGGAAGTGCCCCTGGCTGGGGGGGAACTTCCTCCAGGGTCAAATCTTCCCTGATGGGGCCCCCCCCAGGGTCCCCCCCTTTGCCCCAGAGGGTTCTGGGTAAAGGATATCCACCAGACGATGCAGGAGTCCACAAAGGCCAGGACGACGGCGCAGGCCAGGACGGCCATGCTCCTCTGCTCCTGGTTGGGGGCGGGGGGGGCGCTAAGACCTTGGCCCCACCTCAGAGAGCAACCCCCCCCCCAAGAGGCAACTCCACTAGCCTCTGCCGCAGCCATGTGCTGCCCCTCCCAACACCCCCCCCAGAAGTGGGTGCTGCCCCCCACAACTTACCGACTTGACCCTCAGGACCCCCTCGATGACGGAGAAGAGCAGGTAGGTGAGCCCCACGCCCACCACGCGGTTCAGCAGGGCGCCCAGCCGCGGCCTGTGGGCAACAGCCCCCGTCAAGGGGATTTGAAACCGGGGCGGGGATTCCCATTGGCTAATTCCCACCCCCCATACTCACTTGACGATGCCGTAGCCCAGGCTGGCGATGATGACGAGCACCCGGGCCAGCATGCGCTTCACAGCGCACAGCACCTCCGCGAAGATCACGGCCCCTTGCACTGGTGGGGGAGGGGGGGGAGGGACATCAACATGGATTGGGGGGAGCAGAGCGGGGATCAGTATGGGCTGGGGGCCAGAGAACCCCTGGTCCAGACACTCCCCCCATCACCACAGCATGAGCTTCTTGGTGCAGAGGACCGTCCGGCGGTCCGTATAGGATGACAGCCAGACCCCCATGTCTCTTCCCCCCGCCCCGGCGGGCCTCACCGGAGACGCCCTGGCTCTGCAGGCTCTGGAACTCGGCATAGAAGACGGCCTTCTCCAGCATGCCCAGCAGCACCACGGCGCCGATCCAGAACTGGATGCGCAGGATGTCGCGCCAGTAGCAGGCCAGAAGCAGCAGCCAGAGCAGCCCGTAGAACACATACACGATGCACATCACCATGTAGAACTGGGACAGGGGGCAGGAAGGGGGGGTCAGGGCCTGCGGTGCCCCCTGCATTTCCCAACCCCAGCACAGCACCCCATTGCCCCCCGCCCTGCTCCCAGCATAGCGCCAGCTTGCCCCCTACCAGCACAGCACCCCTCTGCCCCCCCATTGTGCCCCCAGCATAGCACCCCCAGCCCTCCTCCCCAGCACAGCACCCCCTGCTGCCCCCCCAGCAGAGTGCCCTCTGCTACCTCGGGTTCGGTCCCTGCCAAGCTGGCTGGTCTGCAGGAGCTGGAGCCCGCAGGAGCCCCTCAACCACACCGCATGGGGGGCGCACAAGGGTCTGTGGTACACCCCCTTGATCCCAGCCCTCCCCCCCAGCTCACCACCATGAGAGACCACTCGGAGGCAGAGATGTACTGGTACACAGGATGCTTCATCTGGACTTGGACTGGGGAAGGACCGGGGGGTGGTGTTATTACTGGGGGGCAAAGACCCCAGCCCCCACTTCTCTGCCAGGGATGCAGCCCCCCGCCCCAGCTTCCACAGCACAGCAGGCTCACGCCCCCTCCCAGCACTTACTGGAGATCTCCCAGCCGGCAGGCGGGGGTGGCTCCTCGCTCTTCCCCTTCAGTTTCAGGATCAACATGTAGGGCCCATCGTCCCATGTCCTTGCCATGGTGTCCACCTGGGAGGGATGCAGAAGCCCCAGTTACCCTCCGGGGTGGGGTCAGGGGGGAACAGAGCCCTCCCTGGCCCTCTCCAGGAGCTCGGCACCCCAGCCCCCAACCTTGGATTTCTCCTGGGCTTCATTCAGCGCCACCTTGGCCTCCCTATGGCTCTGGTTTGGCCTCCCTGTCATGGCAGGGGGCGCAGCTGCTCGAGTGGGCACCAGCTTCTGCCCTTCAACCTTGTTCTTGGGGGGCTTCTCACCCTGGGGGGGCAGCGCTTCCCTCCGCTGGATGCCCACGGGCTGCTGGAGAGAGAGAGAGAGAGAGAGGTATCCTTGTGCCTCAGTTTACCCCAGCTGGAATCCAAGCGTTGCTTCACCCATTCACTGGACGGTTACAGTAACCTCCACATGTGAAAACAGCTTGTATTCAAGCTGCCTCATTACCATATTTCCCCATGTACCATGTGCCCCCCCATAAGTCCCACCCCTTGGTTTTGGAAAGCAGCACAGAGGGAAACGAGATGTTTCCAGAGGCAGAGCCGGGTGCCACAGAGGACGTTCTCCTGGAAAGACAGAGTGTCCAGGAAGCATGTGGTATCCCACAAAACTGGACAAGGGAGGGCTGGGGGGAGGGCAGTGGTGCAGTCGTACCCTGCTCTGATTCCTATCCCACCCATGCTTGAAGAGCAGCTGGTTGGCAGAGGCAGTGGCATTTCTATCCAGGCAGTGGTTCATAATCCTGATTCCTACTAATCCTTTTACCCCCCAGGGGGTTAATGAGCTGCTCACACAAGACAGGTGAGCAGTACATGAAGAATTATGGTAACGTGCTTCTTCTACGCAGCACCTGGCTGCCCAGAGAAGCAACTTCTGCGCTCACCCCCCTCCCAGCGAGGGCCTGGTCTGCCACAGACATGCAAAAGGGGGCGGGGGGCAGCGTGGGAAGATCCTGCTCCCAGGACTCCCTAAGGGGGAGAGGTGTTTTCAAGGGGGTAAAGCCAAGACCTACCTTCTTGCTGCTGCTGGTGCCTTCCTTCAGCACATTCTGGGCATGCAAAGCAAACACGGGTGTGAGAGGCCCCAGGGCAGGGATCCCACCACTTCCACCACATACATCAATGCTGCAGGGCGAGGAGGGCAGTGGGGGTGAACTGGCCTAGGTGGGAGAAGCTGAGGCAGGGCAGGGAGGAGCGGGGGCTGCTTCCCAGTGGGGGCCAGAGCCCAATAGGTTTGAGATGAAGCTGACTGAGGTGAAAGAAGAAGCCTGAAGGAGCCCTCAAACGCACCACATGCATTGGGCTCCCCTTCAAGCTCTGAACAAGCCTGACCCTGCTTAGCTTGGGAAACCTGACAGGCTAGGAAGCTAATTACAGCTGGCTCGTTAACACCCAGGCAGCACCAATCCCACCCCAAGGGCCAAAAGCAGCAGGGATGAACCCTGGTGTGGGGGGGCAGCAGGGAACAAGGCAGGAGGGGGGACGCGGGCAGGACTCGGACACCCGAGCTCCCTACCTTGGGGTCACCGTAGGGCTTCAGCCGGGTGGGGGAGGGGAGTCGCTCCGTGCTCAGCTGGATGAAGGGCGCAGAGGCTCGGTGAGAAGAGCGGCAGGTGCCGGGGGGGGCGGTGTCGTCCCCCCGCCTCCCCCATGGCCAGGGACCCCTGCCCCCCCGCTCTCACCTCGTGACTGGACATGTGGCTGCAGTTGAGGAGGGGGAAGTGATGGAGCACGTACTGCCCGGCCCCCCCTGGCACCAGCTCGCGGTCGGGGTTGGCCAGGTAGAAGCCTGCTTTGTTCTCCTGGGGGGCGGGGGGAAGGGTGTGAGACAGGGTGCAGAGAGATCGACCCCCCCAAGCCCCACCACGCTCTGGGATTGGGAAAGAGCCCGGGAGTCTTCCCAACTCCCCTCGTGTCCCCCCAGACCCCGGCCGGGGGGCTCACATTGAGGGCGACCTCGTCGTGACAGCGGGAGCTGCGCAGGTACCAGGTGACGTTCAGGCTGAGGCCGTGGGGGCAGGACAGCACCACTGCTAACGAGGGGCTCGTCAGTGACCCCCCGCTGCAGGCACCCCCCAACCCGATCCCCTGCTCTGCTTTCTGCTCCCTGCCCCTCGAGGCACTGGCTGCAGCGCTCACCCTTGATGACGGACTGGTTGAACATGGTCTTGGGGAAGACGAACAGCCGCTCTGTGAGGTTCTGGGGGCAGAGATGGGCAGGATCAGGCCTCATGCTTGGGGCAGGGGGACAGACGAACGGACACACACACTCCTGGGTCCCACTCCCAGCCCGCCGTGTGCCTCAGTTTCCCCCACCAGGATCTGGCCCTGCCGACAACCTTCCCAAACCCCTCCCAGCAGGGCGCCTGGCTTGGGGGCGTATCGCTGGGCAACTGGAGGCTACCACCCACGTATGCAAATGAGCCAGCAATACATTTGCATGTTAAACAGGCAGTGATCTCCCCCAAGGATAGGGCAGAGAAATTCCTGACTTCCCACAATGCCCTGGGGCGAAGCAGGCTCTCCATTCCCACATCTATAGGGGCCTGGGAGAGCCCTCCTCCTATAGAGCCCCTCCCTCGCAACGTAAAGGGGACCCTCTCTATAAGGTATGGAGAGCACCTATATGGGGCCACGTCCACCGGTGATCGAAGCGAGGGGTCCTTGTCTATAGGAGACTGGCAGGGGGAGCTCCTTATTCATGGGGGATGGGGGGGCAGTTCCTTGTGTATAGGGAACATGGGGAGCGTTTATGTCTATAAGGAACAAAAGGATAGTCCTTGTGTATAGGGAACTGAGATGGAAAACCATCTTTGTCTTAAGGGACTGGGGGGTCCGTATCTGTAGGGGACCGGGCAGTGTCTATAGGGGACCACGCACAAGGTAGATCCTGATCTACAGAGGGATCGGGGGATGCACATCTATATGGGAGCAAAAAGGGACCTATATCGATAAGGCATCAGAAGGAGGGGACATCTCCATTAGGGACCATGTTGCCTATAGGGGACTGGGTGGGGGGATTCCCTGCCTATAGGGGACCAGGAAGATCCTTCTCCATAAGGAACTGGGGGGGGAGAGTCCACACCTACAGGGGACCAAGTGGGGAGGTGCCTGTCTATAGGGGTGGGGTACCTATAGGAAACCCCGTGTGGGGACAGCCTTGTCTCTGGGGGACCGAGGGGCAGGTGCCCGTCTATAGGGGCGGGGTACCTATAGGAAACCCCGCGTGGGGACAGCCTCGTCTCTGGGGGACCGAGGGGCAGGTGCCCATCTATAGGGGCGGGGTACCTATAGGAAACCCCTCGTGGGGAGAGCCTCGTCTCTGGGGGACCGAGGGGCAGGTGCCCGTCTATAGGGGCGGGGTACCTATAGGAAACCCCGCGTGGGGAGAGCCTCGTCTCTGGGGGACCGAGGAGCAGGTGCCCATCTATAGGGGCGGGGGCGTCTCGTGGGTTCCAGGTCTGTAGGGGACGGGGGGGCTCGAGGAGAACACTCTCGCCTATAAGGGCCGGCGGGGGGGGCCCTCCGGGGTCGCCCCCCCCGCCACCGGGGCGCACGCCCACGTGCGCGCTTGTGGGCGGGGCCATGTCGCGCCAGGCCCCGCCCCCGAGTGACTCACGAGGGCGACGCCGAGGTCCCAGCGGCCCGGCTCGGCCCCGGCCCCGCGGCCCGGCCCGGGCAGCGCCAGCGGCAGCAGCAGCGCCACGACCCGCAACGCCCGGCACGGCCCCGCCGCCGCCATCCTCTTCCGGGCGCGTCCCGGCTGGGGCGGGGCCAACGCGGGCCACGCCCCCTGCTTCCGCCGCGAAAGACCCGCCCCGTTTCCGGCGACAAGCCCTGCCCACAAACCCCTCCAGGGACCGGCGCCAAGTGCGGGCCGCGCCGAAGAGGGACCGGGGCAAAAGTGCCGCCCCAGGACAAAGCGAAGAGATTCCGCCCCCCCCCCCGGGCTGGCCTCAAGGGACCGCGGCAAAGTGCCAGCCTTCATTGTACCCTGATTGTACCCGCCTTTAGGGCCCGGGGCAAAGAGCCCCCCCACCGCCCGCCCCTGCGCCCTCATGACAGGATCGGGCCCGGCCCGCTGGGTTCCCCCCGCACCCCCGCCGAGCCTCGGTTCCCCACATGCCGGGACTAAAGCGATGCCCCCCCTGCCCTAGCTCGGGGCGCGGGAAGGGCCGCATGGAGCCCACGAGAGCCGACCACGTGGCGATGACGCACAGCCCCACCCCCCCATGCCAAGCGGCTGAGTCAGAGCCCCGCCCCCCCTTGGGGGGCCGGATCCGGGTCTGCTCTAACCACTGGCCTCGCTCCCCCGAGTCCGGCCCGCGGCAGTGCGGAGCGGGGCGGGGCGGGACAAAGGGGGGTGGAGCCAGGCGCCGGATCCCGGATCCCGGATTGGGCGCTAGGACCCGGCGGCGCCGCGCCTGGCTCGGGCGTGGCAGCCCCCCCCCAACCGCACAGCCCGAGGGAGCCGAGCCGAGCCGTGCCGAGCCGAGCCCGCAGGTACGCGATCCCGGGATCCCTGTCCCCCGCAGTACTGCCCCGTACCGGATCCCCCCGACCCCGGTAGGGATCCCCTGCGCAGTGGATCCCTGCCGCCCCCCCACGATCGCTCTTCCGGGATCCCCCGCTTTTGATCCCCGACCCCCGCCGCCTCTCTGCATGCGCCCCGCCCGTCTAGAGCCGATCCGAGTGGATCCCCGGCACCCCCGTTGTCCCGCCGCGCTGGATCCCTTCCAAGGGCTCCGCCGTTACTCGCACCGGATCCAGCCCGTGGCGCGTGGGGGACGGGCGGACCCGGGGCTCCGCTTCCCCCCGCCAGCGGGTGCGGGGCTGGCAGGGATCTCCTGCCCCGGCGGGGATCGCCCCGGGCCCACGCGGGGCCTGGTGATCCCCCTCGCCCCCCCGCCGCTCCCTGCGGCCGACGCCCCGAGTCACCCCGCCTTGCGGCTGCGGCCGCGGCCGGGGAGGAGCTGGGCGGCCGCCCGGGCACTGCCCGGGGATGGGGGGCGGGGCCCAATCCCGGATCGGGGGGGCGGAGGGGATCCCGGAGCCCCCCCAGCACTGACAGTGTTCCGTTTCCAGGAAACGGGGCATCCGGCCCCCCCTCCCGCGAGCCGGGCTCTAACCACTCCGGCCCGCTCGCCACCCCCGGTGCCCCCCAGAGAGCCTGGGCGTCCGGGCCGGCCCAGCTGACCGGTGCCTTTGCCTTGCAGCCGGTGCCCAGCTCAGCCCAGCGCCATGTTCCTGGTCAAGAACTTCCTCGGTGGCGGCGGCGGAGGGGGCGGCGGCGGCGGCGGCGGCATCGGGGGCAACATTGGCAATGTCAGCGGGGGGCTGCTGAGCGGCGGCGGGGGCGGGGGCCGGGGTGGCGGCGGCGGCGGGGGCGGAGGAGCCATGAACTTCCTGGGGGGAGTCATTAGTGCCATCAGGTGAGTGCTGGACGGGGAAAGCCAGGTAACGTGCACCCATTCTCCAGGTGGGAAAACCGATGCATGAGGCCCAGCAAAACCCCCCTGGTTTTCAGTTGCGGGGGGAAGGGGCACTGAGGCACGGGGCAGGACCGCACTTAGCCCACCCAGGGGGGAGGGGGAGGCCAGCCTGCGGACCCCCGTTCGACGTGGGGGGGCTGAAACCTGGCAAACTCAGGGCAGGCCTGGCTGGAGCCTGGCAGCTGCTCAGCGAAGGATTTCCTCCTCCCCCCCTCCCCCAGCCGGCAAGGAAGCGCACCCATTTCTGGGGTGGGGCCTGGCCCGGGGCTAGGACTGTTCCCTCTGGCTACCCCCCAGGTCTTGGGGTGGGGCCGGGTTGGTTTCGGCATGGGGGGGCCGAGGGGGGCTCCAGTCGGCTGAACAGCCCCACCCCCCTTTGTCTCGGACTGGTTGGGCCGGGTGCTGGGATGCGCCTGCCTCTGGGGTGGGCCCTTGTGGCTGGTTGCTTGGTGTTCCCCCTCCCGCTTGGCTCTGAAATGCGCCCTTTCTGCGCCCAGCTCCAGGACCCAGTCCCCCTCCACCCCCCAGGCCGACCGGGTCTGTTATGCCTCAGTTTCCTCCTCCGTCTCCCCCTCTGAACCTGCCCTGTCCGGCGCCTGAGGCTGGGGCTGGTCGTGGGGTTCATGTCTTCCTTCCCCGGAGTAGCTTTCAATCCTCTGGGGGAGTCGGGCACAGCCTCTCTCCTGCTGTGTTTGCACAGGTCCGAGTGCGGCGGGAAGGGGCCCGATGCTTGTTGTAGCCCTGGGGAAACTGAGGCACGGGCCTGGTCTCCCCTCACCGCTCCTCTCTCTCTCTCCCCCCACCCCACAGTGAAGCTGCTGCCCAGTATAACCCAGAGCCCCCGGTAAGACCCAGTGACCTGCTGCGGACACGTGAGAGATGGGGGGGGCCGTGCACCGGGGTCCTGGCGCGTCTTGCCTAATGGGGGGGTAAACCTGCTGTCCTGAGATCCCGGGCCCCCCCGCCTGTGCCCACGGCTGGGCTGCAAGGTGGCGCGTGGCATGCGAGGAGGTACGGTAGGATGCAGGGTCCCTAGACCCCCCATGGACAAGATCCTCGCTACCGTATTTTCTGGTGTACCACATGCTGCCCCCCTCCCCTGCCAGATAAGACCCCCTTACTTTTGAGCCCACCCCCAGGCAGGAGCCTGTGAACTAGGAGCAGAGAGACTAGGGGCAGCCAGCGCCCCCACCCCCAGGTTTAGAAAGAAAGTTTTTAATGGGGGGGGTGCATGGTAGGCAGGTTATTACAGGATATTAAAGATTGGGGCAAGTTGAAAGGGGCTCAGATCCAGTGCATGGCCCCTATAACCCCCTGTGGGGGTGTTGACCCTATGGTGCCCCCCACCTACCCCAGAGCCCCCCCATGTCCCCGACATATGTGGCTGTAGGGTTTGGGGGGCCGTCTGCGAACCTTTGGTGGGGGGGAGCTAGGCCCCCGTGGGGGTCACGCATCCCCCACGCCGGGGGAGCGCGGGCCTGACCCCCCCCCCCCCGTTGCCCCGCAGCCCCCCCGCAGCCACTTCTCCAACATCGAAGCCAACGAGAGCGAGGAGGTGCGGCAGTTTCGGAGGCTTTTCACCCAGCTGGCCGGAGAAGTGAGTACCCCCCAGGCCCCCCCCAGCCATGGGGCCCAGATGTACCCAAACCATCCCACAATCCTTTGCAAAAGGCTTCCCCTTCCGCACCCTGCCGGGATGCAGCTGCTTCTGGGGTGGGGCTGGGCCCTGGGTTACACTGGGCAGCTGAGTGCAGGTGGGAGGTGGGGGCACTGGGGCAGGGGGTGACCCCCTTCTGCCCCCGCGCAGGACATGGAGGTGAGCGCCACGGAGCTGATGAACATCCTCAACAAGGTGGTGACGCGACGTGAGTGACCGCGGGGGGAGCCCGGGGGCTGAGGGTGGAGGGGACCCTGGAGGAAGGGGCTGGGGTTTGCTCTGAGCTGGAGTGGATCTACTCCTCCCTGCCCCTGGGGCTGATCTCTGGGATCTACCCCTTGCTTCCCCCGGATGTCCCCCTCCTCCCTGCCCCTGAGGTATCTGTCCTTGGGGTGTAACCCCCCTTCAGCCCAGGATCGGCTGTACTCTTGGGATCTACCCCTGCCCCTGAGGTATCTATCCCCAGGATGTGCCCCCCTCCATCTGCCCTGCCCCAGGGATCTGTCCTTGCCCCCCTGGGATCGCTCCTTGGGATCAACCTTCCCCTTGCGATTAATCACTGGGATCTGTTTTCACCCTCGGGGATCTACCGCTAGGATGCAACCCTCCCCCCACCCTGGGATCTACCCTGCCCCCGGGATTTACCCCCATCCCCTGGACTGATCCTGGGGATCTCCGTCAACCTCCTGACCCCAGTTCTCCTCCCCTCCAGACCCCGACCTGAAGACAGACGGCTTCGGCGTCGACACCTGCCGCAGCATGGTGGCCGTCATGGATGTATCCTCTTCCTTCCCGCGGTATCCCTGTGCCCCCCAACCAGGGAGACCCACCCCCTCCATGCCCTACACCCTTCCTGGTGGTCGCTAAAGCCCCAACTAGTGCCCCCAGGCCTCTCCCCGCACCCCTGGGGGGAGCTGCGACACCGCCATAGCAGAGTATGGGTATGAGATCCTCCTCCCTCCTTGCCCCCCCATGGGTGGAGGGTCCCCCTGGCCCTGGGGTGTCGTCCCCCCCTCGCGGCTCCGACGGGGCCAAAGTTTCTCCCGAGATCTGACCCTTGACGCGGGCGCAGAGCGACACGACGGGGAAGCTCGGCTTCGAGGAGTTCAAGTACCTCTGGACCAACATCAAGAAGTGGCAGGTGAGGGGGGGGAGAGCCCCTTGACCCCCCACCCCCACCCCAGGGCTTCCTCAGCAGTCTTTGACGTGCCTCAGTTTCCCTCGGTGATAGGTCAGGGGCCAGCAACGTGTTCCTGCGGGGCAGTTCCATGTGCACGCCTCCGTTGTGCGTGCATGTAGTGTGTGTGGTAATCGTGTATCAGCGACTCGTGTGCAACTGATGTGTGCATGGAACCGGCGTGTCAGGAGCTTGTAACTGGGGGGTGGGGGTTGTAACCGTTATGTTGGGTGTGTTCAGTGTGTGGGTGTGGAGCTGATGCGTTGGATGTGTGCAACTGAGGTGGGATTGTAACTGATGTGGTGGGTGAGTGTGCTACCAGCGTGCCAGGTGCATGTAATTGGGGGGGGTGTAATGATGCCATGCAATGGGGGTGTAAGCATGCCAGGCGCACGTAGCTGAGGTGTGCATCTCACCAGCGTGTCAGGTGCATGTAACTGGGGGGTGGCTGTGTAATTGTCTTGCGCACTTGCACACCCCCCCAGGTGTCCAGGACACACACATGTGGGCACACACAGGTGGGGGGGCATTGAGTGCTGGGGTCATGCATCTCAGGGTGGGGGAGGGGTTGCCCCTGCCCCCATCCCACAGCCTAGAGTGACATGATGGCCCCCCCCGCAGTGCATCTACAGGCAGTACGACACCGACCGGTCCGGCACCATCGGGAGCCACGAGCTGCCCAGGGCCTTCGAGGCGGCCGGTAAGGACATGGGGGGACCGGGGCGGGGGGGCGAGGGATGGGGTGGGGGCTTCTCCGCACTGACTGTGCCCCCCCCCAGGCTTCCGTCTGAACGAGCAGCTCTACCAGATGATCGTGCGCCGCTACTCGGACGAGAACGGCAACATGGACTTCGACAACTTCATCAGCTGCCTCGTGCGCCTGGACGCCATGTTCCGTGAGTGCCCCCCCCCCCCCCGGCTAAAGGATCCCGGAGCAGACAGGGGGTGTAGCCAGAGTTCTCCCCCAGCAGATGAGGGGTTAACCTGCCAGCACCCTGGCCAGCAAAGGGTTAACCCGCCCCACAGTCCTTTGCAGAAAGGCTTCCCCCTTCCTCAACTGGGAGGCAGCTGCTTCTGGGGTGGAACTGCAGAAGCTTATGGGTTAATTCATGAGAGGGCCAGCTAATAAAGGGCCCCTCCCCAGCCAATCAGGGCTCAGCACAAGCCCCCCAGCCAATAACAGATTAATACAAGCAGCTCTCTTCCCGCCAGTGAGGGGTTAATATAAGCTCTAGCTCTCCCCCCCCACCCCAGGTGCCTTCAAGTCGCTGGACAAGGAGGGCAACGGGCAAATCCGGGTGAGCCTCCAGGAGGTGAGTGGCATCTGCTTCGGGGGCGGAGCGCACAGTTGCTGTCTGCACGGAGCCCACCTGCACCCGCACTCCTCCCCCTGCCCTGGAGCTGGGGTGTGGGTTTAAGAAGGGGGGTGGGGGTAGAGCTAGAGTACAGGGCTGCTCTCCAGGATGCTGTGAGCTCCTGCCTCAGTTTCCCCATGCACCACATCCATCATCTGTATCTCTGTCTCCGCTGCCAGGGTCTGTACAGCACCCAGTTTTGACTGGGGGGGGGTGGTCTCTACACCACCCAGTCCCTCCCCCACCTGATGACAGCTTAGCTGGCACCCTGGGTCCCGTGCAGGGGCCCAATCCTTCACCCTCTCTAACCCCCTCTCTCTCCCACAGTGGCTGCAGCTCACCATGTACTCCTAAGCGCTGACAGACCCCGCTGTGCCCCCCGCGCTCCCCTGTCCTCCTGCTGCCTCCCCCCTGGACCCGGGTCGCCCATGGGTCCCAGCTGCCAACCCCGTGCCGGGTGCTGTATGTGTGGTTCTCTCTGCCAGGCATGGGGTTTTCTCCCGCGGATCTTGCGCCCCCCCCATAAGCTACTCAGGGGCAGGACAAGGCTCACTGTCAGGGGCGCGTGGGCCGGTGGCAGAGGGGGCCGGGGGGCTGTGTGCCAGCTGCCTGCCCCCCACCCTGGCTGTGTTTTCTACTGCTCTGTAGGAAGGATAATAAAGGTCTCTGATAACACGTCCGCCTCCGTGCCTCTGCTGCCCACGCCGCCAGGGCTGGCGCCGGGCTGGAGACCTCCCAGCCTGCCGGGGGGCGAGTCTGGACAGCGCCGGGCACCCCCGGTCCTGGTCTGGGGGGATCTGGCACCCCTCGGTCTCAGCTCAGGCGGTCTCTGCAGTGCCCGGTGCCCCCGATCCCAGCCGGGGCGGGGTGTGTACACAACAGGGTCCCCGACCCCTCCGGGGTCTGAACCAAGCGCCTGTGCCTCAGTTTCCCCCACTTTTGCAGCCAAGCAGCTGTTAACCCTTTCACTGCTGGTGGTAGGGGGTGGGGGTCTCCTCTGCAGGCCGTGGGGACGCAGGGGAAGGAGTTCCCATGGGCACGGACCCCCCCGCCATCCGCCCCCAGGGCTCAATGGGCTCCGGCCCCTCCCAGTTCGCGGCCCAGGTCTCCAGCCAGATGCCTGGGCTTGTTCGCAGGTGCCCTGCGGGGGCCTGAGCTCCATCCCAGTGTTGAAGGGGGCTGGGGGGGGCACTGTTTGCATCCTGTATCTGGTTGCCACCTCACTGCCAGGCTGCCAGGCAGGTTGCTGGGGGCACTGTCCCAGGACAAGGGGGTGCAAAGCACACCATTGCCCATACCAGGATGTCCAGGTTGCCTTGGTTACCTGGTGACAGGTGAGTAGGGCGTGTTACCCCTCCTAGTGACCTGGGCACCTGGTTGCCTAGGATACAGTGCCAGGTGCCTGTGCCAGGCAGGTTCCTGGGGTTACCACGATGCCCAGGTGCCCCCCCCACCGCCTCTGGTTACCGGGGTTACCAAGATGCCCAGGTGCCCCTACCAGGTTGTCAGGGCAACCATGCCCGGCCATCTGACCTGTTGCTCTGGGCCCGTTGCCCTGGTGACGGTGCCCAGTCTCTATCCTCCCTGCACCCTGGCCACGTCAGAGCCTGGAGGTTGCCCCTGGTAACAGCATCCCCAAGTGGGTGGGGGGGAGCGGGTACCAGCCCTGAGGGGAGGGGGCTGTCTCCCTAGCCCCTCCCCTTCTTTACCCTGGCAGCCAATGGGCAAGCACAGCAAGCTGCCCATCAGGCTCGGGGGCCAATGGGGATGACCCAAGGGAGGGGCCAAGCGCCCCCCCCCCCCAAAAGGAGCCTGGCAGCTTGTTGCACCACAGCCTGGGACTGAACCAGCAGCAGGTTGGAGGGGCAGAGCCGGGGGGCTGGGGGGAGGCGGCTGCAGGGAGGGGGGGGGGGCATTGGTGGGGTCACAGCCTCCTATACCAGCCGCCCCTCGCCTGGGGGGCCCTTCCCACCCCCTCCCAGTCCCACCAGTTGGGCCGCCAGTTGGCCAGGCTGGCACGCAGATGCCTGGCACCCACCAATGGGGGGGGGGGCCGTCTGGGGTGCCAGACGTGTCTAGCAAGGACGTAGGGGGTGTCTGGGCTGGGATTGGCTGGGATCTAGTAGACGGTCATTAGTCTCTCTGGCGTCATTCAAATCTAGACGGTCGTATTCTAATGGCATGGCTTTTCTGATGTCATAAGTGGATGAGGTGTCACGGGCGCGGGGGGCCGCCCCACACAGCGCGGTGGGGTCACGTCCTAATTAGTCTCACGAAGGGGTCTAATCTCATCGAGGCGAGCTGTTCCGTCGTGTACCCGCGGCTGATCCACGCCAAGTTCCCGAGGCCCCGAAGCGCACCTTTGGGCCCCGACACCTCCCGCCGGGGGCTGCGGCCACCCCGAGGCCGGGCTGGGGCGGGCGGCTGCCCCGTGCCTCAGTTTCCCCTTCTCCATGCTGCAGAAAGGAGGAGTCGGGGCTGCTCCTGCCGTGCCCCCGGGGGAGCCTCCCAGGGTCTCGCTCGGCCACAGCTGCAGCTGGGGAAACTGAGGCACGGCGAGGCTCGCAGTGAGTCCTGCCCCCCCCGGGTCCAACGGGATGACTCAGCTCTTCCCGGGGGGCGGGAGCCGGCGAGCCGGCCGCCCCCTCGGCTCCACATCTGCCCGGGGGCGGACAGCGCGGGGCCGGGCTCTGGCCGGCATCCCTGTGTACGTCGGGGGTGCGCGGCACTGCTGGAGCCCGCGTCCGGGTCTGGGGGTGCGTGCAGCCCCGAGCGCCCCACAATCCCGGTCTGGGGGGTGGGTGCAGCCCCGAGCCCCCCGATCCGGGTCTGGGGGGGTGCGTGCAGCCCCGAGCCCCCCCGATCCGGGTCTGGGGGGTTGCGTGCAGCCCCGAGCCCCCCCCATCCGGGTCTGGGGGGGTCCGTGCAGCCCCGAGCCCCCCTGATCCGGGTCTGGGGGTGGGTGCAGCCCCGAGCCCCCCAGATCCAGGTCTGGGGGTGGGTGCAGCCCCGAGCCCCCCCGATCCAGGTCTGGGGGTGCGTGCAGCCCTGAGCCCCCCCCATCCGGGTCTGGGGGTGGATGCAGCCCCGAGCCCCCCCCATCCGGGTCTGGGGGGGTCCGTGCAGCCCCGAGCCCCCCCGATCCAGGTCTGGGGGTGGGTGCAGCCCCGAGCCCCCCC
>JAGPOW010003097.1:323-11529 GCA_030014935.1 Caiman crocodilus | reverse complement strand
AGGGGAGATTATGCTTAGGGACAACCAACATGGGTTCATTAGAAGCAGGTCCTGTCAGACCAACCTGGTGGCCTTCTATGACCAGGTCACAAAATCCTTGGATGCAGGGGTAGCAGTGGATATAGTCTTTCAGGACCTTAGGAAGGCCTTTGACACTGTCTCTCACCCCATTCTCATTAAAAAACTAGGAGACTCTGGCATTGACACCTACACAGTCAAATGGATCACTAGTTGGCTGGAGGGCCGCACCCAGAGAGTGGTGGTGGATGGGTCTTATTCAACCTGGAGGGACGTGGGCAGTGGGGTTCCCCAGGGCTCGGTCCTCAGGCCTGCACTGTTCAACATCATCAGTGATTTGGACGGGCGTGTCAAAAGCACCCTGTTCAAATTCACACACAACACTAAGGTGTGGGGAGAAGTGGGCATACTAGAGAAGAGGTACAGGCTGCAACTAGATCTGGACAGGTTACAGGGGTGGGCAGATGAGAACAGGATGGATTTCAACACTGACAAGTACAAGGTTCTGCACCTGGGAAGGAAGAACCAGCAGCATACCTACAGGCTGGGAAACTCCCTTCTTGTCAGTGCAGAGGCAGATAAGGATCTTGGAATCACTATTGATGCCAAAATGAACATGGGCCAATAGTGTGGGGACACAGTCAGGAAGGCCAACCGTACCTTGTCATGCATCCACAGATGCATCTCAAGCAGGTCCAAGGAGATGATCCTCCCCCTCTATGCGACACTGGTCAGGCTGCAGTTGGAGTACTGCATCCAGTTCTGGGTGCTGCACTTCAGGAGGGATGTTTGTGTATTCTATGGAGAAGGTCCTGAGGAGAGCCACCCACATGATCAGGGCAGGCCCTACAAGAGACTGAGGGATCTGAACCTGTTCAGCCTCCACAAGAGAAGGCTAAGGGGGGGGATCTAGTGGCCGTTCACAAACTAGTCAGGGGGAACCACCTGGTATTGAGAAAGTCCCTGTTCCCTCGAGCACTACCAGGAGTGACAAGAAATAACAGTCACAAGCTGGCAGAGGTTAGATTCAGGCTAGATATCAGGAGTTGCTGCTTCACTGTCAGGGCAGCTAGGATCTGGAACCAACTTCCAAGAGAAGTGGTGCTGGCTCTTACCCTGGGGGTCTTAAGAGGAGGCTGGATGAACACTCTGCTGGGATCATTTGACCCCAGTACTCTTTCCTGCCATGGCAGGGAGTCGGACTTGATGATCTGCTCAGGTCCCTTCCGACCCTACCAACTATGAAATTATGTAGCTATCATTAGTATTATTCTCTAGGTAGTAAATGTGACAGAATTCAAGTACTTGGGGCTCCTTCTCACATGACATAACTTCTATTTTAAGCAGTCTTTCAATTACATACATACCTAATGAATCAATCAGTATTGATACCATTGTTCCTGTGTCTGGGTCATGGCATCTCTTGTGTCAGAGCAAGGAACAGTTGTCAGGGGAGATGACATTGAGCACTTAGCCCATTCAAAAATTTAACTCAAAATCTTTGTCTTTTTCAAAAGTACCCCACCGTTGGGAAACTTAAACAACTTACCACTGTCCCTCACTCTCTTTGCTGCTGTTTGTCCCTGAAGCACAGATGGTGTCCACAGCACTCCCAGCAGTGCCATGCTGGCTAGGCGGTGGTGCAGGACCATGTACACAGATGTGTGTACCAGAATTACTGGGGGTAGTTTTATCCACAGGAGTGGGTATGATAGGACCTTTAGCCCATGCCTGATACAGTGGTGAATGGTGTCACTGTGGGCAGTTCAAAGGGATCTCGCAGATTTCTGGGTTCCTGCTGTGTTAGTTTGTTTACCCCATCCAGATTATCCTACATTATGCAGGGTGTTTTCTAATGCCTTTGTAAAGGGCTAGTGGCTGGCCATCATTAGTTGATGTGCCCTCAGTCACAAGACACTAGCTTTGATCATGCAGGCCCCAAACTGGCTGTCTTGTGATTTTTATTATGGGGTGCTTCCCTGTATCACCTTACCCAGCATCACAAAAGATTTTTTACCAAGGCTTCCCTTTTTCCCATGTGGCTTTCTTGGTCTTCAATAAAGGTACTTCAGCTTATTCAAGGCAGGGTCATCAAAACAGCTTATTGAAAACACCTTATTGTAACAAGTTTTTCATTGCACCCAGGCCAGTTTGTGCAACCCATGCTATGAACATTATTATGAAGCATCTTGAAAAGGCAGTTAAAAAGGCTAATTTTTGCAAAGAGACCTTTTTATCATTAAAGATTTACACAAGCCTCTTCATTTGTGTATACTATGGAGGAAAGGACATAGTGTATTACTGAAGATTTACTCATGTATGTAGTGTACCACTAAATAATACCCATTGGAGTTAACCAGCTAGCCTTGTCAAGCACAGTGTGCTGGGGTTGTGTTGATGATGGTTATCTCTGAGAGCTGGTCTGATGCTGCCATCTGGTGTTGCTGTCTGGTGTCACTTGCCTTTAAAGACCTTGCTTGGCAAGGGCTTGGTGTGTGTGTGTTGGTATGTATGCGCACCTGGGATGGTATGGTGCAGACCCTATAGTGGCTGATGCTGTACCATGCATCACTTGGGCACCTGTAGGGGTGACCATGGTGAGCCCTAGTGATTTTGAGGGTCATGAGAGTGTTTCTAATCGGGTTGGCCAGCCCTGTCATGGTACAGCCCTTGTGCTGTGTATCCATCATACAAGATTTGGGGAATTCTTTGTCTGGGTGGCCAGGGTGGGAGAACAGAGGAATTTCTGGTTTTAGAGCATGGGAATTGGATTGCTATTGTAATTTTTGTATTATTTGGAGTCTGGAACATAGGTGGATTTAAAGTGGAATTTAAACCTTTCCTTCTATGGAAAAAAACTGTGCAAGACACTTTCCAAAGTCCTTTCAGGCCCCAGCTCTGTTGATTCAGGCCCTGGCTCCAGTGAGAGACACACGGTCAGAAGCCCATTGCACCCCCATGAGCCCAGGGACCCTTGGGAGCCCCCAAGAGGACCCCGGGGCCCCTGATGAGTCCCAGCTTGACTGGAGATAAGCAGGGGCCCATGGGTGGAGGGACGTAGCCCAGCTTCAGGGCAGCTGAGTGGAGCTGGGGAGGGTCACGCCTCCCCCAGCTCCTACTTGGGCCTGCTCCCCAGGGAGCCACACAACCAGAGATGCCTAGTACATGAGACAGGGAATGGGGGGGACTTACCTGTCCCCTCCATTGTTGGGGGGAGGTACTCCCTAGCCCCCTGAGGGCAGCATGGCACTGATGGGCCTTCTGCACATATGTGCAGTTTAAAAAGGGCCTGGAAATGGCAGAAGCCTCATTCAGCCCTGTCTCCAGTGAGAGATGCATATCAGAAGTGGACTAGCTAAATTTGCCGATAACACCAAACTTTGGGGTAAAGCATCCACAGTCAAGGACAGGGTGGTGATCCAGGTCGACGTTGACAGGCTCAGAAAATGGGCGGATGAAAACCTGATGGCGTTTAACACTGAAAAATGCAAGGTACTCCACCTCGGGAAGAAAAACCCACAACATGCTTACAGGCTTGGCAGTGCTAGTACCATGGCTGAAAGGGAGCTGGGGGTCATTACTGACCATAAGATGAACATGATCCACCAATGTGATGTTGCAGCTGGTAAAGAGAGCAAAACTCTGGCTTGTATCCACAGATGCTGCTCAAGCAAATCCCAGGATGTCAACCTCCCACTGTACTTGGCCTTGGTGAGGCAGCAGCTGGAGTACTGCATCCAATTCTGGGGTCCACAGTTTAAAAAGGATGTGGAGAAGCTCGAGAGAGTCCAGAGGAGAGCCATATGCATGATCAGAGGGCAGGAGAACAAGATGTATGACAAGAGCCTGAGAGCTATGGGACTCTTCAGCCTGGAAAAGCGCAGGCTCAGGGGGGACCTTGTGGCTGTCTATAAGTACATAAGGGGTGTACATCAGGATCTGGGGGAATGTTTGTTCACTAGACTGCCCCAAGGAATGACAAGGTCAAATGGTCACAAACTCCTCCAAGACTATTTTAGGTGGACATAAGGAAGAACTTATTTCCTGTCCGAGCCCCCAAGGCCTAGAACAGATGGTGGTGCAAACACCTACTCTGGACTCCTTTTAGAGACATTTGGATGTTTATCTTGTTGGGATCTTTGACCCCCAGCTGACTTCTTGTCCCAGGGGTGGGGGGCTGGACTTGATGATCTCCCAAGGTCCCTTCCAGCCCTAATATCTGTGAAATCTATGAAATCTTTGGGAAACTTTATTTCTCTCTTGATTATCTGCCTAGATTACCTAGTATTATCAGATAATCACCTAGTATTTGACCCCAGCATTCATTCCTGCCCATGGCAGGGGATCGGACTTGATGATCTGCTCAGGTCCCTTCTGACCCGACTAACTATGAAACTATGAAAACTTTATTTACCAAAGAGACTCCCGTCTACCTTTTTCTGTTTTCCTGGTTTTGATGGTGGAAAGATGACAACTAAAGGTCAAATCTCACTCAGATATAGCTCCTGTTTATTTAAATATGCACATGAATTTCAATAGGAACTTGCTGTATTTTCCTAAACTTATTTTAAAAGCATTAACTTGTACCATTTCTAGCTTTACTGCACCATATATATGTCATACATTGACAGTGTAAAAATAGTGCAGGCAGGATCTCATAGGATTTCAGTGAAGGCTGTCCCATGCCAGCTCCAAATTATATATATAGTTCTTTCTGTTTGACAGTTAAACACTCTTACTGTGGAGCAGGCTTTTGTCCTGAGACATCAACAAGCAGGTACCAGATTTCCTGGAGAATTTTGACCCCTCAATGCCTGGAACCCCAGCCTCCATCCCTGCATTGCCTCTGGGAGTGGAGCAGTTTTCCAGCCCCGGCCTGAGCCCTTGCCTCACTATGCCTCTGGGAGCAAGGAGGCACATGGCGCTGAGGCTGGGAAGCTGAGCAGTTCCCTGGTGCCAGCTCCCAGCCCCTGCCTCACAGCCGGAAGTGGAGCAGTTTCCTGGACCCAGCCCCTGCCTTGCCTTGCCTTGCCTTGCCTCTCCTCTGGGAGCAAGGAGGTACATGATGTTAGGGCTGGGGAGCTGAGAAATTTTCTGGTGCCAGTGGAGCCTGCGCCAGGCCCAGCCCCCAGCCCCGCCTCGCCATGCCTCTGGGAGTGAGGAGGCACATGGCACCAGGACTGGGAAGCAGAGCAATTCCCCAGCCCCAGCCCCCAGCCCCAGCCCCAGCCCCCATCCCTGCCTCATCTCTGGGAGCACATTGCCTCAGGGAGGAACTGCTGCCTGAGCTTACCTCTGGTAAGTGTCCCATGCCAGCCTCGGTGGCTCTGTGGCATGGTTTTCAAGCATGCGTGGCCATGCACATGTGCAGCTGAGAGGGAACCTTGCTCCAGAGGTGGTGCAGCTATCTACTGTGGAGGTTTTCAAGAGAAGACTAGACAGTCACCTCGCTGGGGTCACCTAACCCCAGTTGTCTTCCTGCCTAGAGGGGGTGAGGCTGGACCCCATGATTTGCAAGTTCCCTTCCAGCCCCTAACAATCTATGAATCTTTTAAGGATGGTACACAGCCTATCATAAAATGGAATCATTCTATGTGATGCACCCGAATGAGAGTTATTGTCCTTTATGTGATGGAATGCACACTTTAAGGACTTAATCTTACTGCAACACTGTTCTCAGTCCCAAAAAATGCCACAGTGTTCCAATATTTGTGCAATAGCTATGTACACTGGCATATTTCTTCAGTTTTCCAGTTGTGTCAACACCTTCTGTTCACCCGGAATATCAATCAGTGCCTGAACTTCTGCATAAGTCCAGTTTGGTCCCTGGCCTTGTGACATATCCATCATGCCTTCCAAATGTTGCCTTTTTTTGCTCTCCTCCATTGCCAACAAAACATATAGCAGAGCAGGTGAGACTGTACAGCCTGCTAGGATCTGTTCTCAGGTATGTCCAGGACCTGAGACCTATGGATCTTTTATGAGGGGAGGCATAATACAAGTGTGACTTGTGCAATCTCCAGACATTTATGGCAGTTTTTCACTTTTGATAGTCTAGCCACTGGCATTCAGTAGCATACTCACACAACTATTGTGCTGGCAATTGTTCAAAATAGTGGGTGATCACTTCAGGCAAGAAACCATTAAAGTGTTAGAATGGATGATTGAAACACATTTCCATTAGATATACAGGCAAAAATGAATCATGTACGAGCATGTGGCTGGGCACGGTGTGTGCCCACCACTTGGGGAGCCCGCGGCAGGGCACTGAGCCTGCCTGCCACTGGTGCAGTGTGTGGCAGAGCGCTGAGTGCACTGGCCGCTGGTGAAGATTGTGGCAGGGCGCTGAGCCTGCCTGCTGCTGTGGTGGAGAGCGCAGCAGGGCGCTGAGCCTACCTGCCGCTGGTGGAGAGCATGGCAGGGCACTGAGTGCGCCAGCCACTGGTGAAGATCGTGGCAAGGCGCTGAGTCTGCCTGCCACTGGCGAGAGTGCGGCAGGGCACCGAGCCCGTCCGCCACTGGTAAGGAATGAGCGGCAGGGTACTGAGCCTGCCTGCTGCTGGTGGAGAGCATGGCAGGGCACTGAGCCTGCTCGCCGCTAGAGAAGATCATGGCAGGACACGGAGCATGCCTGCCACAGATAAAGATTGCAGCGGGGCACCGGGGGAGCCTACTCCTTTAAGGGCCTGGAGCTGGCAGCCACCAGGTGCCTGATGAGGGCAGCCATTTTTAGGCAAGGGCTGCTTAAAACACAGGCAATTTGGCTGTTGGAGCCAGGCAGTAACAATGCCCGGCTGGAGAGCTGCTGAGAAGAACACCTGGATGTAAGGGGGAGCTGTAAAGGGATGGAAGGAGGCTCCTGGTCCTGGGCATGACCTGAAACTGCACCCTGCTGGGAGTGGGTGGCCTGGTGGGGCTCTCAGTGGCGTGGGAGCCCCCAGGAAATGCTAGGCTAGTTACCACCACGGTGGAAAGAGAGTTGGGGTGCCATAACCCCTTTGCTCCCATCGCTGGGTGGGTAACCCTGTTCATGTGAAGGGCCCAGAGGGTGGACTCTGTGTGAGAGAGAGTGAGGGGCTGGAGTCCCAGCCCAAGCGAGAGAGTACCCATGACTGGCCCAAGCTGGGGCTAGGGCTAAGGGAGCCAAAAGGGCCAGAGGCCCATCGTGGGGGGTGCCCAAGAGCTGGGGGCCTAGGGTCCTGGCTGGCCTGGAGGTGGGCCAGGGCTAGGTGCCAGAGGTCCTGGGGGGATCATACCCAAGAGGGGAAGATAGCTTCGTGGGGCTAGGTAGCCCAGATGACGGCAGAGAGGCCGCTGGAGCGGAGGGATTGTAGAAGGGTCATGTATGGATGGTTCTGGGGCCCAGAGTGGGGCTGGTGATTGGAGTAACACCAACATGTCATCTGTGAGGCTTGGGCTGCGGTATCGGGGATGGATAGGAGCCACAGATATCACCCCTTGGCATCGGGACACGAGTGGGCAGCCTCCTGCTTATTAATATCAATTAGAGAACCTATTGGATCAAGTCATGGCAGGTGAGAACAGGTGGGTGGTTGGCCCACTGAGACCAGCAGGTGGGCCGTGGAGATCGGCCCCGGGGAGCCCGCCCTGTCACAGAGCAGTTTCCACAGGGTGATCAGGGGTCTTACACATGGGAGGGAGTGCAATGTGGGCGATGGTCCAAAATCTCATTTTTGGGTGCAGAGCATAGAAGTTGAATATTTCATGTGCTTGAGAGTAAATTGCAAAATGGCATACAAACCCCTTCTGTTCCCGGGGTGCTGTTGGCTGCCAGGCCATTGCACTGAGTCACAGCTTTTGAATGGTTTGCTGGCAATTTTTTCATGAAAAGACATTGGCAGGCTGCACCCATCCATGACTTGACTTCTGAAACTGAGAAGCTCTCCTGGGGAGACCATAATTTCAACCCCATTTAAAACTGAAGTTCAGGGCTGACCAAGCAAACAGCTTACAAGGAACATCAGGGAAGCCTGAATTGGCAGCCCTGCATTCAAAACAGTTGTAAATTATTGGGCTGAACCCCATGTTGTGTCTGAGGTGGGGTGGATGATGTACGGTTTGGTTCAGATTGTTCAAGCAGACAGGCAATAGTCACAAGTCAGACAAGCATAGTCTACCTTTTGTGTGTGGGGAGGAGGTGTTTAACGCATCAAATGTGAAATGCAGCAAGCTGAGGGAAGATTTAGTAGGAATGTTGTAACATTTCAGCTCTTTTCAACTGAAACTGGAAAGATGCAGGTGTAGGGACAATTGTGAAGAACACATGGTTTGTGTAGCTATTGATTTTTAAATGATGCAAGTGGTTTCATGCTAACATAGGACTGACTGTTGCAGGCTCTGAGTGACGGGGAATACAGGCACACATTGGTACATAGCCTGCTAGCTAAAATGAATAGCTTCCTCAAATCCTGATGGACTAAGCAGAGATTAATCTTGAAGGCCATTGAAGATTCACAACACAGAAATATGGCTCTAAAGGAGGACTTTAAGAATTAGATGCATCTGTGCTGGTGTCTTGTAAAACTCCTGAATAGCCAAATTCAAATGTCTGCCTTGAAGAAAGTGTTCTTGATTGAACTGTGCAAGATGCTTTCATGTTGCAACAAACATACGTTGGTTTCAAAAGACTACAGTGTCCTGATGTGAAGACTACAGTATCCTGCTGGCCATATATTAAGGGGAAGCCTTGCCAGATATGGACACATGAAAGAAGCATAGATTGGTGGGAAAGAATAGTCATGTCAACATGGAATGATGACTAGTGACTGGAAACATTAAAAATGAGCAAAAAGACATTCTTCCACCTTGATAGCTTGCTTGAGTCGAAGATGACTGTCATGCACAAGTCTGTTAGTCCAGAGAAGCATGTTACCGTGGGCTATTCCAACAAGCCTGCACCACGTGAATCAGTTTGCCCTCCCAACAGTGCAGGGAGCCATGCCAATCTGTGAGGTATTCCACCTGCTGCAGGAGCTTGCAGAAAACAAATTCATATGCCTAAGGAACCCCTAGGAGGTGGTGGAAGGATTCCGGGCAATGGGTTTCCTGAACTGCATGGGAGCACTTCACAGCATGCACACTTCCAATCTACAACTAACTGTTCATTCATAATCAAAAAGGGATTTCCTTCAGTCATTCTTCAAGCTGTGGTGAATCACTGAGGCAGATTTAGAAATATTTACATGGGATGGGCAGGAAGCACCCACAATGCACATGCATTTCAAAACTCACCACTACATGGGATGATTGAGAAGTGTCAATATGCACCAGGATTGAAAGAGGCTGTCATCAATGTTCCCTCTAAGGTGTAGCGATCCATGAGTGCACTGCTTTGGTTCATGAGCATGTCACTTTGGTCTGTTCCTGAATTGGTCCCACCTCCTCCTTTTGGTGCTTGCTGCTTCAATCTGCCCCAACAATCAACAAAAGATGATTATTTCTTTAACTTAAAGAAATAAACTAAAACCCAATTATTACACTTGGATTCAACTGTAAGGCCAATAACTGGAAGTCATCTCTGGGAAGAGCCCACGTCCCTCCTGATGCATGCCAGACAGCCAAATGAGGGCACATGGGTGGCCCCTGATCTTTGTATGGGGCAAGGACAGGTGGGTCTGCTGTTGAGTTTTACAGTGCCCACCTTGGATATCCAGAGGCAGGTGAAGGCAACCTGGTTCCCTTCCATCTTCTACCCCATCCCCATCATCTTGAACTCGGCTTATTTATCTTCCCATTGCTTCTATCTTGTTAAACTTCCAAGTTTCTGCCCCTTGGGTAAGATGTTTATCTTGGTGCCCAGCTCTCTCTGAAATCCTGGAGGAAGGACAGGCCTCAAGTATGTACTTGGGGAATTCAGGGTTACATCTGTGCCCATCCTTGAAGGCTTGCCACAGAAACATTGTCTTAAGTTTTCACACTGCATCTCTGCCCTCTGGTTCACTCCTGCTGTGACCTCCCAGCTCCATGCATCTTGACTCATTAAGAGTCTCCTTAAAGCCCTGCTATAAAGTCCAGTCCTCCTCAGTCACATGAACGGTGCAACCATGCAGTCTCCTGTTGTCAACTGCCCAAACTCAACAGCCTCTGCACATACTTCTACGTTCCCTCACTGTAGCCTTTGAAAGTGACGTAGGGCCATGTGAATCCGACTGCTGGGCAGAGCAGGCAGTGAGGAGGCACGTGGCATCAGGGCTCAGGGTGAAACTTGCCTGAAGGGACTGGGGAGCAGAGCAGTTCCCCAGAGCTGGTGGAGCCTGTGTGGTACCTGGCTCTGCCCCACTCCTCTTCCCCACCCCTGCCTCACCTCGGGGAGGAGCTGCTGCCTGCCCCATGCTGCTCTCCCTCCCCACAGGGATGCCAGCACAATGAGGAGTGGAGCTGAACAGAGTGGCCTTCTGTTCAATCAAGGTAACTTACCACCGGTATGTGTCCTGCACTGGCCCTGGTACCTCTGCCCCAAGCTGTGTTCTGGGGGCAGTGCCCAAAGCTTTCAGGCAGCTGCAGCTCAGCTCTTCTCCAGATGGCTGTGCAGCATTAAAAAGTTGTTGCACAGAAAGTTTTTTTTCTTTGATTGTGAGGCTGTGCATGTATGCAGCTTAGAGGGAACCTTGGTTGTCACCCGGAGTATTTCCGTGCCCCTCCTGATATTTGCTGTTGTGGCTTCCCTGCTCCTACCCTGGCTCATGAAGCCCTATGGCAGACAAATGAGTGACCCACAGAAATTAATGTTCAACAATCAGCTAAGCAAGTGCTGTGTGAGCATCGAGTGTGTGTTTGGGTGCTTGAAGCCCGCTGGAGATCACTTAACTACAGGCTAGAGGTTGATGCTGAGAACACCACCCTTTTCATAATGGCAGCATGCATGCTGCATAATATCTGTGAGAAAAGGGGTGAGGTTTTCAGTGAGTCTTGGAGTGAACATTTATGGGAATCCAGAGAAGCTGCAAGACTTGCATGAAGGCCAAGGAGGGCAATGGGGTGGTGGTGGTGGTGGTGGGGGCTTAGACATATAATGTCTTTAAGTCGGAGGGCCCGGATGACCTACACCCAAGGGTGTTGAGGGAGCTGGGGGGGTGATTGCTGAGCCCTTGGCTCGGTTATATGAGCGCTCTTGGAGCTCTGGACAAGTGCCAGAGGACTGGAAGGTGGCCAATGTGGTCCCTATCTT
>JAGPOW010003096.1:161157-181319 GCA_030014935.1 Caiman crocodilus | reverse complement strand
TGTGTGTAAGCTATAGTAAATTTACTTTTATTCCACTCCCTACTTGCCTCCTTGATCCAAATGAACAGACTCACAGTGCCCAGCTGGCCTGTGACACTTACTCCATTAGGAATGGAGGAAGTGCATGCTCTTAAATTTAGCAAGCAGTCCACAGAGACAAATCCCTATTCCTGCATTACCTTCCAGTATGCCAAAGGCCTGTTCCATGATGATTAATTACCCAGAGCTACCTGACTCATACCACATGCACCCAACACTACATGTTATGGTTCTCTCTTAGTCCTAAAGGAGGCACAATATACAATAATCACACAGAAAACATGATCATGCTTTACAGCCAAGCCACTGCCCCACAACCCTGCTGGTGCCCCCACCTCCCCACTCCTACTGAGGTGACCCTAGCTCTGGGTGTAACAGTTGCATGTCACAGTGCACGAGGAGGGTAGAGATGTGCCCAGCTCTGGGTGTAATGGTTCCATATAACAGTGTATGGGGTAGATTGAGATGCACCCAGCTCTGGGGTGTAATGGCCATATAAAACAGTTTAGCACAGCCCTCATTATACACTGTTATTGTCAGAGCTGAATTGTTAAACAGGTGCCTTGGCACAGCTGTATTAGGCACATTGCAAGTCCCGGGTGCAGGGATTTTCCCTGTAAGGCAGGAAAAGTCCATGGTGCAAGATCAGAGCCTGCCAAAGTTTTGCAGCTGCACCAGTGAGCGTATGCTCTTGATTGGCTTAGACTAAATTATGCACACGTGGCGGTCGGCAATTGGCTCACTGGCCACATAAAAGGCTTGGGCGATGCCCACCCAAATTGGAGGAGTGCTTGAACATGTGTAGGGAGAGATCCCCATGTGTACTTTGGAGCCACGGATGAGGCCTGATCACTCACCATTGACTCCCCGTCGTGGTTGCCACGACATATCCCATCCACGCGTGAGTGTGAGCAACGGTGTGCTTGTCTTCAGTTTCATTTGTTTGTCTATGGATTGTGCCTACACTGTCTACCTTGTGTATACAGCTTGTAAGTAAAGTTTTTTGTTCCATCCACTGCTGCTTCTCGTCCAATCAGTTCTGCTCTATAGGCAGCCCCATTCTGCTGGCGTTTCTCGGCCCCCACAGTTATATGTAGCCATTACCCCAGAGAGGGCATGTCTCTCCTGTCCCCACAGTACCCTGGGGGGTTGTGGCATGAGTGTGTGTGGGGCTGGTGGAGGGCAGAGGCAGTGCACACTATACTCTTCCTCTGCTATGAGGACCTCAAAGAGGACTGTAGCTGTGAACTAACTCATGCGGTGCCCTAGGGGCCAGGATAAGAGGGAGGGGTATATTATGGGGAGGCAGTGATATGCCTGTGGCAGGCCAGCAGGGGTGCTTCTGTGCTGAGCCACCCACCTCACTGTGCCCAATCACCTTCCAGGCTTTCAGTGCCTCCCTGGGGTGCCTCGCGTATAGCTGACCCCCTTCCTGAGACACACTCACCAGCATGGGGGTATTGCTACCACTACCCAGGGATGGGCTTGATCCTGGCACTGTGACCCCTAGGAAACACAGGCCTAGTAGCCCTTGAAGGTATTCAACTCACTTCAAGAACTTGGGGTGCTTCCCTCAGCTGGAAGCACAAGTAGTGATCTTCCTTAGTCAGCCAAACCAAGGGGACCCCAAGGCATAATCTAGACCCACTCCCAATAAGTCTCCCATGCTAGGTACAAAGTAGAACTTTATTGGTTACAAGGAGTATGGCTGGAATAGGGTACAGAGTTAAGTAGTATCAGAGAAATCCCATAGAGCAAACAGGGTGGCTGGGGTAGCCCTTGATCATGCATCTGAGTTACTGCAAGCTATATATCTAGTTAGATCTTAGATAGCTTACTAACAAGTATCATCCAGAGGCAGGTGGAGATTCCCTCTGGAGACAGGCAGTTCATTGATCATGAGTTTTGAAAGAGAAAGAGCAAGTTCAGATGGTCCAGCTCTTCTCTCTCTGAGTCTTCCTCAGGGCTGCTGCCCCTTCCTCATGGGCTGTCCTTAACTTGTATAACCCTTATGACCCCATTTACTTGGTCCAATGGAGGCCAGCACCTGCTGGGTGCCAGCCAACCAATTTGAAACGCATCACTGGTTGCTGGGTAGACTGGAAATCTTTAGAGCCACCCCAGTCTTGCTTAACAATAGGGCGTGTAACCCCTCCTCCAGGTATGTGATCCCAGTCACAAAGGCAGAAGGAGCAGGTTTTCCCCCTCCCTCAGGAATGTATCCAACTCGGGTTACAACTCAGGGTTACCTAAAATAACTTTTTTCCAAGCAAATGTCCCTCAGAAACCTAAACATGGGTAAATAGGCCATTTTTATTTCATAAAGTGATGAAAATACATTTTAACTAGACTAAGGGTTCTCAGCCTACTTAGACTCAAGGCACCTTTGGAAAATGTGATCTCTTCACTCAGTTTTCACTACAAAAAATAGAGCTATTCTTTTTTTGCAAAGAACTTGGACTACAACAGGTCAGAGTGCTTTTCAAGCTATGCATTCCTTTTCAACATCTTTGGGTTTGCCCTGTGAATAATGTTAGCACACCCAAAAGTACTAGCAATGTGTGGGATGCTACACCCTGGAAAGGAACTGAAGGCACCTCAGGGTTCCAGACCATGCTCGAGTGAACTAAATAGTTCAGGTTCATACGACCATAGTGCCGTGGTAGCCATGACGGCCCAAGAACTAGGAGAAGCAGGGTTTGCTTGGTTATACCTTTCATTGGACCAGTTTTATAGTTGGGAGAGTTTCTTAGCCAAGGTTTTTAGACGAAAGGTGTTTCCTCAGCTTCGGGAAATAACTAGACACAGACCAGGAAGCATCTGCTCTTGCCCAAACCAAAGACATGGCACCTTGTGTCTGTTTAATGCTCGGCAGCCACACAGCCCGCTCAATACACCCGGCTGCCTCTCTCGTGTTTCAGTGGACAAGCAGAGCCGGTCAGCGGTGAGAGCTCAGCGTCAGTCCTTGCGTCTCAAAGTCCAGCGGCGCTGTCAGCAGCGGGGGCGGAGCCAGCTACGGAGTGAGGGCCATGCTCCTCCCCCTGCCTGCACTTCCGTGCACACTCAGCTCCCAGGATGGCGCCTGAGGAGGCAGGCAGGCTGTATCGGGCGTCAGCAGCCTTGGTGCGGGAGGCGCACGTCTCCTCGCTGGCGCAGTATGAGGAGCTGTATCGCCGCTCTGTGGAGGAGCCGCACGGTGAGTGCCCAGGAGCCGGGCTTGACGGCCTTTCACGCTTCCGCCTCAGTCCCTCGGAATGGTCCCGCTCCGTTGAGGCCTGTCCCAGGCCCTGGGATCCACACTAGTCCGGTCCCCCTGGCGCCAAGCGCTGCCCGGCCGGGGCTGGGGGCGTCAGACACGTGGGACTGGCAGAGGCGGAGCTCGGCCAGTATCAAAGCCGCGCAGGCGGGAGCAGGGCCCGGTTACGGCCGTCCCGGCCTTTGTAGAGCCGGGGCCACGGGACTGCGTCCCTCCGCCCTCTTGCTGCTGCTTGGGGAACTGGCGTTCTCGGGCGCGTGGAGCTCGGGACAGGGTCACTTGTAATTAAAGGCATGCTGGTCGCAAGGCACAGGCTACTGATGCCTCTCCCTGCCTTTCCGAGAGCCTCGGGTCTGCAGTGTCCTGTTCAGAGTTCAACAGCAGGTGTTCCCCTGGGGGTGGGAGGCAGGCAGTCTCTTATGTCTTCCACAGCTCTGTTTATACCCTGTCACAAATGCAAAGACTGCTTCCCACCCTGGCCTCTCACCTTCCTGCCTGTATATGAGTGTGGAGAGGGAAAAGCCCCTTTCCATAAGACAAGGCTGTTGTCCAAAACTGAAAAACCCTCCTTTCAAAAATGGTGATGGGGATGATTTTCTCCCATTTCTCTTTAATTAGCACCTAAGTTTTTCTTTAATTAGCACTAAGTCTGTTTCCAGGAGTTTCAGGCAGTTTAGCGCTAAAAAAAACTGCCATGGGAGGATTGCCAAATAACAGTGCTTTCCATTTGCAGCTCTGGAAGGGCTTTGCAAAGGTGGGCATATGTTGTTATTCCTGCTTTACTGAAAGAAACTCCAACTCGGATGACTACTGGTCTGTGGTCACACATGTGGTTAACAGGAATGCTGCTACTGCTGGGTTTATAAAAGCCTACTTAACAAGGCACCTATTATCCTAGAATCATAGAAATGTAGGACTGAAATGGACCTCCTGAGGTCATTTAGTCCAACCTCTTGCCCCAGGCATGATCATCCTATCCAAACCATTCTATACAGTATGTATAGCTCTGCATCAGACTACTGTCAGTCCTGATGTAACACAACCCTGTCACTGTTTGGAAGGGGAGAGTAGGCGGTTACTGACTGTTCTTACTATCCCAACTGTGCCTTTGTTGCTTTCCTCAAATGAAGGATAATATATTTTCTCATTCACAATGTTAATTTTGGTACTGTTTCTGGTAGGGTCCATTGTGTACAACTGAGAAGTTGGAGTCTTGGCTCCAAGAAATCCACTTAGCTAGGCAGAAAAGGATCTAAGCAGACTTTGATATACATTTATTAGCCATTTTAGTAAATTCAGCATTTAAATATGTGTATACATTCATCCAATATGCGATAATTATTTAGCAGCTTTACTATTTGAATGGCAAAAAAAGTCTTGGCTTCCAGAGAGCCTGGAATGAGGAAAGGGTAAGCATGAGCCTAGGGAGGGCTTGCTGTGGGTAAAGTGCACCATGGAGGAAAACCTCTAGCTTCTGCTTTCTGCTCCCACCCCCAGGGGGGGCATGGTTTAGCTTGCAGGACTGATGGAACCTGCAGCTGAGTGAGATGGGTAGACCCCTCTGCAGTGCAGAAGGGAGGCCAATACAGTACACTGGGGTGCAGGGAAAGGATGCACCTTCCATGGCCACATGACACAATATAGTTTGGAAGGCATGGGGCACTGGGCCACGGTGCGGTAGGTAGAGCCACCACAGGCCTACAGTCCCCAGCCACTCAGAAGTTGGACAGTCCTGTTGTAAGTAAAAGGGTGGGCATTGTGGACAGATATAACCCATTTTGCATTAGGTGGTGCAAATCTTTGTTTTAAGGAGGCATTTGGTAGAAGTAGGCTGTCTAGAAGTCACTTTCCTCTGTCTTCACACATTTTGGTCCTGTGCTTTCAGACTTATTCTTGGAAGTAATTTGTGCTTCTGTGTGACATATTTGTGTCCAAATGCAAATTACTCTGTTGCTGCTACATTGAACATCAGCTGTTGTGTTTTGAATCGGAACTGTGCTTACTGCATCAAACAGTCTTATTCTGTAAGCACTTTGTGTTCCCAAGAGTGCAAATAAGGGTAGACATGTAAGATACAGATCATATTAACCAATCCCTTTTTTATGAGCATCCAGTTGATTATTTTTAAATACTCTTAAGGGTGTGGTGAGTTTTCTAAGAATTACTGTGGATGACTTGAAGTATTTTGGAATTGGACAGTGGAAAAATGCTTAAAGGGCATGGTTTTACTTTGGAAAAGGTGAGGGTAAAGAGTACAGCTGGAAATTAGCTTCTTGAACATCAAAATAAATTGCAAATGTATAACTCGAAAGATTATGCCTGAATTCTGGAAGAAGATTAAACATGTTCTTATGCTTGAAAAATATGATTGGCAGCCGCACTACCAAGTTGTCATCCCAGTGGGACTGGTTTTGCTCACTTCCATGCAACCAAAAGTGTTACAGGGGGCGCTCTGTTAAATCCTGTAAATAAACCTTGCAAATGTTCGCTGAAAGAAATGAACTGTATCTCAGTTTTTGTGTGTCAATAGACACCAGTCAGTTTTGTACTAGAGTGTTTAAATATTTCTGAATCATTCTTTCTCTGTAGCTTAAAGTTTGAATGTGTTGTTTTTGCAGAATTTTGGGGTGATATTGCTAAGGAATTTTACTGGAAAAGCCATCACTCTGGACCATTTCTGCAGTACAACTTTGATGTGACAAAAGGGAAGATTTTTGTTGAGTGGATGAAAGGGTCTACAACCAACATATGCTACAATCTGTTGGATAGAAATGTCAATGAAAAGAAACTTGGGGACAAAATTGCTTTTTACTGGTAAAGTTTTGTGCTTACTTCTATATACTTGCATATTATAGCAGTGGTAAATACATAACTCTTTCTAGTAAGGTAGATCTACAGTGTGGTGACCTGAGAGGTAAATGGGAGAGAGGGGTTTTTTTGTTTTGTTTTTTTGTTTTTTTTAAGAAGGTGGTATGAAATCTGTACTTTAGAACTTGGAGATATCCTAAAACAGGCTTGTCCAACAAGCGGGCCGCCATGTGGCCCGCTAAGCCATTTTCTAAGGCCCGAGGTGCTGCAATAGGAAACGAAAGTAAACGGTGTTTACTTTCATTCCCACCCCTTGTCCCTCCCCCAGCCCCTCAGCAGCTTCCTAATGGCTGCAGAAGAGCTTGGGAAGGGACAAGGTTCCTACACGCATCGTGTCAGCTTGACATTGCCAATACGGTGTGGCTCCTCCCTTTCCCCCCTCATTTCACAGTGTCCCTTCCTAGCTCTTCCCCCTTCTTTCCTCATTTGCATGCCGGCCCTGCCCTGCAATGGTGCCTGCCGGTGGTGCGGGCTGGAGCAGGTCGTGATGCAGTGGGTGCATGGGTCCTTGGCTTGGAGGGATGCTGTAGCTGGGCCCTCATGAGATGCTTCTGTTGCTGCTGCTGTGGCTGTTGGGGTGGGTATCTGACACTGCTCATGCCTCCCTGCATTCCCCCCACACCTGCAGACATTGCACTGGGGATGGTGAGTTGCGGGCTTTGGGGAGGGAAGGAGCCCTGCCAGTCAGGCTCAGGCTGCCCTGGGAGAGAGGGAGCAGGGGGGTGTCCCTGCATGTCCCGCAGCCCTGTAGGGTCCCCACATGTTCCCCTGGCTGCTGAGCCCGGGCACACAGGTGTGGGAGGATCCTTGAGGCTGCCCAGGTGTCAGGGAGGACATGGTAGGGTCAGGTGGTGCCCCTTGATCCCTAAACCCCCAGGCCATGCAAGCGCCTGCTTCAGCTCCTGCCAGCCCACTGAGTGATTAAAAAGTTCATGATCTGGCCCCACATTCAAAAAGGTTGCCCTGCCCTAAAACGCCTAATGGTAGACCCATTAGCTACCTCTGCTGAAGTCTGTTACACTGAAGTTTGTCCAACTGGCAGTATGCAGGCTACATGTAGCCCATGATGGTTATTGTGTCCTGAAGCCATGGCTGCCATTGCCATTTTGCTGAGGAGGATCCAGGTGGGAGGAGGAGAAGATGTGTATTGCCTGGGGAGTTGCAGGGACCTCATGCCACTGGTATAGGAGGAATGTATTTTGCTGGATGTGGGGAGGGGGCGGGGCGGGGCATGGAGAGACGGCTTCCCCTGCAGTGTGTGGCCCATGCAATACATAGCCTAGGAGCTGCACACCTTGCCACATGTGGCCCCCCCCAGGGGTGGAGGGGAGAGCCCTGTATTAGATCAAAGAGCTGTATGTAGGGTGACCATAAGGAAATCTGGGACACTGCCCTGGGACGGTCCCTGATTTTTGAAGGCTGGTTGCAGCTGGTTGGTGAAAATGTAAAATCAGCATCCCAGTGGGCAAGGGTCACCCTAGCTATCAGACCATTTCCATCAATAGTTCAGTGTTAAAAATTTCCAGATGTCAGGTGAAACGCAAACCTGTTTTGTAAAAAAACTTTTCCCATCCCCAATTCAAGAACTGCATTAAAAACCAAAGTCATAAATGACTCCTGCTCTTTGTATAGTAGAGATTCCAGGATAAAACTTGACCTTTCATGACTGTCCATCATCCACTTGTGGCAGCAGGCTTGGATTGAAGGGTCTGATAGTCAGAAGGGAAATATCAGGATTTGCTGTATATCGGGACCGAGGAGCCATGGACTTGGATAGTTTTGGCATGCTGATGGTCAGATAGGGTCCTTATAGAGCTGAAATCAACTGTGAGATCAACAGTGTCTGCTGGATGTCTCCTGATCTCCAGAAAAACAAGTGTGTTTTTGGCATTCTTGACACTAATGAATCATCAGTTTTAAAAAGGAGAAGCAGATATGGTAACACTTTCTGGCAGCCTTTTAATTCTTACAAAAAAAAGATATTTACAATCAGTGGATTTGCTGTTCCTGAATCTGGAGTAAATATGAAGTGTCGAATCAACAAAGAGCAAATTAGGGTGAATTGTAGAGGAAAAGCATCTAGATCAGGGGTTCCCAAATTTTTATGCTGTGGCCTGGCAAACTGTGGCCTGGAAGTGGTCGCAGCTGACTGGCCAGAAATTCCAGCCAGTATATAGGTAAGGATACCCTCACCCCTGTGGGGGGGAGGGGGGCAAACCCTGTGCTTCTTTGGGCCCTCAGAAGAAGCTGTGGCCTCTATGCTTGACTCTGGGTGGGAGGCATAGTTTGCCGCTCCATGGCCACTTCTGGTCCGGCAGCTGACCGTGCTGCAACCAGTAGCTGATCCACTGTGGCCCAGCACCGGGCCGCGGTCTAGGTAGGGATTGAGAACCCCTGGTCTAGGTAATTTCTTGCTGCTTCTACTTTATCTGATAACTAGAGTACTTAGGCTTCTCATCCTATAGTCACTCAAACATTTATCTGCCTCGCGCCCCACCCTGGGGTCCTGTTCCCCACCTGGGCTGGGCAGCCTCTGCCCCTGCCTCTGCTTCGCTCTTTCCCTCACCATGGCGGCTTTGATCTGCTTCCCCATGCCCTTCCCCTCCCCAGACTTACAGGCTGGATGCTGCTCTCCATGCCGCTGGGCTGCATTTCTGGCTGCATGCATGCATGCATCATTTGTCGGCCGTGATCAGCCAAAAAAAGCTGATTGCTGATACGGTTAATTTTTCTGTTATCAGTGCCAATCTGATATGCAACGGATATATTGGTGTACCTCTAGTGGTTAGTTATCTATTACAAACCTCTTTGTGCTTTCTTTGGGTTAAACATTGTATCAGGTGTTGCTATAAACATCAGAAGTAGGAGTTTCAAAAATATTTAATGTCAACCAAATTCCTTTCTCATTGTAGTTACCTGTAATATGTTTTTGTTGATTTCATTTGGGGTAGAGTTGACCAATGCTATATGCTTTTCAGGTTCATGTTCTTCCCAGAAAATCCCTCAACAGTTTTAACAAAAAGACAGGATGGACATATTTGCCCAGGAGACTGGAAAGAACATATTCTTGTTAGAGAACATTGTTGAGAACATTGTTGAGAACATATTTGAGGTGAAAGCTTTCAACATGAGAGACTTCCCATACTTAAGAACTTACATGCTAGCCAGGCTTAATAGGTGCCCCAGTAAATGCTATTGTTTAAAACAACCTTTGAATTGAACACGACCGTTGGAGTAAAACATCTATGTGGATTGTTCATAATTGCTAATATATATACATATCAGTTAACTTGAGTTCCACTCTAGTGTTGACAGATCCTTAATGGGTTACTTGCCCATGGACTCTCCATGTTATAAATATCTGGTTTTGACTGTGGTCAGAATTCATTTAGATTGAAATGTAGCTGTTCTGAGAGGCTTTTTCAGATGAGATTTCTTTTGCCTGTTTGTAAAATGTGCCTTCACCTTTTGTTACTTCTGGACCACAAAGCTAAAGTCTTTACTCTAGTACCTTCAATCTATTATGCCTGTTTGTAAACTTACTGCTAACCTGACTTGAAAAATCTACTTGTTTGTGGTAAACAATAACCTGTCCTGGGTTACTACCCTTGATTTTTTGCAGATTCTAAGCTTTTATTTAGTGGGGATCATGTAGTGGGATTTTTCAGAAGTGCCTACTTTTTTTAAAGGTTATTGAGGCCCCTTGGTTATAAAGGAAATCTCTTAAATATGAACCAAGTGCACTGATGCAGTATATTCTTTCAAGGTCTGCAGAGATGGTGATGTCTGTTGTTTAGTAGATTTAGCATTAAGACTGTTCGAGAACACAGTTGCTATCTGGAAACTTTTAAACAATCATGAAAATGTCAACTTTGGGATATTCTTGTGTCTTTTAACATCTCTGAGTTGTAGCAAATAAAGGCATTAAATCTGTTCATTGGAAAGGCTGACTTTAATTATCTGGAGTCTTGGGAACAGTAGATTAGTTGAAGCACGTTGTTACTACCTTTGCATCAGTAGGGAGGCTTTGGGGTAGGGAGTAGGACACAAAGGAAAAATTCTTCTGTTCCTTGGGCAGAGGAACAGAAGAGGGCTGTGATGAAAGGTGATTTCCAAACTTTTTAAATTTACAATATTATGCATACAGGAGGGAAACTTCCTGTCATGCACCAACCCTGGAAATGTCAGTGAAGCCAAGTCAGTCATGTTAAAGTTTGCTGAAGACAGACATCTTAAGAGGGGTCACTGAGGGCCAGGGATCTGGGTTTTCTGTTTCCCATGGAAAAACACAGGAAAACATGGATTTTCTCCTTTACCCAAGAAAACGCAGACTTCTCATTTTAATGGAGAAACCCACAGATTTTGAAGTTTTGCAAAGAGCTCTCTGTAGGCTGGCAGAGGCGCCATGTGTATGTATATGAACATGGCTGCCAGGCAGCCTAGAGAGGTTCTGTATGTAAGGGGTGGGTTGGGGAAGATTGTGGCCCCCATAGGGAGGGAGGGAGTTGAGCAGGGCTGGGACTAGGGCTGGGGCTGCTGCCCAGCTGGGCAGTGCATAGGGCTTAGGGCTGCAATGCACAACCATGGGGCCCTAGCAGAGAGTGGGATGGAGCTGGCTCCCTACTGCTGTGCTCACTCCTGAGGGGCAGGGGTAAGTTGTGCCCCCCAGGTCTATGCAGGGTGGTTCCAGACCATCTGCTGTGGGCTCGGGCTCCTGCCCTGCTGCCTGTCTCTGAGGTCTCTGCACCCTTTTTATCTGTTAGAGGAAGAGAGAGTGAAAAAGAAATTATTAAAACAAGTGAGGCAGTAAGTTAAATTGGCTAAAACGTCAAATGGCAAGTTGTCTTTCTAACTGTAACATTGATGGTTAACTATAGTACCCAGTGAACTCATAGAACTCTATTTTACATGGTGGGGAGATGGGGTGGCTTTGGTATCTCTGGCACTCTCTAATTGTTGGAAAGAGGCTGAAAAATGACTTGGGGCCCTGCAACATTGAGTGTGGAAATGTTGAACAGTTGGGTGTCTGGTCCCCGGAAGGAAACCTAAACTCCCAAGTGAGGTATCTAGGCACCTCCAGAATGGATTGGGAAAATTAGGCACATAAGGATGGGCACTTGAGTGGTGAGCCACTCAAAGTCAGTATGCTCAGCAAGCTGTTGCCTAGAACTATTCATGGTAAAAGGATATCTTCAGTCCTGTTCATTATCAGGGCTCTAGCATCTTTCTCCACTCAGGATTCATGGTCCAAAATTGTCTCTTGAAGATATGTGCCATACCTCTTTCCTTCAAAAACTTAGCAGTGGTCACACTTTTCTTGTTTAAAAAAAATAATTAAAAAAATCTGCTGGAGCAAGAGGTGCTGATGCTCTCAGCCTCTTTCCCCCCCCCCCCCAAGTATGGGACATAAAGGTTGTATTCCCTATCCTGCTTGATGGGATTCAAACTCCTACACATTCTCCCACCCAAAATAAGTGTCTTCATCACCAGACTATACAATAGTGTGATGTGGGAGCCAGGGCCGGATTAACGCATAAGCAAAATAGGCACATGCCTAGGGCCATGAGATGTGGGAGGCACTGGTCCTTCCCTCTGCGGCAGCAGCGCAAATGGCCCTATCCGTTTCCCTTCCCTTCCCTTGGGAGTGGTTTTACTCCTTTCTATTGAAGCTGAATTTTGAGCAGGAATTCAAAACCTTTAAATAAAAGCTTAAGTTTTGCAGAACTTGCCTACCATGGGACCAGAAGACATGGACTTGGTACCTGTGTTCTATAGGCTAGGGACAGAAATTACACACAAACTGGTTTAAGTGATCAGAGACCAATTTAAACCTGTAACAGAACAGAAGTTCAGTACACTTAACCCACTTTCAAAACAGCTGAAACTGGTTTAAGATGAACCTGGTTGAATGTAGTATCAAGTTTTAACTGATTTAGGTCCAGCAGAACAGGGTTGGCCCCATTCCTCCACTCCCTAGCTGGAGCACTATCACTGCTCTGACTGGCTGATAAGGGGAAGGGGGGAAAACCTGGAACTGGACTCCAGCTGGGGTCTGCCTTGGCAGTGGGGGGCAACTTCTCTCAGGCTTTCTGCCTGCTCTCCACCTGAGTGGAGTGTGGCCCGGCTCCAGTTTGACCCAGCAGACTGAGGCAGAGTGAGGGGTGGTAAACCCCCTCCCTGGCCTGTACCAGACCCTAGTCAGAGTCTGCCTGGCCAGGGGAGTCACCCTCTTCCAGGCTTTTCCCTCTTGTCCTAGCTGGGGTCTGGTGCTGGCCAGGGAGGAGGTTTAAACCCTCTCCGCCTCGGCCTGCTGGGCTGGGGTAGGGCTTGGCCATGCCCATCTTCTTGGGGAGGGAGGGCTTCCCTCCCATAACTTCTCAGTGGTTGTCAGGCTGGGAGGTGTGCTTTAGCACCTCTTAGCTTCTGACCTGTACCACTGCTGGAATGTGGCTGCATTTCTGGAATCAAAAGTAAATAAATGCTCACTGGCTTATCGGTTCAATCTGCAGTTTAGACTAACCTGCAAAGATTGAATTGATTCAGCCTTGGTATTTTTGGCTGTCTGTACTTAGCCCCTCTCTGGAATTTGAGATTTCTCCATATTTCTAGGTCCAGGATGTAATTCTATATGTTTTATAATGTAGGCATGGAAATTTTTACTGTGAACTTGTCTTTACCCTTTCACTGTTTAGCTGGCCTTAAATATAGTTAGTATCTCTCCAGTCGTGTTCTACTCATCATGTAAAGTCTGATCTGTAAAATGTTGTGGTGACAACTCACCAGACAAGGAATAAAAAATATCTCTGTTCTTTGAAAATGGTTTTAATTAAATGGAAGAATGCTTAGTTAATTCTTTTCACAGTGCCTCTTGTGATCTCTTCCTGAAATTTCATAGAGGTCTGGAACACAGATTGTGACTGTGTCACAAATATCAAGACCAAATATCTGTTATATCACTTCATACTAATTTAAGCTTATTTTTCAAGTTGTCAGTGATCTTGTTCTTCAGGTGAGAGGTAGCCTGGGAAGATATTAACCAGTATCATCTTTTGGAAAGACAGTGGCATTGGAGATTCCAGTGAGATAGTTCAGAGCCTGGCGAGAAGTTCTCCAAATGGAAAGGAAAGCTTTAAGATGAATGTATGACTCTCGTTTAGAAGGAAAAAGCAAAGAGGAGGAAATGTAGACATCTTTATAAATGTTAGGTAGGTTTAGAAGGTTGCAGCCATAATGTTCTAGGGAATGTACAAGGAGCAAGGGTGTTTTTTTTATAATATCTTTTATTGGACCAGCTGAATAGTTGAAAGAGACTGTGCCCAAAACTTATCTAAATTCTCCCAGCTGTTCAGTGAGTTCAATAAAAGATATTACCACAAAAAACCCTTGCTGCCTGTCTAAATGTCAATGTATTCTGCCCTAGAAGGTTTGGGGAACATTGAAGGAAAACCCTGATTATAGATAGTTTACAATCTCTACCCTTCTGACAAGAAGTAACTTCATAAAATTGCAACTAGAAAGGTAGCATTTAGTAATTAGATTCTAATGATATAAAGACAGTGGCTACATTGAGTCTAGCTGGGGGAAATGGACATAACTTTAGAAATATGATTCAGCTGGCTAGGAAATGCCATCTGTTATGGCAAGCTAACCTGCCCTCAAGTACTGTCTCGTTCATCACTTCTCGGGTGGACTGCAACAGTGTGATATACAAAGAGGCAGAGCCTGCAGTATGTGGGGAAACTCCAGCTCGTACATCTCATCAGAGCACAGGAGAGCACACCTGCAATCTGTTGGCCACACTGACCTCCCCAAAAACTTCAAATAAATTTAAAGGTCACTGTCCTTACCATTAAGACACTTCATGATGTGGGGCTGCTGGTGACATGAAGTCCCCCAGGAACTAAGGAACATTTTAGGGTTTAGGCATGCTCCTCTGATCTTGCTTTCTAGAAGGTAAAAAATAAATAAACAAAAGCCACTCTACTATATGTGGCTCCCTCTGGGAAAGGGATGAGAAAGCAAACATTTGACAGATGCCTATTGCAGTTCTAGAAGGTATAGCAATTAGTACAATAGAAGAACCTCTAAGTAGCTTCAGGCTTCTACCACTCCTGATGATGGAGAGCCTTGCAAATAAGAACAAGTGCAATTCTGTGTTTCTAAACTTTTGGACTTTTGCTTTGTGGTATTTTAGGTTGTTAGATTCCAGTTTTGTTGTGGGTGGATGGTTGGGTTTGGTTGCACTTCAGCAGCAGGAGGTAGTATTCACATCATATCAAAAGCCTTCACAAATACTCTTTTTGAGCATTTCCTAAAGATGGTTAGATGCTGGGTTTGCCTAAATGTCCTCATTAGTTTTTCATTCCTGAGCCAGTATCTTGTCACTGTGGCCAGGATTTCAGCCTGGAAGTACTTTTTCCATTTGTAGGCATTTGACTGACCAGGTAACTGATGTGGGCTACAACATCAGACAACTAAAATCCAAGCAGTTGAGGGATAGTCTTAAACTGTTCTTTTATGTTTAATACTTAAACTCCTGAAGTCAGGAAAAAAAAATTTAAAAAATGAGACAACACTGTCCTTTCTTTGGAGGGCCATTTCATCTCTAATCTTAGGAGTCCAGCAGAAAAGAAGACTTGATGTTCCTAATATCCCTATGGAATGAAAAAGTCTTTCAGGATACCTTTACTTATTATAGTCATGACCAAAGGTCTTAGTCATTCTGCGAGAAAACACCTTGACAGATGCATCCAACATTTCACAGGGTTACCAATTGAGGTACTATGGATCACAGATTACAGGGGGGTTGGGGAGAAAGGGAGTTGGTAGTGGAGGGTCTATTATGGACCCCCACACCAGGAGGATGAGTTAGACCTAGAATTCTCAAGACT
This sequence comes from Caiman crocodilus, assembly GCA_030014935.1. Lineage (NCBI taxonomy): Eukaryota > Metazoa > Chordata > Crocodylia > Alligatoridae > Caiman > Caiman crocodilus. Next base: position 166,265 of record JAGPOW010003096.1, on the reverse strand, counting down.
GCTCTCAGAGGCAGTGCAATCAAAGGACCTGGTTGTCATGGTTAACCTAAACTTTCCAGACATCTGCTGTGAAGAACAGGCATCCAGTTTTGCCTGTTCACGTAAGTTTCTAACCTGCTTACAGGACCTTCACCTATCACAGGAGGTAAATGTTCCCTCTAGAGGAACTGCCTAGACTTGGTGCTGGCCACAGGGGATGACTTGGTGGGGGTCTGCAGGTACAAGGTAACCTAGGTGATAGTGGCCACCTATTGATAGATTTCACTATCTGGTGAAAGGTGGGGAAGATAATAGTAGGGCTGAAGTGCTAGACTTCAGGAAGGGCAACTTCAACAAGCTCAGGAGATTAGTTAGGGAGGGACTGATGGACAAAAGCATCGGAGAGATGGGAGTCCAGGAAGAGTGGGCATTTCTCAAGGGACTGATCGTGCAGGGACAGAAAGGGACCATCCCAGTATACCTCGAGGGGGCCAAAAGAGCAAAGGAACCCTCTTGGTTGAGCAGGGAATTCTAGGCGAGCCTGGAGGGGAAAAGAGGCCTACAGGCTTTGAGAGCCATCTCTCTCTCCCCAAAAACTCTGCTCTGTGACAGTTTGGTTAATGTGGGCCCTGCAGATGGCATCCCTTTAGGTTGCCTGAGTTGGATACATTCCTGAGGGAAGGGGGAAACTTGCTACCTGGGCCTACTTGACTGGCATCACATACCTGGGTGAGGGGCTTGGACTTCCTATTGTTCTGAGCAATGCCAGTCGCCCAGCAACCAGGGATGCATTTCAAATTGGTTGGCTGGCAGCCAACAGGTGCTGGCCTCCATTGGACCAGGTAAATGGGGTCATAAGGACTATATAAATTAAGGACTGCCCAGCAGGAGAGGCAGTAGCCATGATGAAAACTGAGACAGAGAAGAGCTCTCCATCTGAAACTTGCTCTCTCTTTTGAAACTCATGATCAGTGAATTGAACTCCCTCCAGAGGGAATCTCCACCTGCCTCTGCATGATATGTGTGAGTAAGCTATCTAAGATCTAACTAGATATATAGCTTGCAGTAACTCAGATGCATGATCAAAGGCTACCCCAGCCATCCTGTTTGCTCTGTGGGATTTCTCTGATACTATTCAACTCTGTACCCTATTCCAATCCTACTCCCTGTAACCAATAAAGTTCTACTTTGTACCTAGCATGGGAGACTTATTGGGAGTGGGTTTAGATTATGCCTTGGTCTCCTTGGTTTGGCTGACTAAGGGAGACCACTACTGTGCTACTGACTGAGGGAAGCATCCCAAGTTCTTGAAGTGAGTCAAGTACCCTCAAGGGCTACTAGGCCTGTGTTTCCTAGGGGGGGAAAGTGCCAGGATCAAGCCCACCTGTGGGTGGTGGTAGCTATACCCCCCCCCAGGCTGGTGGGTGTGCTCCAGGAAGGGGGTCAGCCAGATGTGAAGTGTCCCCAGAGAGGCACTTGGAGCCTGGAAGATGGTTGGGTGCGGTGAGGTGGGTGGCTCAGCACAAGAGCACTCCCTGCTGGCCTGCCACATGGGGTAGCCACCAAGGAGGAGCATACCTGCTTGTCTCGAGCTTGCACGGAAGCAGCAAGGAGAGCCAAAGTAGAAATGGAGCTTAGGCTGGCAGCCGAAGTGAAAGAATGACTTGTTATCCTTAAATACATAGGAAGCAAAAAGAAAGTGCAGTGTAAAATAGGGCCCTTCAAGATGGACTAGGGGAACTGGTAACAGATAGGATGGCGAAAGTGGAGCTCCTAAATGATTTCTTTGCATCTGTGTTCCTGGACACAGATATATCCCAATGGGACTTCAGGTAAGTGCAAGATAGATACCAACCCACCAACTGTTAGCGCTGACCTAGTTAAGGGGCATTTGGAGGGGTTGGATATATTTAAGTCAACGCCCTGATGATCTTCAGCCTAAGGTACTTAAGGAATTAGCTGGAGTCATATCAGAACCACTGGTGCAACTGTTTGTGCACTTGTGGTGCTCTGGACAGGTTCCAGAGGTCTGGAAATGGGCCAGTGTGGTCCCTATTTTCAAGAAGGGGAGGAAAGAGGAATCACGTAACTATAGGCTGGTTAGCCTCACCTCTATCCTTGGCAAGACCTTTGAGGAAATTGTAAAGGATCCCATTTGTGGGGGACCAGCACATAAAATAATGCTAAGGGGCAACCAGCATGGGTTTATAACATGCAGATCCTGCCTGACTGACTTGGTTTCTTTTTACGACTGGGTCACAAAATGCTTGAATGAAGGAATAGAGGTACATGTTATTTACTTAGATTTTAAAAAGGCCTTTGACACAGTGCCACACACTCAGTTCTTATACATAAATTAAACAGTTGCAGTGTAGATTATAACACAGTCCAGTGGGTGGAAAATTGGCTATGGGATGTATGCAGAGAGTGGTGGTGGACGGGTCAGTTTCTACCTGGAGAAATATGGGCAGCAGAGTCCCTCAAGGCTCTGTCCTAGGACCAGTACTGTTCAATATCTTCATTAGTGACTTTAATGAGGGAGTAGAAAGCATTCTGTCCAAGTTGCAGACAACACCAAGCTATGGGGGGAGGTAAACAAACCAGAGGGTAGGGAGTGAATCCAGGTGGCTTTGGACAGGCTGGGGAAGTGGGCAGAACAGAATAGGATGCAGTTTAACAAAGAGAAGTGCCATGTGTTACACCTAGGGAGGAAGAATCATCAACACTCCTATAGCCTGGGAAGCACCATCCTAAGTAGCACAACTGCAGAAAGGGATGTTGATTCCAAAGTGAACATGAGTCACCAATGTGATGACGTAATAAGTAAAGCTAACCGCACTCTTTCTTGCATAAGTAGGTGCATCACAGGCATGTCTAGGGAGATGATACTTCCCCTCTATGCAGCATTGTTCAGGCTGCAGCTGGAGTACTGCATTCAGTATTGGGCACTGCACTTCAGGAGGGCTGTAGATAATCTGGAAAAGGTTTAGAGCAGGGCCACCAGTCTGGTTAAAGGCCTACAGGAAAAACCCTACGAGGACCGATTGAAGGACCTGAATCTCTTCAACCTCCTCAAAAGGCTGAGAGGTGATCTTGTGGCTGTCTCCACACTTACTGGGGGAGACAGGAAGAAATGGGAAATACGATGCTTACCAGGGCACCCATCAAGGTAATTAGAAACAATGGCTACAAACTGAAGGAGAGCAAATTTAGATTGGACTTGAGGAAAAAAGAATTTACAGCAAGGGTTTGCCAAAATATGGAATACGCTTCCAAGGGAGGCAGTGCTGTCCCCTTCCTTGGAGGTATTTAAGAGGAGATTGGACAAACACCTGGCTTGGGTCATCTGAACCCTCTTTCCTGCCCAGGGCAGGGGGCTGGACTAATTAGGTCCATTCTGACCCTAAAATCTGTGAATCTATAAAACATGGCCAGAGCATCTCAGAGCAGTAAGGTTACACATTCCAAAGGCAAGATAGTTGTACGGTTCTTCAGCATCCTTTTTAGAGGGCATTTATTGAAGTGGATGAAATGCACATTTTCTTGTGTACAACACTCTCTCAAATAAGAGGGTAACCAACATGGATTCATTAGAGGCAGGTCCTGTCAGAAGGCAACCAGGTTGGTCTATGATCAGGTCACAAAATCCTTAGCTGCAGGTGTAGCAATGGATGTAGTCCTTCTGGACTTTAGGAAGGCCTTTGACACTGTCTCTCGCCCCATTCTCATTAAAAAACGAAGAGACTGTGGTGTTGACACCTACACAGTCAAATGGATCACTAGTTGACAGGAGGGCCACACCCAGAGAGTGGTGGTGTATGGGTCTTATTCAACCTAGAGGGATGTGGGCAGTGGGGTTCTGCAGGGCTCGGTCCTCAGGCCTGCACTGTTCAACATCTTCAGCAGTGACTTGGACGGGGGTGTAAAAAGCACCCGGTTCAAATTCGCATATGACACTAAGATGTGGGGAGAAGTGGACATGCTATAAGGGAGGAATAGGCTGCACTTGGACCTAGAGAGGTTACAGGGATGGGTGGATGAGAACAGGATGGGTTTCAACACTGACAAGTGCAAGGTACTGCACCTGGGGAGGAAGAACCAGCAACATACCTACTGGCTCAGGAACTCCCTTCTCATCAGTGCAGAGGCTGAAGAGGATCTTGGAGTTGTTGATGCCAAAATGAACATGAGCCAGCAGTTTGGGGATGCGGTCAGAAAGGCCAACCGTACCTTGTCATGAATCCACAGATGCATCTCAAGCAGGTCCAAGGATCCTCCCCCTCTATGCGACACTGGCCAGGCTGCAGTTGGAGTATTGCATCCAGTTCTGGGTGCCGCACTTCAGGAGGGATGTGTACAACATGGAAAGGGTCCAGAGGAGGACCACCCACATGATCAGGAATCAGCAGGGCAGACCCTACAAGGAGAGGCTAAGAGACCTGAACCTGTTCAGCCTCCACAAGAGAAGGCAGAGGTGGGATCTAGCAGCTGTTTACAAACTAGTCAAGGGGGACCAGCAGGCATTGGGGGAGTCCCTGTTCCCCTGAGCACTCCCAGGAGTGACAAGAAATAGTGATCACAAGCTAGCACAGTGTAGATTCAGTCTAGAGATCAGGAGGTGCTACTTTACTGTCAGGGTGGATAGGACCTGGAACCAACTTCCAAGCGAAGTGGTGTTGGCTCCTACCCTGGGGGTCTTTAAGAGGCGGCTGGATGAACACCTTGCTGGGGTTGTTTGACCCCAATACTCTTTCCTGCCGTGGCAGGGGATGGGACTTGATGATCTATTTAGGTCCCTTCTGACCCTACCAACTATGAAGATATACACATTGTTCAGCTTCAGTAGTGGTAGGGTGGGGTGGAAGCTAAACATTATACCTGCTTTGTTAACCCTGTAGTTGTAAGATACTGCAGGTTCTGTTTGATGAGCCAAACTGCCCAACACCTTTTCTCTAGTTGAGCTGGGTGGCAGTGAGCAGTGTCTGGATGGCCAGCTAATGGCTTAGTCCTGCCCAGCAGCACCCTGCAGTATCAGTTGCAGGCTCATCCAGTTGATTCAGTGGGAACCTTTGTGCTGGCAATTGTGGCCCAGATCCACTTTAGAAATATTATGCCTGCCCTCCCCCCCC
>JAGPOW010003096.1:147634-160540 GCA_030014935.1 Caiman crocodilus | reverse complement strand
CCCCCCCCGCCCATGGTGGTTCAGGGCCAAGCCATACTCCTTTTGCGGGGGGAGAGGAGAAGAGGGGACGTGATATTGGCTGGGTCACTCCTTGACACTGCCACACAGCCAGATCTGTCCCCACTTCATGTGCTAGATCTGGTCTACCCGCCTGAGGGGGTAAAAGTGTGTGCTAGGTGAAATAGAAGTGAAACTTTTGTGAAACCACACTTACCTTGGTATTAAGATGATGAAATTTTGGTATTCACTTAGCGTATGCTGTTGATAGATTTCTTACCTTTCTGGGTGTTCTCCTAAGTGAGTTAGCTAAAAAGTCTCTCAGAACAAGCAACCATAAGGGTTGTAAAGAAGTGCTTCCTAAGTTTTTGAAAATTGGTTTCCCCAGCTCTTTTAATTGAGGTGTGGCAGAGGTGGGAAACTAATTCAGTTTAAATGTTTTCTGTATAAAGCACAAAGAAAAGGAAATTGAAAGGAACTTGTTTGTTCTTTGGGTACAGTTTATTCTTCAGGTGCAGTTGTCTAGGTGGAGCCTTCATTTCAGTTGTAAGCTAATCAAGATTGGAGTGTGTATTTGACTGTAAAATAACTAATATGGTATGGTTACAGGAGGCCAAGTTTATGATGGGGTATGTCAGCAACTGAGGGACTGGCGCTATCTTTGGCAACAGGGCAGGTAAAACATTGACAAAGCCTATTGACTTGGCCCAAAGGAATGAATGGTTCAGAAAATGCAGTTGCCCTGAAACTTGTTTCTGGGACAGTTTTTAATTTTTCGTGAACTTGACTTGAAGCTTCATAGCCACCAACTTTCCTTCTGTGAGATGAGTTGTAGGCTTGGGGCTTTCCTACATACAGATATTTAAAATAACTTCAACACTTGACTGCTGTTTAAAAGAAATTGCCTCCTGCTCCCAGAGATTACTATATCCTAAATTATTTGTCCAGATGTTTAATCAGAAATGTAGTATTAACAGGTGAGCTGTTATGTCACTAGTAGTAATGATATACACAATTCCACATAAATCTACTGGTAGGAGTGATCCATTATCGTTTTTGAATAAGATTACTTTCTAAAACGGGGAGGGGGGCAAAATAAAGCCCACCTAGGGATTTTGTCCAGCCCATGGCAGGTCCCTTGGCTCTGCCTGGCCCAGGCACAGGGGGCAGCCTAGGCCATAGTTTGTGTGGCTGGTCCTTCCACCCCTGGGTGCCCAGCAGGGCTGGGGTAGTGCAGCAGCCAGACTTATTTTCTGGCAGCCCCTGAGGTGGTGGCTTCTTCCAGCTACCACTGCCAGTGTTTGCTGTTGCCAGACCCGCCCTGCTGCCCAGGCACCCCAGCCCATCTGCCTCCACCAATCAGGTGATCACATGATAACCAGCAGGCCGCCTAACTGGAGCTGGGATGCAGGGTCTCAGCATAAGAGCAGTCTGTGAGGGATAGAGCCTGCAGTTGTTGTTGGGGTACTGCTGGAATAACTTCACCAGTTTGAGATCTGCTGCTCCCAGGAACACTTTGGAGGTTCAGGGTAGGAACTATGGGGATGGAGGAGGTTCGTAGGGACCCACTGGAGTCCCAAGCCCCAGTGTGAAGGCTTTGGGCCTAGGGAAGAGCAAGGCCAGCCTTGTAAATGGGGCTTGGAGTTGTGGGCCTACCCAGGGGCTAGGCAAGCCCCTGATTAGAACCATTAGGGGTGAGGCCAGGGGCTCAGGTGAGCCCAGTTGAGTGAAGGGCTACCTTGTGTAAGATCTCTGGGGCTCTAGGCAAACCCAGTAAGAGATGGCTGTACATAGTGGGGCTCAGCAGGGACCCCTGCTGAGTAAGAAGGTCAGCTGTTGCTGTACTAATGCCAGAGAATCCTGACTGGTCAAAGGAAGGGGGGGACCATGGCTGAAAGGCTGAAGGGCAAGTAAGCCCACCTTGAGGGGCAGGCCAGGGCTGCGGAGAGCCATCTGGCACCCCATCTGACCTGGAGGTGGGACCAGAGCCAGAAATAGGCTGAAGGTCCCTTTGATGGGGGGGCACTGTGGTGGGAGAAAAGTCCTTGGAGTTTGTTGTCTAGCTGTATAGGGACCAGAAAACGTGGGTAAAGAATTGACTGCAGTTTATTTGCTCGAGCAATGACCATTAAACCAGCAAAAAGGCAAATGCCCCCCTCCCCCCCCCCCCAAAGGATGAGAACGATAAGTTCACATAAGTGTGTAGAAACGAGAAGGTTTCTAGTGAACGATAAGCATGGGGTGCCAGAAAGGCTCAGCCCCTGCTGCCTTGAGGGTGACCCTGTGGAGAGGAAAGTCTAAGGGAGCACACCCTGACAGTAAAGCACCAGGCTTGGGCAACAACATGGAGACCAGGAGGGCCTCAGGCCCAAAGCCTGAACAAGTGAGGCCTAGTGAGAGGCCTGAGGGAGAGTGAGGTCCTGGTATGTTTGAGGACACCTGAGGCCTGAGTGAGTCACAGGCTAAGAGCGAGGTCCAAGCATGTCGACAGACACCTGAGGCCTAAGAGGCAAAAGGCCCTGCAGCTCCAGTGAAGAGGAGGAGTAGTGACCCCAGAGAGGACTAGAGTGAGAAGGGCTAGAAACCTAATGAAAGTCAGGGAGCCCAGTGAGGGGGCATGAGGTTAGGATAAGTCTTTGGACACCTGAAGCCAAGTTTGGGCCAGAGACCAAATGTGGTCCAGTAATGGGCTGGTGGAGTAATAGTGGAAGTGATCTTTGGATGTCATTTGTGAGACGTGGGACACGGTAAAGGGAAGGTTGGAGCCGTGTATAATGCCCTAGGGTATTGGGGCATTAAATGGGCAGCCTCCTATATGTTACATCTGGTTTAGTTGCATCAATGCGTGGTGGGCAAATCAGGGCGGACTGTCCTAGACAAGCGTGTGGGCCAGTACTGTGATTGTCAGCAGGCTGTCCCAGGGCCAGAGTGGTGTTTGTAGTGTTGGCCATGAGCAGCTTATCCAGGGAGGCGTGCAGGGGAGCAGCTCCCACCGCTGCATGCACCCTAGGGAAGTCATGGGGGCATGTGTCCCCTGGATCTGTAAGCAGGGTGAAGGCTGGCTGCCCGCTATGGGCTAGGGCTGGGGGCAACGCTGGACTTTTTCTGGCAGGGGGTTGAGCCAAGGCTGTCCTCTGGGTGGGTAGGGGTGGGGGTAGTAGCGCTGAAAGGAGGGGCTATAGGGTGGGCTGCAGTTGCTGTAGCCCCCCATAGTCCCTTTGTAGGATTTGGATACCTACAAAAATGTTCTATTTCTCCTGGAAAGAGAGCCTTTTTGTTCAGGGAGCCTACAGATGTACCAGTCTGTTGTCCCACTTTAAGTACCTATGAACAGGGACCTACCAAATACACGATTTCACAGAAGTTGTGTAATTGGCAGTCTCCTGTGAAATAGCCGGTTCCCCGTGGAAAAAGAATGGGGAACTAGCTTTGTTCAAAAAGTTGGCAAAAGAGGCAGCAAAAAGCTGTCTCCTAGGAGGGCAAGGGAAGAGAGAAAGATGCAAATTGGGGAGGGGCCGGGGGGGGCAGACTGCCCGTCTCCTGAAGTTTGGGGAGGGAGAGAAGGAGGCAGAAGAAGTTCCCGTCTCTTGTCTCCAAAAGGGGAGGGGGGAAGCAGGGAAAAGGCCTCCAAAAGTCCCTTTCTCCTGAAGCAACTGGGGGCAGGATGACAGTCAGAGCAGAGCTTATCAGAGGCTGAGCCCCTGACGTTGGAGCCAGTCCAGGGGTCAGCCTGGGAAGCCCAGAGAGTTTTAAAAATGCTTGCTGACATGTTGCTGCTGCATGCCTGCTTGCTTGTGCCTGACAAAGAGCAAGCATGAACATAAAGTAGCCATCAAAAACTGCCAAGTATATGTCAGTGGCAGTCTGCGCCAAGCAGTATGTTGTAGATACCCTATATTCAGACAGTGACAGACTTTTCTGCACCACCTGCAACCTGAACCTGGAAGTGACTAGGAAAGGCAGCATTAACTAAAACCTGGAGTCGGAGGCACACATGAGACAGAGAGCTGCTGCAGAGGCTGACAGTCATAAAAAGAAGCAAGCAACCCTGTCTTCCCTCTTCAGGAAGGCAGCCCGCTGGCAAGGCAGGAGGCAGAATTTTCCCTTGTGGAGACTTTTGCAGCAGCGAACATCCCACTGAAGCAGCTGGATCACCCAAAGCTGAGGGACTACCTGAAAAAAAATGTTCCGAATGTTGGCAATTTTCCACATGCTTACAGGCTGCACCAGGACTATCTACCTGGGCTGGGTCTATGAGGGCTGCCCTGTCTGAGTATGAGTCTTTCTGTTGTGGCTGACAAAGCCACCAACCCTGAAGACAACTACCTGCTGAATTGACAGGGACCTCCCTCTGTTTCAGGCTGAGCCAGTCCTCCTCACCTCAGTCAATTTTTCCACTGTCTCAAGCTATAGGGAAGGTACTTTGCAACTATGGCTTGACTTTACCCAGGTCTCAACCTTCCTCTTCAACAGTGCCATGTACACATGCAAGCTTTCTCTGATGTGCTCGAAGGAATGTTGCCCATCACTGTTCACGTCACCTCCAATGCACATGTTCTCTCCCTAGTAGGTGACATCTGGCGCACACAGTTCCCTGAGGTGGACAGCTTGGTGTCCTCCTTTCAGAAAGCTTTCATGCACTGTCCAGGGCGTAAGATCTGCTACTGGGACTCCATCACCAGTCAGCATGGGGACCCACGTGCCCTGAGTTTGTCTCTACATTGCCTTGATGTTTTAATGATGCCATTACTTGGAGTCAGAGAAATCTAAAGCCTGGCACTTGTCAGATAAAGAAAATGCCTTAAATCTGTGGTTCTCAACTTTTTTTAGACACAAGGCACACCCTTTCATAACTTTTCTGAATTTAGCAGCATCCTGTTTGACAAGCTTATTTCACTTGTTTTTTGGCTATGGGAAAATAGAGCAATTCTCCTTTTACAGAGGAGTCCACAATAGGTCGGAATGATACTGATAACTGTGGATTTTTGTTTGAAATCTCTGGGTTTATCTTGTGAATCAAAGGTAGGTGTTTGTACATCTAATAGTACAGCAGCCTTTAAGAAGATCTCATGGTAGTCCAAGGTGCCACAAGAGTAGTTGAGAATCACTGTCTTAAACTGTCTTTCTGGGGTTTTCTGAATGTAGAATTCAACCTGTTCCTTACCAGTTTTCCTCCCATTTAGTCATGTGAGACTGGTGGCCAGTCTAGATACATTTATTGACATGAAGTCTTTAATGGTATTTTTTTAATGCTTTTTGTTCATCTTTCATACAAATGTATCTGGAAGTTAGTGAAAATAGTTAACTTTTATGGTCTAGCCAACCCTGCAATGAAGATAAGAAACTGACTATGTAGATATCATGCTGTGCCAGCAAAAATTCTCTTTGTTTCACCCATTTCAGATCTTATTGTGTTTTACTGAACTATAATTAATATTCCAGCCCAGGTGAGGATGAGAAGCCATGAGCTGCTACAACAGAGAAGTCTTATTCAGAGCAAGTCGGGAAACAGTTTTCAAGCAAAGGGTCCTTCTGTGAGGCTGTATTAGTAGCCTGACTACATTGGAAACCTAGATAAGTTTATTTTTCTGTTCTTGCTCCCCAGCACCATGTTTTGGACTTTGAATATTGTGTTCTGAGGGTAACACAATTTCCAGATCCCCAATAATTACAGTCCAGGACTCAGGAGTAGGACCAAAGAAAAGGGTTGTGACCACAATCTGTTTATAAGTAAATATGGATGTGGAAAGAAGATTCTTTTACTGCTTATTTTATAGCTGTTTGTTCTAAAGTTTTTCAACCTTCCTTTGAAATATCTGCTAATGTTCATTAGTAGAGTTATGGTACCAGTATGAAAAGGCCATATTTGATGTGGCAAATCCTAGTTCTTCAGTGAAAATATAATCTGTAACTTTTCTTGTATGTCATGTTTGGCATTCATTCATTCTTGTTAATCCTGGTTTGGTCTGCTGATAAAATGTTTGGGTCTTTCAAGATTTCATTTCAGAAATTGCACTGCATCAGCAGTAATAGACTGTGCACATGGTGATTAAGTAAAAGCTGAAGCTGGCTTTTGCAACACGTTGTAGATGAGAAAATAGGTTGTAGGGTACTGATTAGATTGTTGATATAGTGATGAATTCAGTTTGTCTACCAAATTTACTTGCAGCATATTTGAGCATACACTCCTGTATTAGGAGAGAACTTTAAATAACTGGTGTCAGAATGTAATAAAGAAAATACTTAACAATTCCGGTTTTATTTCTTTTGCTGAATGGTTACCTGTACCCTGGGCTGGCAACACCCTCTGCCTCCACTTCCCTTTTTTATTTTTTTATTTTTGACCAGGACAGTGGTCAAAACTGATATAAACCACCTAAAACTGCTTTAGATCACCTGAAACTGGCTTTTATTAGGCAAACATTTTCAAAATTCCTGAATACTATTCTCAAAATAGTCTCAAACATTTGAGAATATTATTCTCAAAACATTTTCAAAACTCCCAGAATTCCTGAATACTACCAAAATATTCTATACCAGTAATCATAAAAGATTAGAGTACTATTTGTCTCTTGCAATAAAAGCTAATGAAGCAAAATAAAAGCACAACTGTAAAGTAAACAGTTTTGTCAGTGACAAGGAAAACAGAAGAAAAGAAATGCATGAAGAACTCGACAAGAACCCCAAAGAAACAGAAGTCCATGGCTTTTTTTATAAGCTATGGTTGTACATTTAATTTCTTGAACCCTCTAACTCTGTAAATCCTTTTGTTAGAAGGCAGGGTAGATTTGCTCCTTGTAGAGTAACTGTAACAGGGTGGGAGAGAGTCCTCCTTACTTTAAGGGAGAATTAGCAGTAGGGAGAGCCCTGGCTGGGTTAAGCTGCTCATTATGGGTTACAGAAGAACATGCTGCCAGGGTATTAGAGGCTGTGTGTGCCTATTGCAGAGTGAGCTGCATTGCAGTAGTACAATAGGGCTGAGCCAGCTTGGTGACACCTGTTGCAGAGCTAGCTGCCATGCAATAGCATCATAATTTGGCAGTCAGGCTTGGATAGCTGGGGCACTGCAATAAGTCCTAACCTGGCAGCTGTAAACTGTTCTGGAGGGCAGCCAGCCTAAGTAGAAACACCTGTGGGAAGCTGGAAAAGCCACATGACCAAAACAGGTAGGGCTTAGGCAGCATATAAGCTCTAGGCTGGAGCTAGGGAGGTGGTCTGGCCCACAGGGTGGATTAGATTTCAGTCAAGTATAGGTACACCGATGTATCAGTCCATATCATATCAGTACCAATAAAAGGAAAATCGATGTAGTAGGCTTTTCTGTGGATGATCTGGCTGATTAATGTGTATATGGCCAGCCCAGCTGCTTGGAGAATAATGTCCTGCTGGTAAGTCTGTTGTGGGGAAGGGTTGGGGGTACAGATCAAGGCTCCCATGGTGAGGGAGGGAGTGGGGCTGGGGCAGGTGCTGGGGCAAGTGCTGCCCAGCCAGTGCAGGGCACGGGATGAAACTGTGAGTGGCTCATCTGGGGTGGGGATGGGAGGCAGCTTCCACTGCTACATGCACCCTGGGGGAATCATGGGGACATGTGTCCCCTGGATCTGTAAGCAGGGTGAGGGCCAGCTGCCTGCTATGGGCTGGGGCTGGGGGCAATGCTGGGCTTTTCCTGGTGGGGGGGGAGGGTTGAACTAGGGCTGTCTTCAGGGTGGGCAGGGGTGGGGGCGACGGCGCTGAAAGGGCTATGGGGTGGGCTGCAGTTCTTGTAGGCCCCCCCGTTGTCCTTTCTCCCAGTGCCATTGCCACTGCCCACCCTAAGTGCAGCCCAGCACCACCTCTGGCCCAAGTCTACAGTGGCAACCTACCCTCACCCTATGCACAGCTTCAGGGTCGCATGTCCCACCATGCCTCCCCTGGGGGTGTGTGCAGTGGCAGGAGCCCCCACCCATGCCCTCTGGACAAGCCGCTCATGGCTTTGTTCTGTGCCCCACTCTGTCCTGGCTCGGCAGTACCTACCCCAGCCCCACTCCCACTCCCTTCCCTCCCTCTTCTCGCCAACAGACTTACCAACTGGACGCTGCTTCCCAAGCTGCTGGGTTTGCATATCGGCAATTGAATCAGTATCAGCCAGTATGGGCAATTAATAATTGGGCATTGGTATCGCCCTAAAAAATCTTTGTTATGCAGCCAGGGCGCTTATAATTTCCTTTATAGCCCAGGAGCTTACCTTTTGTTCCAGTTTATACCAGAGGAGCCAGGCATGGGTGTGGCTGTCAGAGGCCATGTATGTATCCCTTAAGGCACTTGGGTACCAAAGAACCTTATAAATCTAGAAGGGCTAAGCTAGTGTTTTCTAGGGAATCTTGGTCAACCTCCTGTGGTTTTTCTATTTAGAACAATATCAAAGGCATGGCAGGAGACGAAAGGGGAAACCCAAGAACCAGGGGTGAGGAACTGCCAGTGGGTCCTATGGTTATCTCTGGGACCTGGACCTGGACTTGCTACAGTAACCAAAGCAGACATATACAAAACAAGGTTTCATGAGCTGAAGCTTGTTTCATCAGATGCTATGAAAGAATATGCATAAACATTATATAAGAATCTCTCCTTATATAATGTTTTATGCATGTTCTTTGAATTTTATACAAGTTCTTTCTATTCATTCAAATACAAAAGCAGGAGGGACAGAGTGAGGAGGGAGCAGTGCTGGGAGAGGGAAACATGCAAGCAGTAAACCCACAGGAACAAAGAAGTCAGAAAAGCCAGGTAATGGGATAAGAATCCATAGTCCCTGTTTAAAGCATATTGTTAGTCAGGTGATAAAGGTTCAGAAATAGTTTACAAGATGCCTTGCTGCATAAGACTACCTTAACAACTGTAAGGTAGGGGTGTCAAACTCAAATGAACTGGTGTGCTTGATCTAGGCTATGGGACTTCTCACAAACTAGATCTGGTTCATGGGGATTCCCATTGCAACTGCCAGAGCCACTGTGCTGGTGCGCTCAGCCAGCAGGGTAATGACTGCCACCCATCCCACAGATGCTGGAGTTGCTCTATCTGTGTGGCCAGCAGCCAGGGAATTAAGAAACTGCCTCCAATCCAGCCCATGGACCCATGGGAGCCCAGAAAATCAATGCTGGGATAGCAGTTGTAACATTACTTGATGTCACTCTGAGAGCTGTGGCAATTAATGTTGCCACCACTCTCCTGCTGCCAAATTGCTGAAGCCATGGGGAGCCCCTGTAGTATAACTGACTGGTGGAGCAGCCCTGGGTGCTGTGTTTGTAGGGGATGTGCAAAAGTAGCTACTTGCAGCAGCAGTGGCTGACAACATTGCTGGTATTGGTGTGGTGGCAGCTGGTACAGCTCTGTGTATAGCTCTTATATATTGCAGTTGCTTCAGGTGAGGAGCTGTCTTCCTGTGTATGCTTTTGGGGAGCCCCATAATTTGGATTGGGCTGGTGCATGGAGTCAGTGTAAGGATAGATCTGGTGTATGGGGTTCGGCTGCACATGAATCTGGCATGGGTCTGGGGGGTTGGTCTGCAACCTGGCTCTGCATGCTAGATCTGGCTGTGGACCAGCTTCACATTCTGGCCTGATCCAGCCTGTGAGTTAGCCCTGCGCCACTTATCTGGCCTGTAGGGCTGGATGTGTTGAGCACACGGCCAAACGTGCACACATACTCATAGGCGTGCATACAGATGGGCACACACACATTCTCTTTCATTCTTTGTACGTGGACACAGACACAAACATACACTCCTTGCCATGAACATAGACACACTCACAGACGTGCACATGCACCCAGACTCGCACATGCAGATGGGTGTGCACTGTACTCACTCTCTGTACATGGACATACTCTCCCTGCCATGAATAAAGACGTATGCACGCACAGATGGATGCATGCATGCACAGACATGCAGGCATGCAGACCCACACGCACGCACGCAGGCACACACGATCTCTACTCATGCACATGGACAGAGACAAACCTACTCTCCCTGTCATGAACAGACACATGCACACACAGACATGCATGTGCATAGAGACAGGTGTGCACTCTATTCACTCACCCTCTGCACATGAACACACAAAGACTCTCCCTCCTGCCACGAACAGAGATGCACGCATGCATACACATGCAGATGGGTGCACACTCTACTCAGTCTCTGCACATGGAGACAAACACACTCTCCCTGCCTTGAACACAGGCATGTACATGCATACACTCATGCATGCACAGACACACACATACAGACAGGTGCACAATCTACTTGCTCTCTGCACATGGACACACACGCTGCCTGCCACGAACAGACACATGCATGGACAGATGCAAGCACTTGCACACAGGCATGTATGCACACATGCAAATGGGCATGCACTCTGCTTACTGTCTGCAAATGGACACGGAGACAAACACACTCTCCCTCCTTCTGTGAACTCAGACACACACAGACACACACGCAGACATACACCTACACACATATGGAGATGGATGTGCATTCTAATCATTCTGCCCATGGATACACAGAGATGAACACATTCTCCCTCCTGGCATGAACACAGACACATGCATGCAGACACACATACGCACACACAGACACATGCATGCACAGACACAGACAGGCATCCACTCTGCACATGGACACAGACACAAATATACTCTGCCTGCCATAAACACAAATGCATGCATGCATAGACACAAGCATGCACACATGCAGATAGACATGCACCCTACTCATTCACTCTGCATATGGACACACAGAGACAAACATGCTTTCCCTCCTGCTATGAATGCAGATGCGCATGCACAGACACCTATGCATGCACAGGCACGTGCACAGACACCTATGCACATATGCACGCAGGTGTGCACTCTACTCACTCTGCACATGGACACACAGAGACAAACACTCTCCCTCGTGCCATGAACACAGACATACATGCATGCACGCACACGTGCGCACACACAGGCATAAATGGTCATGTACTCTACTCACTCTCTACACATGGATACACAGACACAAACACACTTTCCTTGCCATGAACACAGATGGATGCATGCATGCGTGCATGTGCAGACACGTGCACACAGACTGGTGCACACTCTATTCATTCTTTGCACAGGGTCATACAGAGACAAATGCACTCTACCTGCCACAAACACACACACACACTCCCCCTCCTTCATTACACACACACACACTCTTTTTTCCTCAGTGCCCAGAGTGGGGTGGCAGGAGTGCTGGGCCCAAGCCAGCAGGGGCTGTATGAAGCTGGGCTGGCTCCCCACTTTCCTTGCACACCTGGCCTGGCTCCATAGAGCCCTGCCATCCCAGGCCCCTCGTTCCTGCTGCTCCACTCTGAGCCCCACCAGCTCTGGTCCCAGGACACGAGGGCAGGAATCACACTCCCACCCAGCTGTTGCTGTGCTCCCATGCACCCACTCACTCCCACCCACCCCTGCCTGCTGCTGCCATTCATTGTTCCCTTTAAGGAGTAGCAGTCGTGAGCGTGCTACTTTGGTCCGTGAGCATGCTGCTTTGGTCCTGCCTCCTCCCCCTTTCAGTGCAGCGTAGTCTCCCGGTAAGTGTTCCAAAGTAAGTGTCCAAGTGGAAGTAGATAGAGTTCGGCCACCGCCCTTCTCCATGCCAACTGCTACCTAGAGCAGTGGAGTGCTGTGGGGCAGCCATGGGCCAGACACAATCAATCGCTAGAATGCAGTGCTTCTTCTGGGCATGTACTGCATTTGGTGCAGGGGCACCCCAAGATTAAAGTGCCATTTTGGGGTGGGGGGTTGACCTCTATAAGCAGCCAAAATATTTTTAACACTATGACTTCCTATGTGAAATCTCTAGGTTTATTTTGTGAATCATATGTGCACACCCAACTGTTAAAATTGTGCGACACCTCATGGGACCCTTGAAAGGATCTAAAGAAACCCCAGGGTGCTGGAACAGCCTTCAGAGAGCTCTTTGTAAAAATGGAAAACCCATGTGTTTCTCTGTTAAAATGAAAAATCTGTATTTTTCTCTGTTAAAAGAGAAAAATCCATGGTTTTTTTTCCTGTTTTTCCATGGGAAATGGAAAACCCGGATCCCTCCTCACTATTGAATTAAATTGCTATAAGGTCTTAATTGCTATAAGGTCTGACTTGTTTGGTTCACTAAAAGTGGAAAATATTGTTCATGGAATCTAACTTCTTACACCATAACATAATATAACTTAGCTTATGCCATTTCACACTCCCTGTTGCTCTGGTCTTATTTTGCCTGCTTATCTGTAGGTGTGTGCTAAGTACATGGCATGGATGTACACAATAGTTGTTATATGCTCTCAGGCTACTAAGAACTTGTGCTGCACTTACATCTTGTAAACTCTGCTGCTGTTAAAGGTATCTAAACTAATTTTAAGGATTAGTTTACTTCAGCGATATCAAACTCACCCTGGGCCTCTGGCTAGATCTGGATTGTGAGAGCTCGCCCAGGGCCAGATCTGGGACCAGTGGCAGCAGTAACAGGTCTAGTGGTAACGGCACAGGTCCCAGAAAGTAGTGGGGACCTAGTAGGGGTCAGTTAGTGGGGCAGCAAGTGAAGGCTGTATCTACATAGCCTTTTCAGTTCTCAATCAGCTGCTGACAGTCATGTCTGTCAAGGCCTAGGGACTCCAAATTCTGTGGCCGCTAACCCCAGCCCTGAACTTCCAGCAACCTATCAGACTACTGACAGGCTGGATGTGTTATGCTTCAGCCCAAGTCTGAATTCATTGCCCGGTATACAAAGCCAATTTCAATACCAGGATGTGAAAGTTTGAAAGAAAAAAAGCTTTTATTGCTAGCAATAAAGGTGCAAGGTAGCAAGCACACCAAACAATATTTCTAAGCATCCTTTATACTAAAATCTAC
>JAGPOW010003096.1:93957-124248 GCA_030014935.1 Caiman crocodilus | reverse complement strand
AGGGTTTTATAGCTGGCTTTAACCTATGGGATCTAATTTCCCGTTCCATTCCTTTTTTGGCATAGACCTGGCTTGGGACACTACGGGGGGGTTTGGCTTGTTAGGTGGTGTAATGGGTCACTGCTTGCAACGTGGTTTGCACAGTATGCTTCCAGATACCTGGTCTGTGACCTTATTCTGAGTTGGGACTGCCTCTGCCAGTTTTGTGGAATTCAGTCACTTGTAAAGCAAGGAGGTAACCATCTGGACTACAGTGAAATTTGCATACCAACCCTATACCTATATTTTCTATGGCAGTTATTACATTTTTAATACAACAGTGATATTATTTGGCAGCTCTCAGTCCTTTGGATCATGGTGTACACACAAGAGGTCTATGTGACCATTACACCAACACTTTGAGCACATACACCTAGGAAAGAATATGGAAGAGTGCAAGGTGCCCTAGACCTACCATCCCCTCTTTAGACCGAGCCAGAGTCCAAAGACCAGACCAAATGCAGACATTCATTGCCTCAGTGGTTGTATCTTTTGCCAGAGAGCAACAGATTAGAACTGCTGCTGACTGCCTAGCGTCTCAGGAAGGAAGTGTTTCTGTCAGGGTGATGTCCCAGAAATATCCGCAAGGCAGCGGGTGCTAGAGTTTTAAGGTGCCCTATACTTGTCTTTTTCTGGAGGGTGCAACATTGTGGTATTATTTAGGAGATACCCTGCCATGAGTAGCCCCATCACATTGCCACCTAGCCCTCCACTCAGATGCAGTTTGTGGTCATACCCAGAACAGTGATATAGAAAAGGCCTATTAATCCATACCATATTACAGGTGCACCAGTGAATCAGTCCATATCGTAATAGCACCTATAAAAGGAAAATTGACATTATTGGCAGTTGGCTTTTTTTGGCTGATGTGATTGATAATGTTGCCGATAAATGCCACGTGAATGCACACAGCCACAGCATGCATGCAACCAGCCCAGCAGCTTGGAGAGCAGAATTTGGCTGTTAAGTCTTTCGGGGAGAAGGGACGGAGGGGAACGAAGAGCAGTGGGGGTGCAGACTGAGGCCCCCACAGTGAGGGAGAGAGTGGGGTTGGGGCATGGGTAGGTGTTGCCCAGCTGGGGTTGCACGTGGCATGGAATGGAGCCGCAGACAGCTTGTCTGGGGGGAGATATGAGGGGTGGGGCAGCTTCCAGCACTGGGCGCACTCCTGGGGGAGGCATCAGGGGCATGTTGGCCTGCCAGATCTGTGCGTCGGACGAGGGTGAGCTACCGCTGCGGGCTGTGGCTGGGGTCAAGGCTGGGGCTGGGGCTGGGGCTGGGCTGTTCCTGGTGGGTGAGTTGGGCCGGAGCTTCCCTCAGGGTGGGTGGCAGCAGCATTGGGAGGGGGCTGTAGTGAATTCCAGGGTGACTAGCCACCCCAGGAGGCTCTTCCCCACCAAGAAGAGCCCCCGGCCTCAGCCTGCAGCTGCAGCCTGCCCTCACACCACACAGATCCAGGTGTCACATGCCTTCCACGCCCCCAGATGAGCTGCTTGCGGTTCCATCCTGTGCCCTGCCCCAGCTGAGCAGCCCCTACCCCAGCATCAACCTGACTCCCTCACTTACTACAGGGGCCTCGATCTGCTCTCCTCACACGTCTTCCCTTTCCTGTGGCCTTCCCGTCCTGACCACCAAGAGACGTACCAGCCAGATGCTACTCTCCAAGCTGCTGGGCTGCATATCAGCAATTGGATTGGTATCAACCAATATGGCTTGTTAATGATCGGCCATCAGTATCCGCTCAAAAAAATCTTTATCGGTGCACCCCTACACAGTATGTGTTCTGCCGGTTCAGGATTAATATCTTTGGGATTTGAGGTTTTTTCCAGCCTGTATTTGATTATTCCCCTCTGCCCGCCCCCCCACTTCCCAAGAGAGGGATTTTACAACTTCTTTTCTTCAGTTGTCAAATTAGTTGTGTTATAAACCATTTTTTACATCAGCCAAATATTCTTCTTATGTTGTTCTGTCATTTCTAGTCAGTTCTTTTAGAGCCATTTTTTTAGTTAATAATAGTGACCTTCATGTGTTTTTCAGACTGTTCTGGCTGGTGAGCCTGTTTAATGATTTACTTACTATGTTTCAGATGCCTTTTATAGAGGTGATAAACTAATTAGCCTGAAACAGATTGCAGATGATGCCCTGCAGAAATGTAAAGAGAAGTAAGTTGACCTTTCTGGAATGAAAAGATTCTTGCTGAAATCTATTTGTTTATATAAACTTAAATTATACGAGTCTGCTAAACATTGCAGAATCTTGGAAAATGTTAGATCTTAGTTTTCACTCGGTTTTTGACTACAGAGCAATTTTTTTCTGTTGCAAAAAACTCAGAAAGACTACAACTTTGAATTCCTATTTGAAAACTGCATTTATCTTTCTTGTGAATCCTGTTTGCACACATAACAGTGCTAACATTGTATGGTACTCCTTGGCAGCCTTGAAAGGATCTTGAGGCATCTCAAGGTGCCATGCACCCTGGTTAAGAGACACTGTTCTGGAGTACGGAAACTTGGCTAGATAAGTCCTTGGCCTGTACCAAAGAATAACACCCATTTGGGAAAGGTTTAGTCTAAATTGTCAAAAAAAATCAGTGACTAGCAATTGGAGAACACTAGCAAGTACCAGATATGTACTGTGAAGATATACAAATGTGCCTCTTTACTATGAGCTGCTGCATCTTGTTCCAAATGCATAGTGTATGTGCTTTTCAAACTTCTCTCAGCTGATAGGAAATAGCCTACAAAGATCTGGAAAAATCTGGAAAATGAAAGGTTTTAGCAAAAGAGGGAAAAGGAAATGTGAGTGAAAATAAGGAGGAGAATAATGAAGGCAGTTGTAAACCGGTGAAATAATGCAGGGTGCTGAGGATTTTCACTAATCTTATTGTTGAGTTATGTTTGTATTTTAGTGGGGTGCAGAGACTGGAAGCTGAGAAATGTGGTTGAGGGGGAGAATCTGGTTGCATCTCTGCTCTACCATCTCTGCCAGTTGGTTCCTTGTGACAGTGCTTTTGGAATGAGCAGGCCAGTGTAGCATATGGTAGCTAGTGATGGAACAATTGCTTTCAGCAACAGTTAATTGTAGTTGGCCCATATACACCTCATTATCCCAGGAGGGAGGTTTATGGACTAACTCAGCAAATGCACACTGAGGGCTGAATAAGTCCACATGTTAGTGGACTTATGTGCCTAAGTGTAATTTTGTTACATCCCACTCAAATCCCTGAAAATAGGTAAAGCCAAAGGTGGGTGGGTCATCTTCTTCCTCACTGGTTTCTTTGACTTAGTTACCCAGTAGGTAGAATAAAATGCAGCCTCAAATACCTCTGCTTCTCTACAGAGGCTTGCATAACATCTGTTCGGTGTAGTGTAACCACTCTTTTTCTTTCATAGGGGCTTCCTTGTGCGAAACTGTATTGTGGTCAAGCATTTGGGAAGGGAAGAACTAGTGTCAGATGGGACAACCAGCCAGTCGCCACCTGTTAAGCGGCTGTGCCAGGATGTACGGGTAAGTTCCCATAAGATACCATGTGGGGGAAGGGGTGTTGTTCCCTCCCCTCTTAATTGTTTGTGTACTGCAGGGGTTGGCAAACTGGCACGTGTGACATGCAAGGCCAGCACCAGCTCCAGCTCCGTGTAGCTGCTGCCAGCAACAGAGCCTGGACTGCTCCCGGCAGGGCTTGCAGCGTCCCAGCTGCCTGCTGGGAGCAGCCTGGGATCCCAGCTGACAAACAACTCTCCACAGCCGGGGTCAGCTGCAGCTGGGAGGTTCCAAACAGCTGTGCCAGGCTCCGGCACCAGCAAGTGCAGACTGGGCAGCTGCAGCAAGCAGTGGGAAGAGTGCAAACAGCTCCACCAAGTTGCACAGCTCCAGCATCAGCTGTATGCTGGCGGCAGCTGCACAGGCACCTCGGGGCAGACAGTGGGGCAAATGACAAACCCTCTCAGAAAGTGTCCATAACCTCGTGAAAGCTGTGAATCCCAGCCTTGTTTTCCTCCCCTCAGCCAAAATGCCACAATGTCCAGTTTCAGGGATTTAACTATATCACTATGCCCGGTAAGCAGCAGCTCAAACTGGGGTACGTGGGAGCTTTCATAATGGTGACCTTGGGGTAACCTAGCCCCACACTATTATAGTAGCCATTTAGAAACATCAAACAGGTGTAATTGCTGTACAGTTAACCCTTGATTTTTCAGGCAAGGTAGAGCTGCTTGCTTTATATCTGAAGCAGCCAGTCTGTAGAAGAGGGCTTCCTCACCCAATTGTGAAACCAGCTTCTTTTAAGGTCCATTTTTGATTACCCTAGTGCAAGCTTCTTTTCCCCTGGAAGATAAGGATAGATGTGACAGAATTTTGACAGCATTTGGTTGGGGGAAAATGAGGTAACATTTTTAGGTGATTAAGAGCTACAAATCCTAGTGCAAGTTCTTGTGGAAGAAGCATTGTACAGAGTGATAGAATCATAGAAATAGCGATGTTTCTGCTGATAAAATCAGACCTAGGCTGACTCTTCAGCTGTCTGGCACCTCAGTCAATTTATGACATCTCTGGAGTGCAGTCTCATCCAATTCCTTTTTGGGGGTTGAGAGAGAACTTTGTTTAGTGAGTCTTGCAGCTATAGAGCAGTTGCTGGAGATGATCTAAGGGATTCAAGCCAGATGCATGAACACAATGCTTTTAAGGTGGAGCAGAAATTAGTGAAGGGAACTGAAAGAAAGGAGAGACTCTCTAGTATGGGTCCCCTGCTTTGCTTGTGAAGGTGTGGGAGGGGAGGGTGCACGCAGTCATACTGTGGGCATTTGGGGTAAATTTGCAGGTACCTTACTCCAGAGCTGTCCAACTTCTAAGTGGCTGGGGGATGCTTGCCATATGGGCCATAGCAGCAAGGGCCTCATGCCCACAGGCTACAAGCTGCATGGATATACCCTCCCTGTGTACCAGGAATTTCCAACCTATACTTGCTGTACTGTGCTTCCTTGGGTGGGTACAAAAAATAGAAGCTGGAGGAGGGAGGGGAGGCCTGGAGACTCCAGCTGCTGTTGTTACCCCTAGTAAACTGGCAGTTGGACAGTGCTGCCCTACTTCATTACCACTCACTGGAATAAGACTGCAACCTTCTTGTCAGTGTGAAATCCCTCAATTTGATGTATAGGGTCACAAATACACTTTACTTTGTCCATAAGCTGCTCCTGCTGCCCCACTTGCAGTTCAGTGGCTTTGTTGTCAGTCTCTTCTATGGAACTGAAGAGAGTGGTGTGGATGCTAGAGCATGACATGTATAGAAAAGGGACAAGGATTATGTGAACCAATCAGTGTGGCTGAACATTTTAAGGAAACTGGTTGGTACTGTGTACTTGTCAGAGTGAAGAGTGTGCTTTCTTTTATACTTTATTGGGAGACCCCAGGGGATTGAGCAGTGGGTAATATTTTGGGGAATGTTTTTCAAAATGAATATTCATGTGCACACCCTAAATAAAGACTGCAGTTCCTGGGATAGTTGTAAGCTTGGCTAGGCAGGCATTATTTTTTGCAGGTCAGGTGTACTGGCTGCTTGTGATGAGTACACTATTGCTGTAGTGGACCTTCTGTCAAGATGAGAAGGGTATAACCCAGACTCCTGCCTTCTCTGTGCTGGTCATAAAAGTAGGGTTTATTGTCAGCCTGTGGAACATTTTTTAACAAATATATTAATGGCAGCCTCGCAACATGGCATGTTCTTGCTCCATTTAATGTAGCTAACAATTTCTCAGGTGGTCAATGGATGTCTGTATACTGAGTAAATAATGTTGGGCCCCACTTGTCAGGCTGAGTTTTTGTTTACAAAGCCTTGGGAAGAAGATAGGTGAAAAAAGTCTTATTTTCTTTAGGGGTGCACTGATAGAGGTTTTTGGGGTGGATACCCATAGCCAACTTTTAAGGAGGTATATCAGCCAATACCAGTCCCATTTCCAATACAGCTGCCTCCAGCTGCTAGGTCTGGTGTGGGGGAAGGGCAGGGGGCAGATCAAGGCCCCTGCTATGAGGGAGGGGACAGGTGCTGCCCAGGCATGGGGTGGGGAGGTGGCTCCTTCAGCTGCTTGCTCCCTGGGAAGGCATGGATGGAGGGATGTGCGCCCCCAGATCTGTGCAGGGTGGGGCAGGCTATAGCCAGAGTGGTGTGGGCTCTTCTTGGCAGAGGCTGGGCTTAGAGCAGGGCAGCAGCAGCACTGGAAGATGCTGCATCCACCCCAGATTGAGCCAGGGCTACAGCAGGAGGCTGGCGGCAGCAGCAGCACTAGAAGCAGAGTGGCAGCAATGTGCCAGGAAGAGGTGGGGCTGCGCTGAGCAGCTGATGGCAGTGGCAAAGTGTGGGGTGTATGCAGCACCCTCCCAGCACTGCTGGCACCTTCTCCAAGCCCAGCTCCTGCCAAGAAGTGCCTCATGGAGCTCTAGTTGCAACCCACCCCACCCCTCCCCACACAGATCTGGGGGGGGCATGCTGCCCACCCAGGGTGCAAGCAGGAGCCACCTCCCCCCACCCCCACACAAGTTGCCCAGGCAAGGTGGGGCTGCAGCATCTGCCCCTGCCCACTCCTCACCATGGGGAACATTAATCTGCCCGCGCGTGTGCGCCCCCCCCCCCCACCACCACACCAGACTTACCAGCTGAAGGTAGCTTTCCATGATACTGGCTGTGCTTCTTGCTGCCCAAGTGCTGCACTGTGGCTGTGTGCAGCATGGGCATTTATTGGCCAAATTAAATTGGCCCAATATCCAATGAAGCCAGTTTTCTTTATATCAGTACCAATCTGATATCAGAGTGATGTATTGGTGCACCGCTAATTTTCTTACTAGGCGACTCCTTCTCCATTGACAGGACCATGTTAATGTTAATTTGCAGGATAATTAGTCTGTGCTTTTAACTCCCTTGAACCCCATGCACACTCAGAGTGGTAACACAGATGTGAGAGAGACAGATCTTTGGGAAATAAAGTGGAAACTGTTCAGAGAGCATCTCTTGGCTTGGGCACAACTGTATGCTCTCTGGTGGGCCTTCCTTAGCAGCCCTAAACCTCCCTATCTTAATGCAAGTGGGCAAGGGCCTGATGTGCATCCTGTGCTTGTCTACTCACCCTGTTTGTGGATTTTTAAACAGGAAACAAAAGACTGAGATTTCAAAGAGAATCCATCCCAAGGTAGCTAGCAGCAGCTTTCTCTTTTTGGTTCTCATCTTTGCTTCTCCCTCCCATGCTGCACTCTTAACTGCTTTTGTCTCTACACAGCACACAAGCCTTTTTGATCTGGTTACCAGCAATTGCACGTTAGCGGTAGACATCACACTTGCCTTTGGCCTTACTCATTAGATGTCTGCACACCACTCCCCTGAGCATGAGAAAGGGGAGAGAAGCATGTTGACATGTCATTTAGGCAACTACAAAAGATTTCTGTAATAGTTGCATATAAAAAGAAACAACTACTAATAGAGAGCTTTGTGGGCCATGATCTACCCAATGCTAATAGTTACAAAAGGGGGAAAAAGGGGTAAAGCTAACTGGTACAAAAATGTTGGTTTTCTGAAGGAAATGGTGTGGAATACAAAGCATATTTATGTCAGAATGGTTTTGTTAAACCAACTCCATGCAGCACCCAACAACTAGAGAGATGACAATCCAATTGCTCATGGGTCCTGTTACTCATTAGCCAGAGCAAGGAGGGAGCAAACACCAACACACATTGCTTGCAACAGCTTTATTCAAAAAAAATGGAGACAGCTTTGGGCAAGGGTTCCAAAAAACCAAAACCAATCCCCCCCACCACACACACATGTATACACTTTGGTTTATACTCATTAACATTCATTCCACCTCTCCTCCTATCTCAAGCTCTGCCTTCATTTACTGTTTGCTTCATTAGCATGGAATTGCATATGCATTTACATGCCTTTTTGTAATGAGCACACATCCAAGACTTTGATCATTTTTCTTTGGTCAATGGGCAGATTTTGACCAAAACCTGGAAGCTTCTTCACCAATCACCATTTACCTTTTTGCATATGTTCATCTCAGATTCTTTTACCAATTACATGTTGTTTTTTCACATTCCAGCCTGTTTTTCTGTCCCATGTTATACCATCTTCCACATTCCTAAAGCTTCACTTCATTTACAACATACAGACTTACACTGACTCACTTGCTACCTTTTCTCAGAAAAGTGGTTGATACAGTTAAGATGGTTACTTTGCATAAGCAAATGGCTGGCTTAGCTATCATTCTGCCTTGTGGGTAGCAGCTTTTGCTGGGCCACAGGTAAAGCCTTTATTCAGCTGCAAATCCAGTGCTCCTCAAGATCCAAATATTATCACCCTAACAGGTTTCATATTAAGATTCCCAGCTTGAGCCTATGCATAAACCAGAACAACTGGAGTAAGCTAAGCTAGCCCAGTTGTTCCCATCTTGCTAGTAGGGTCAAATCTGATTCCATGAAGATATCTTAACACACACTAATGCCAGTCCCCTACAAGGCTTCCTCCAACTCATAATAGCCTCACCCAAACCACCAGTGTAACAAATAGCAAACACAAACACAAGCCTCTTGGCTACAACATAAACAGAAGCCACCCAGCTATAACAACATTCAGTCCTACCAGGGGTCCTTTCTCTCTCCACAGTATCAGATGCAGCTCCTTTATCAGGCCTCTCCTTTGTAACATGGCTGACCACTTCCCTCCTTGGCTGCTGACAGGAAACTACTGCCTGGCCTCCTGCCTGTGGTTTATATAGGAGCCAGGCTCTGCCTCTTCTTGTCAGATGGCTAGGCAGGTGCGGACCATTAGCTCCCTCTAGTTGCCTCAGCAACTGGCACCTGAGGAGTCTTCCCAGCTCTCTCAGTAGCAGGCACCTTAGTGCCCTGCTGCAGTATAGCAGGAGCAAGGGAGACCTAGAAATGAACACAGAAAACAGAATACCTCTCAAAAAAGTTTTGAAATGACTTATTTTAGTGAGGGGACATGAAAGAGACAGAATGTGGCAGGAAGAAGGGAGATTAGGCAAGCACGATCCCTATAATAAAAGGGCCAGTCAGTGTAATCTAATACTGAAACTGTCTTAGTACGTGCTCAACTTGTATATATATGATGGTGTGTCTCAGCTGGGTGTTTGCTGGTCCAGTACACATCTTAGTTTGCAGAATGTCTATAAATCAGGCCAAAGAGCTCATTAGAATTCCATGTGAGTGCTAAAAATATTCTTCACTGAGAGTACAGCTTTGCAAAGTACAGGAACAATTGGCATTCACTGTACAATGGATCCACTGTGGAGGGACTGCTAGGTGAGACTGACTCTGTGACAATATACTAAAGAACCTAAGCTTGGGCTGGCAGAATGCTGGCTTGTTGGAGGAAATGCAGAATCTCTGTACATGTCCTTCAGCTACTGTAAAATTACTGATGGGCATTTCCTGGCAGCCTAGACCAATGAATTTCGGTGATTCAAGACTTCTTTATAGTGGTGCTATAACAGTTTGCATTGATGATCTGGGTAGTACTTATCCTTCAGCTGCTGGGCACACTGCACATTTGTATGGTGTGGTGCCAGGAGTTGATGAGATCTTTACAAGGAAACTGATAAGGACCTAAGTTTTGAATCTAATGGTAGGTGATTTAGGTATGCCTCCTATAACTAGTTCCTGTCTGCATTTACTTAGCTATAGCTCCTATGTGTTGCTGGGCGTGGTAGAAAAAGAGAGGAATCTACATTTCTGTATGTTGCTCTCATTTCACTTGGATGCCATCTACCCACCTATGTAAAAGATTCTTGCCATACTTGTCTAACTTCAGTCTTGTTTGCTAGGTAAATTTCATGTGGCTGAAATTTAATTTTTATGACACTTTGACCTATAAGCTTGGCTCCAAATGTTAATGGTGTGCTTCTTAAACCTCTGTGATCCTGAGGTGATTTATTGTAAAGCTTTGATAGCCCAGCTTAAATGTAGAGTTTCTAATACGCCATAATTTATTCTCATCAAGACTGTTTTTGTTAAAGTCCGAGTAAAACTCAACACATCCTATGTGGGGGGAAAAGCTTGCCAGCTTGATTCTGGCAAGTAAATTAATTCTGGTTCATCTCAATTGAGACTGTAGTCATGAAGGAACCCCAGCTAACTTTTGAGGACTTCAGTGCACACACTGTTGTAGGAAAGAACTGCTCTATTTTGGGAGCGTGTTTCACTTTACAGTGTAAATGGGTTTTGTAGGTACATCACCCAAGTGACATCTGACTTAACGCTTGGCTCAACTCTCTCATCCTCATTGATGAGGACTTGCAGGGTACAGGTTAACCATCTTGGCCTACAGAACTGGAATCTAAAACTGGCCAAAGAAGAATGCTGCCAGGTTAAAAAATAGCTTACTCTTACTGAGGAAATCTCCAATTCTCTTGCCATTGTGAATGGGTGATCAAGCCTAAGTCCATCTCCCTCTGGGCTCATCTGCCATGACTTAGATAAAAAGGAAAAGAAGAGGGTTTCAGTGGTCTTTCCACACTAGGAATCACTAACGCCACCCAGGTGGTAACTTCTCACAGTGTTAATTTATTTCCCAGCAGGGTGTTGCAGCTTTACAGTAGCCTCACTAATTACCTCATTAACGAGGGACATCCAAGCTCCCTATAAGGGAACTCAGCATGTGATGCCTTACAGATACTTTGTTGCTATCACAGTCTCTATCACTAATTGCCTTGTTAACGAGGCACATTCTCTGCATCTTTTGCATGTGCCTCATGCTGGGAGTGACCCTGGCTACTCCCTCACTGTCCAGGCCACCGCTTTTGGTGTCATTGCTATCCTGATGGGTCAGGGGATTATGCTATTTCCTCCTGCCAGCACATCATCCTGGGGAGACTCCTTTCTTTCTGGACTTCCCGCAGGGTCGCTCCACAGAGTCCCAGTTCTTCCCCACACTCACTGGAGTCACTGAAGTTCCCAGGTAAGGAGCCTGCCTTGTGATTGACTGGTTGTGCCATCTGGAGTCCCAGGATCCTGGCATCCTCTTAGATCACAGGGTGGGCTCCTCATTTGTCCTCCTCTTCTTCTGGGGTCTCAGTAGCCCCTCATCTGTCCTCCTGTGCCCAAAGGCAAAGTGTATTTGTCCCGCCCTTAGATTTATACTGGCCACAGCGGACTAATCACCTTGCCCTTCCCTGGGTGTATGATTCCCTTCACCTGGCGGAGTGCATAGTCAGGTCAATCCTGCCCAAAACCATTTCAGTAACAGGGCTCCTGCCTGAGTCCCTATTACACACCTCCCCCTGTAGTTCAACAGTCACCCCAGGGGAGATAATAGGAAAAAGGAAAGAAAAAAACCCAACAATGATAAAAATAAGAAAAGAGAAAGAAAGGAAAAAAAAGACTTTTAAAGCTGGCATCTTCACCCTGCGTCAGCCTGGTGATCTGTAGTGTTGGCTCACCTTTCCTCTGTATGTGAAAGGAAATCATTGTTTCCATTCTTCTTCCCTATTCAGTGCCTTATTGGGTTAAAAGGGTTTTAAAGCCAGGGCCCACCACATCAACCTGCTTAGCTGTTCACAGAAAGGGGCATGATCTATGATCAGGACAAATTCCTGCCCTATAACATAATAACAAAATAGCTCTACTCCCTACCGAATGGCTAGACACTCCCACTCAATCATTGATTAACAGGTCTCTGCCTGGGTTAGTTTCTTGCTGGCGAAGGCTGTGGGCCTTTCATCTCCCCCTTTCTCCTAGAAGAGAATCACTTCTAAGGCAATGCCTGAGGCATCTGTCTGCAGAAAGAATGTTTTCTGGAAATCCAGGGTGTATAATATTGCATGCTGACACAGGGCCTCCTTAAGTTGTTTGAAAGCGTGGAGGGCTCTTGGGTTCCATCGACCCTTGGTCAGCTCCATTAGGGGTGCCGCCTTTTCCAAGAATCCCCAAATGAACCGCTGGTAGTAATGGATGAAGCCAAGGAATGATCACAGTTGTTTGAGTGTCCAAGGTAAAGGGTATTGTCAAATGGCTGCTACGTTGTCCGCTACTGGCTTTATACTACCTTGTCCCACTATAAAGCCCAGGTAATGTGTTTTGCTTTTTCTTTGCACACAGTTCTGGGGATTTGCTCTTAGTCCTGCCTGTCTGAGTTCTTCCAGGACCTTTCATAAGTGCTGGCAGTGGGCTTCCCAGTCCTGCGAGAAAACAATAATGTTGTTGATATATGCAATAGCATACTCTTGGTGGGGAGCTAGTACCTGTTCCATCAGCTGCTGGAAGGAGGCTGCTGCCCCATGGAGCTCAAACAGCATTCATGTAAATTGAAACAGGTCCCACAGGTTTCCAAAGGTTTCTCTTTATCTGCCGCTGCCATGGGGATCTGCCAATAGCCCTTGATCAGGTCTAGGGTGGATATATACTGGACTGGGCCGACTCTCCAACATGTCATCTACCTGTGGCATAGGGAAGGCATTAAACATTGTGATCTCGTTCACCTTGTGATAGTCAATGCATAGGCGTATTGGCCTATCTGTTATTGGAACTACCACCATTGGGCTCCTCCATGGGCTCCAAGATTCTTCAGTAATTCCTAGCTTTCTCATTTAGTCAATCTCATGCTTGACTGCCAGCCAGAGATGGCAAGGCAGCATCCTCCAGTGGTTGTGTATTATTTGCCCTGGTGGGGTTTGGATCTAGTGTTTGACACCTCAGGCTTCTCCTGGTACCTCTCTAAAAATGCCTCAGAACTCTGCTCTCAGGACCGTCAAATTCTCCCGCTGTTCAAGGTTTAATTGGTCATCGATCCCAGGTCCCCCCAGGGGGCCTGTTGGCTCTGGGGATATCATGACTTCTTCACCTTCTTCGAGTCTTCCTGGTTCTCTCATCAAGCACCCCTCTCCTTGGCACCACCTCTGTAACAGATTAATGTGATAAATTTGTCGCCTTCAGGTGGGCTTGGGTCTGGAGAACCTCATAATTCACTGGTCCCGTGTGCCTTGTCACTTGAAATGACCCCCACCACCAAGATAAGAACTTGTGGGAGTTATCAAGGAGTAACACCAACACCCATTTTCCTACCTGGAGCTCTCTCTCAGTAGTCTGTGAATTGCAATGCTGCTTCTGCTTCTCCTGACTTTGCCTCAAATTCGTTCAAGCTATCTCTTGGGCCTTCCTCAGTCATTCCCAAATATAAATCACCGCTTGCGACTGAGCTGGGTCTCTGGCCTCTTTTCCCTGTTCCTCACATATAATGTCCATTAACCCTCGTGGGCTGTGACCATAAATCAACTCAAATGGTGCATATCCCATGGCGACCTGAGGTGCCTTCTTGATGGAGGAAAGTAGTGGAGATATCGTGGCATCCCATCCCTGTGCATCCCCTTGTATGCAGGCCAGAATCATCCCCTTCAAGGTGCGGTTAAAGTGGTCTACTAAGCCATCCGTCTGCGGATGGTAAATGAAAGTTCGGAGCTGCTTAATCTTCAGGGTTTGGCAAATCCCCTTCAGGATCCTGAACATAAAGTTCTTCCCTGGTCGGTAAGGATTTCCCTAGGAATTCCAACCCGCACAATCCACTTCAGAAGGGCCCCTGCTATCACAGTGGCTGTCACTGATCTTAGAGGGACATCTTTAGGGAAGTGAGTGGCATCAATAATTACCAAGATGAATTGGTACCCTGCTTGGAGAAATGGCCTCACCATGTGTAGGGCAATTTGGTCAAAGGGACACCTTGCCAGGGGCATAGTCATGAAAGGGACCTTAGCCAGTTTCACCCCTCCTATCCTCTGGCACTCAGGGCACTCTGCACACAACTTCTCCACCATCTTATAGAGGCCAGGCCAGAAGACTTACCGCTTCAGGCATGCTTTGGTTTTGTCCCGACCCAGATGCCCCCTCCCCTCCATAGGAAGCATGTGTGTGACCCACAGCAGGACCTCCAGTACTTCCAGGGGACTAGAATCTGGCACCTTTCCCCATCTTCCTGGTCCTCCACCCAATAGAGGATGCCCCCTCGACCTGAGGACTCTGTCTTGCCTTCCAGGGGTCCACCCCCCCCTTTGTTCTTAGCCAGTTGGGACCACCAGATGTTATGAAACAGAGGTTCTTGTCTTTGCTTGTCCCAGAAGTATCCATTGCCTATGAGTTGTTCCATATCTAGGTTTTCTGCTCCAGACTCCCAGAGCAAACTGCCCCTGGGTCTTTTTCCCACTCACTGCCTCTCTTGGTTAGGACCCTGGTGACCACCTCCTCCAGATAAGGCCAATCCACTCCAAAGAGCATGGGATGGGGGAGGGTTTTGTCTAGGCCCGTGACAGTCTCTTCTGTGCGACCCAGCACTGTGAGCTGGAGGAATTGATGCTCATAGGTGTACAAAGCCCCATGGTTGCAGACCATGCTTTTGGGGCTCCCCAGATGGTACGGTGTCCTAGCTGCCTGCAGAGGGTTCAGGATTAAGAGTATGGTCAGGGGTAGAAAGGTAAGAAAGGTTTATTGATGTAACTAAAACACAATTACGCGTAGTAACAAGACAATCAATGACGGACAAAAATAATTTGCACCAGCAACTTATCGGCAGTTCCTCTGACGCCTGATGTACAACACGTTTCTCTTTCCACAAAGCTCAACAAAGTCAGGTGTCCCCATCAGCGGTGTCCGAGAGGTACCAGGAAGGACCCTGATATTAAGTCCTTGGGCTCCTCGAGCTCCACGGGCCCACTGATCCAGGTCAACAGCTAATTAATCCTTTTCACAAAGCTGTATCTTCCTTCTAAATGACTTCCAGATGTTTTAGTCAATTTATAGCTTCTGAACTGTGCTGATAACTTACAGCTATTCAGATTCTTTTTACTTCAACTGTCCTTAGACTGACCAATAGCAGTACGAGCCTTGCATTCCTTTGATATGATTAATTTTAACTACCCCACAGGGCCTTATTACTTCAAGGCTTTGCTAAATTTACTAGACCTTACTACATCTTAAACTTAAATTGGCTCTTAGCAACAACATATAGCTTAATATCTAAACAAATGAGATAAAAACACTTGGTCTAACCTTCATAGAGCCTTCAGCAAGCACCTTTATCACACAGACATAATTTTCAGCTGTCACAGGCAGGTAGAGAGGTCTGACTGTATCATCAATTGCGAGCAACCATTGTTGACAACTGCAGGGATGATGGTGTCCCCCACCCTAACTTCGACCAGGGGCTTGTCATGGCAGTCTGGCCCCTTATGCCAACCAAAGCTGCAATCCATCTTCTCATCATGAAAGTTATCAATAGGTGTCTCAGCCTGGGACCTCTGTGGGCAGAATCCTGGGATACGTGCCCTTTTTCCCCACACCTGTAGCACACTACCTCTCTGGAGTCCCAGGTCTGGGCTTCCCAACCAGAATTCTGTGTGTTCCCTGCCCCACCCCACCTCCCTCGGCCCTGGCTGGGTCCCCCAAGTTGGAATCCTGTTGTCGGGCCCCCTGGATGATCTCTTCTGAGGGTATCTCCATCTCTTTCAGCAGTAGTATAATCCTTGGAAAGCTGCAGAGCTTCTTCCACCATCTTGGGTTGGTGGCGCCAGACCCACTGCAGGGATCTAGTGCTGAGGTCCATCAGAAATTGCTCCAAGACTGTGAGCTCCACCACTTCCTGGAGTGTGCGGGTCTCAGGTTATAATCACCGCTCTACCAAATCCTTAGCATCTGCGCCAGCAGGCGGGGACGGGCCCCCTCAGCCCTCTTCCGAGCCTGGAACTTTTGGCAGTATGTTTCAGAGGAGATTTCCAATTGCTACAGTACTGCCTCTTTCACCTTCCGATCATCTCTGGCCTCGGGTCTGTTAAGGACGTGATAGGTGGCTTGTGCTGGCCCAATCAGAAATGGCCCGATCTGAACTGCCCAGCTGCTGGGGTCCCACTTTGCAGCTGTGGCCGTCCTTTCAAAGACTTCTAAGTAGGCTCCCAAGTCATCCGTTGTGGACATCCGGGGAAGCTTGGCTCTGTTTCCTTCTCTCCTTAACAACATCTGTTAAGCCTCAGTTCTTGTTTCTAGAATAAATAAGCCTAGTTCCCTCAGCCTCTCCTCAGAAGTCATATGCCCTAGCCCCCTAACTATTTGCATTGCCCTCTGCTGGACTGTCTAATTTTTTCACATCCTTTCTTTAGTGAGGGCCCAACACTGGACACAGTACTCCACATGTGGCTTCACCAGTACCCAACAGAAGGGAATAATCACTTCCCTCAATCTGCTGGCAATGCTTCTCTAAATGCACCCCAGTATGCCATTAGCCTTCTTGGCAACAAGGGTACATTGTTAATTTATATTCAGTTTATTGTCCACTGTAACCACCAGGTCCTTTTCCTCAGAGCTGCTGCTTAGCCAGTCAGACCCCACCCTGTACCAGTGCATGAGATTGTTCTGTGCTAAGTACAGGACTACACACTTGTCCTTATTGAGCCTCATGAACTTTCTTTTGATCCAGTCCTCCAATTTGTCAAGGTCTCTGAATCCTAGCCCTACCTTCCAGTGTAACTACTACTCCTCCCAGCTTGGTGTCATCCTCAAACTTTCTGAGGGTGTACTTTATCCCATCTTCCAGGTCGTTGATTAAGATATTGAACAAAATCAGCCCCAGGACTGACCCCTGGGTCACTCTACTTGATACCATTTGCCAACTATATATCAAGCCATTGATTACTAGCCTCTGAACCTGACAATCCAGCCAGTTTTCTATCAGCATTACAGTCCATTCATCCAACCCATACTTCCTTAGCTTGTTTGAGAGAACGCTTAAGCATGCGATGCTTAAGCATTAGCTTATGAGCTTAGGATTTTAAGATGAGGAGTTTCAGTATCTCTCTACTGGATGGTAATCAAAAACTGCATCTTTGCTGCTTGCCTGAAATCTGCTGAAAAGTTTATTCAATAAAGACAAAGAAGAGGAGGAGGGAGCAGTGTAGAAGGAATTATTTGGGATTAGTGTAGACATTATTTAGGGTTACTTAAAGTATACCTTGTTGAACACTAGTGAAATTCAATGATTACCTGAGCGTGGAAAGAGCTACAAAGGCCAAAAAATGCATTGGAGACAAGTGACATGGAGACAGTACCAAGAAGTCAACCTAGGGAAGTTGGGAACTAATACAGATCATACATTGAATAGAAAGAAGAATCAGTCATGCTGTAGGGACTCATTGGGGAAAATAGGTCAGGAAATACAGATTAAAGTACAAGGTGGAAGGGCCCATACAGTTAGAGAAGGGGTGGGCAAAATACATCCCATGGAGCAATTTTGACCAACCTGTAACAGGTTCATCAGCTCTGTCCAGCCCAGACACAGGGGCACACATCAGGGCTGGGGCTGCTGGACTCCCATTTCCTGGCAGCCTCAGCAGTAGTAGCAGCTCTTTCTGGCTGCCAGTGGACTCAGCCATGCTCCCCAGGCACCATGGAGTCCCACCAGGGAGCTGTGGGGCAGGCTACTTCACCGGGCAGATATGATCTAAGTGCTCTGCTTGTATGGCTCTGGGCAGGGCTCCATGAAGACCCTGCCCCTGCTGGGAGCTTTGCGGGCAGGGTGCTCTGCTGGGTGGACATGATCAGAGCATCCTGCTCACATGGCTTCTGGTGGATCTCCATGGAGACCCTGGGATCCTGGGTCGTTGTCAGCATGGGGCCCGTGGGGGCAGAACCACAATCTGGTTTCTGCATGCTCCTGCCTGCAGAACCTACACCCATCTCATGGGCATGTGGGCAACAGATCCTTCCAGCTTCAATTTCCTGTGAGTTTGTCCCATGATCCCAGCACTCTTGAAAGGATCTTGAGGCATCCCAGGGTGCCATGCCACCTTTGTTGAGAGACACTGTTCTGGAGTATGGAATCTTGACTAGATAATGTCTTTGGTCTCTGCCAAAGAATAATAAAAAATAACCACTACTCCCACATGGCCCCATCCCACATAGGGAGTTTTGGCGAATTGTTGTGGGAGAAGAGGGGTGCTGACCTAGCCATGACACCTCCTAAGCAAAACTCCCTGTGTAGCCCGGAACCGAAATAATTGCTCACCCCTGAGTTAGAGGCATCACAGAGTGTTAGTGCCACTTCCTCTGGAATATTGCCTCCACTAAAAGCATCCCATTACCAGAAATGTGTTGATTAAGCTGGAGGAAGGTCAGACTAGAGCAGCAAAAATGATAACAGGAGCTGGAAGATGACCATTCCTGAGGCCATCTTTTGGCCTCAGGAATGGCCAAAAGATGTAAAGCCACCCTAAGTCACATATCTGATCCAGCTGTGCCCCTTAAGATGAGTTGGGGCTTTGGTTGGCATTTCTGAACAGAGCATTGATAGCTCTATGAAAAAAGAAAGCAGAAACAATGAGCTCTAGGCAGAACAGTGTAATGGCATCTCCAGTAAGATAGGGCTGAAGACTAGAAATGGCTCTTTTATGTAGATGGCAAGAAATGGTGGGAAGAATGGTGGGAAGAAGACATTCAGTTTAATATTAAGCAGTAGCTAACTCTAGAGCAGTGGTCACTAACACTCCAAGCTTATTTGTTGATCCCTAGGAAAGGTTGTGAGTGCATTGCTTACCACAACAAATTCAAGGATCCCACCAGCTTAACCTGTATTTTGCAGCAAGGGTCCCTGGTTCTGAGACACATTGAAATTCTGGGGCAATATCTGTTAAAGTAAAATAACACAGAGACAGGACTACTTACAAAAGCAAATACTAGCAATCTTTATGGTGTCTTTACTAACAATCTTTATTTATTTTATGTATTTAATTGGGTAAATAACAGTCATGGAGTCATTTCATAGGGGGACACGTGACCCACCTGAGATTGGCCACTGCCAGCTTCTGCGGGCAGTCGCCATTTGCTACCCCACTGCCACTGTCAACAGCTTCTGTGGGCGGTCG
Organism: Caiman crocodilus; assembly: GCA_030014935.1. Classification (NCBI taxonomy): domain Eukaryota; kingdom Metazoa; phylum Chordata; order Crocodylia; family Alligatoridae; genus Caiman; species Caiman crocodilus. The sequence goes on along the minus strand of JAGPOW010003096.1, from coordinate 105,313 downwards.
CTGCTTGTGCCCCACCCCGCCACCTCTGGCAGCTTCTGCAGCCAGTCACTGTTTGCCACTTCTTCCCCCGCCCCGTTTCCAGTGCCGCTGCCAGCTTCTGCAGGGGGTCACTGCTTGCCACCCTGCCACCAATGCCCACAAACTGTCCCCCCCAGTCTCAGGAGACACCAATCACCCATGCTTTCATGTCGTCTTGTAGACTAAAATGGACATCACTGTGTCTGTATCTCAGTCACATTTGAAAGGTTTTCCATTTTTAAATGGAAGCTGTAGTTATTCAGTATGATTTTGCAGTAGTGCATGTATGGAGGCAGATCTCAGAGCTTTGGAATGCACAGCACTGTTCCTGTCTGATTATTGCTCATCGACAGTCTAACTGGGGGCCACATTCCATTTTCTACTCTAACTGCTTTTGGAGATCATGTTTTCATCTTATGCTCTTCTTCAGATGCCATGGAACTCAGATGTTGATCTTTGGTGGCATGAACTAATGAGAAGTGCTAGTAAAGAGTGTGAACCTGAGTGGTGTGATTCTGAGGATGAGCTCTTTATTCTTTACACCAGCGGATCAACTGGGAAACCCAAGGTACGTTTCACAATCATAGAAAGATAGAATCATAGAAAATTAGGGTTGGAAGGGACCTTAGGAGGTCATCTAGTTCAACCCCCTCCTCAAAGCAGGACCATCCCCAACTATATCATTCCATCCAGGGTTTTGTTGAGCTGGGCTTTAAAAACCTCAAAGGATGGAGATTCCACCACCTCCCTATGAAATCTGTCCCAATGCTTTGCTACCCTCCTAATGAGAGAGTTTTTCCAAATATCCAACCTAAAACTCCTTTGCTGCAACTTGAAACCATTGCTTCTTGTTTTGTCACTCATCACTGAGAACAGTGGCTAACAATGGCTTACTCCATCCCCTTTCCCAGCTTCTTGGTCCCAGACATAATTATAAAGGCTTTCCCCTTGAAGGAAGTGACATATTTCAGTTAAGGAGCTTGCCAACAAGTAGTTTAATTTCTGTTTTCTCCTGTTTGCTTAACTTTGAGAGGTTGGAGATGAGGGCCCATTGGAAGAGGGGTTATACTTTCTCTGGTCATGTACTGTCAAGTTCTGCTGCTAGTATTTGTCAGTTGGACACTGTTCAGACCAGGAATTAGTGTTATGGTTTTGCACTTGGAACGTGTCCTGCTGATCATGTGTATCATTCTTGCAGGGTGTTGTGCACACAGTGGGAGGATATATGATATTTACTGCTGCTACCTTTAAGTATGTATTTGACTACCATCCTGAGGATATTTACTGGTGCACAGGTGACATTGGATGGATAACGGGCCACTCCTATCTCACTTATGGACCTTTGGCAAATGGGGCAACCAGCGTATTGGTAAGTTCTGCACAGGAGCTGGAAACCTCTCTAGATGTTAGACTGTCATGCTGAGGAGCCTTCCTTATTATCTAAGGCTGCAAACAGATGCCATCTTTGTGCTGCCATAAGAATTCTTACAGTGGCAGAAAACCAAAGCAAGCAGATGTCCAGGCCCTCTGTCATATCATAAGTGCCCAAATTTGTGGGCATGACAATAGGTAGCATAACTTTGTGCTGCTGCTTTGTAGTGTAACTCTTTGTTTTAAGGGGAGAGAACACAGGCAACCTAGAACTGCCTGTGCTCTCCAGCCTCCCCAGGCTGTTGGCCTTGGGGCTGGAAGGACCTGATCCTGCAAGCCTAGGTTTCCCCTGTTTGCAGAGGCATTCCCTGAGTGTTGTTCTGCAGGATTAGGTTCCTGAAGCCCTGGAAGTGGCAGGGGCCTTACCCTGCAAGGCAACAGATGAATTCCGTTTGTCGCAGTGTAGCAGATCAGCTGCTCTGGGACACATTTCAGAACAGCTGATCCACTTCATTTGGTGCCATCTTGTTATGTAGAGAGTCAGGCTAGAAACAGTGCAATTTCATCACATGCTTTCCTTGGCTTTCATTGAAAGTTCAGCTGGAAATTAGGGGGCATGTTCTGCAGTAAGCATTGCCTTGCAAAATGCTGTGCTCTGTCAAGATACAGAATACAGGCTGAACACAGTGTCTGAGACTGGTGTAACGGAGGGAATGGTTTGGTGGATGGTATGAAATCTGAGGTGTTGAGAGGGATGGATTTTAAGTTCTCCTTAGAAAGGTGTTAGTATGTGTTTATCTCGAGTACCTAAACAACCCTTGGAGAAGGGGCTAACCTCCTATCTGAGACTTCTCTGGGGAAAAACAAGCTGGGAAAGCCTTTGTTGGCTGCATACCTTCTGATCCCGTTTTGGGTTGTATCCCACCTTGTTTTTATTCCTATCACTTGTTAGTCTGGCTTTGTTGCAACTGCTGTTATTGAGGTCATGGAACTACCTTTTGGTATAATGGGTGCCCAAGTCACTTAGTCCCCTGTCCTGGGTACCTGTTAAGACCCACAACTAGGAGGCAATGAGATTTGACCAGGTTGGCAATCTGGCATGGATCCAGTCCACACATGCCCTTCTGCACCTCTCCTGTCTTCCAGGTTCTGGCCCCTGCCTCATTCTGGAAAGGCTAGTGCTAGAACTTAGACTAGAGCTACAGCAGCGGATGGGGGTTGGAACTTGGCAGAGAGCCCAGAAGCACCTCTGTGCTGAAATAGTAGCTATGAGGAAAGCATGAGACACTACCCCACTGTGTGGGGGGAAGGGAGTTTGTATTCTCCCCATCCTCTAAGGTGGAATTTTTTGTTGGGAAAAGCAGAGACCAGAAGAACATTTCCTCTTTGTTTTTCACAGGTACAATTACTTTTATGGCTTCATTGGTAAATATCCTTCCCACCCCTACACAGCTGTCTTCCATCTATCTTACCATTCCTGCCCAACCACTCACATCTGCAGAGCTTGTTCAGTGTGAGAATTGTTCAGAGTATCGAAGGTTGGCTTCTTGCCTCTAAACAGGCCTTGTTCCTTCACGCTGCCAGGTGGGCCAATGCTTGTCAGTATCTAGGGCATGGAGGAGGCTTGGTCACTACTCCATGGAGGTGGCGACCCTTCCTCTCACTCAGTATTCCTACTGTTTTCCTCCATGCAAGCAGTTGTAAACCTAGAGAATGCAGGATTAAGTGAGGCACTCCCAGCACCCTATCCAGGTCAAACATGCTACTTCCCTGAGCTCTGGGCTGCCAAGAAAGATGCTGTGACCTATTGCAGGAAGTAGAGTTAGGGAGCAGTTGTGTTGACAATTGTCTCGTGCTTAGTTTGAAGGTGTTCCCACCTATCCAGATGTCAGCCGAATGTGGAACATTGTTGACAAGTACAAGGTGACCAAGCTCTACACTTCACCCACAGCCATCCGAGCACTTATGAAGTCTGGAGATGAGCCTGTCAAAAAGTAAGAACAGCTTCTTGGTTGAGGGGTGCATTCTAAGCTCTAATAGCACCAAGCAGCCTGGGAACATGTGGGACTCCAGAGTTCTTAAAGTTCCTGCCCTTCTCTGAGCATGAAGGGTGATGGGTTCCCAGCAGCAATAGTTGAGAAGAAACAGGTGAGCAGGAAGTAGTAATACATTTTTATCCACAGTGTGGGGATATGAGGAGAGGTGGAGCTAGACATCACAGAAGATACTACTAAGGCAGGGAATTCTCTAGTCAAAGTGCAGAGTGGGAGACATACCCACCAGTGCAAATGTACATTTGAAAAATACCCCTTAAAGAACTTCAGTTGCTTGTAAGTAACCTGTATAATCTAGGGCAGGGGTGCTCACCCTTTGGCTCAGGGGCCAGATCCAACCCATGATGCTGTGTCACTCAGCCTGCAGGGCTCCCCATTGGTCTAGAAATTTGGCATTGGAGGCGCAATGCCAGCACTACTTAGATACCAAATCTGCGGACCCTTCCTTGCATGCTGGATCTGGTGCTCAATCCCAGGGTATAGTACTGGGTGGGAGTGGCACTGGGCTCCAATTCTGGTGTGCAGGGTTTGGAGGAGTTGGTGCCAGGCCCCAGGTCCCAATCCTGGTGTGCAAAGGGCAGGAAGGGCTGAAAGGGGGCAGAAACCCTGGGATGGAATCCTGGCAGGCAGGGGGCAGGAGAGGGCAGTTCTGGGCCCTTAGGGCCTGATTCAGCCCGCAGATGAGCACCATGCCCCCCATCTGGCTAAAAGGTTGAGCGCTACTGTTGTAGGACATTCCTAGGTAGTTTGGAAGAACAGAGCTCATCAACACCCAAAATCCAAACCAGGACAGGGAAGTGGGGTATGGGAAAGAAGAGTTTTTGCATCCTGAGTATTCCATGTTTACAGCCAGCCTCTCATTTCCAGACAGACTGTAGGGTGAAGGCAGCAGAAATCCTCCTTAAGCTTTGTTTTGCATACTTCAAGTACTTTGTATTTGAGTCACAGGGACAATCAAGGCACACCTTTTGGATCTGTGTGTTACTCTCTGTGTCCTTCCCTTCTCTGTATATGTTGAAATCACTGGAGAATTAGAAGCGACTAAACCTTTCTGTGAAAACTCAAACTCTGTTTCCTTTAGGCGGGTCAGTGAGTTCCCCTTCTACCAAAACAGACATGCTCATAAGCAAAGTTATAAGCTAGTTTCTTTGGCCTTGGCTAGACTAGAGCAGACGTCTGTAAAAGAAACTATTTTTCACTGCAGATACAGTAGGGAATCTCTGAAAATACTGGGGACTGTTGGTGAGCCCATTAACCCCGAAGCCTGGCTGTGGTACTATCACGTTATTGGAGAAGAGAGATGTCCAATTGTGGATACCTTCTGGCAAACAGAGACTGTGAGTTTTACCTGCCAGTTCTTGTGGCAGGTTTCTTCATCCCCTACAATAAGAGAGCCTGAGGATCTGGAATTTCCCAAAGCTTTGGGAGGGACATAAATGAGAGGCTTTCCTTGCACCCCTTTTATTCCCTGCCAAGGATCTGGGTATCTTGGCAGCTTTACTTTTTGAAGAAATTTCTGTACAATGAGGACTAGCATTTCTCTATGCCCCGGAGAAGCTTGCGCTGTCCATGACAGTTGGGAATGAACAAGGCAGAATGCTACCGTCACTTCTTGACTCTATTATTCTAACTATAACCAAGCTCTGTAAAAGTAGGTTCTGCTCAGGTGGGGCAGCACCAGGGGTTTGTTGAGATGGCTGAGATGTGAGGTCTTTTTGTTCTGTGGCTTCTTGTTGAGCTGTTACAGTTCCTTCTCCACTGTGAGCTCCCTCCCTTCCCCAGGCCTTGCACCAGTACACTCCTCCCTTAATTTCTTCCCACATGTTCCTTTCCTGGCTTTCATACAATCAGACATGGGATCTTGCTCCCCATTCTAATCTGCACCTCCATGTCATCCTTTCCATCTTACGCTCCCACCTTCTCCTTTGCTGATGCCTGCCTGGAAGTACCTCTAGCATGGGAAATGGCTACCTATGAGTTGTAGGCAGTATGAATAGCTGATAGTAAGGAAACCCATGGCTAATGTGTCATCTGTTCCCCCTTTTCACAGGGTGGTCATATGCTGACGCCTCTCCCTGCTGTCACGGCTATGAAGCCTGGCTCTGCTGTGAGTAGAATCCATTCACATTTGCAGTGACCCAATTCTTCATATTCTCACCTGGTGACTGAGGGTTTTCCCCAAGGCAGTGACTCCAGAAAGAGTCCTGGGGTCAGCGCTACCAATTGAGCCACATGTGCACGAATGGAAATCCTGTTTATGACCTGACATTTGCCTAGGGCAAGCATAACACCAAGCAATCTAGGTCATTGGTACCCAGCCTTCTTCTTCTTGGGCCAGATAGATGGTGCTTAGTCTATCTGTGGGCCAAACCTGGCATGTGGGGTGGCAACATGGGGCCCAATCCACCCATGGGGGGTTGAGGAGCGACCCATCCTCAATCCAGCCATGCAGGGCTGTGGTGGGGAGTGGCAGTATTACTTGCCACTGTTCCCCTGCCACCAAATTTCCTGACCTGTGGGAAGTACTTGGGGCCAGATGTGGCTCTGCAGGCCACATTTGGCCCCTAGACTGGAGGTTGAGCACCCTTTATCTAAGTGATCTTTGGGGAGAAGCACTGTGTCCCAAGAGTCCTGGCTGCCCCAAGCTGTGCAGTGACTGCCAAGAACTGTGCCAGTTCTAAGCCAAGTTTAGTGGGGGGGTAGGGTTCAATCCCTCAAAGATTATGGCCATAACAGAGTCAGCGGCCTAAGAATTGAAGGAAAGCTGGGAGACAGTGACCACGAGCTGATCAGTTTTACCATCCATGGCAAAGCTGGCAAGTCAGCCAGCAATGCAGAAGTCCTCGACTTTAGGAAAGCTGACTTTTATAAACTCAGGAGGTTTGTTGTCAAGGCCCTAAGGCCCATGACATGACAGGGAGACGAGTCCAAGAGGAGTGGTCACTCCTTAAGGGAACGATCCTGAAAGCACAAGGGATGGCCATTTCATCTCGGAAGAAAGGTAGCAGAAGGGCACAGCAACTTGTCTGACTCAGCAGTGAACTTGCGGACCTCCTACACCAAAAAAGAGAGGCTTATAAAGGATGGAAGATAGGAAACACCACAAAGAAGGAGTATTCTGCATTGGTCGGTACCTGTAGGGAGCAAACCAGGAAAGCCAAGGGTGCAACAGAACTCCACCTGGCAACACGTATCAAGGACAATAAAAAGTCCTTTTTCAGATATGTGGGGAGTCAGAAGAAAAGCAAAGGTAACATTGGACCCCTGCTAAACCAAATTGGACAATGGACAGCTGACACTCAAGAAAAAGCCAACCTGCTTAATGGGTACTTTGTGTTGGTTTTTCATAAACCCAATGGTACCTCACTGCTTAGCATGATGTGGGATGGCCAGTGTGAGGGTGAATTTATACCCAGCATCAGTGCAGACTTTGTAAAGAAGCACCTTGAGGGGCTGGACATCTTCAAGTCAGCAGGTCCTGACAGATTGCACCCCAGAGTACTTAAGGAGCTGCCAGGAGTCAAAGCCCAGCCACTAGCAAAGATATTTGAGAGCTCCTGATGCTCAGGTGAAGTTACCTGAAGATTGGAAGAAGGCCAACATGGTACCCATATTCAAGAAAGGGTGGAAAGTGGATCCAGGGAACTACAGGCCAATCAGCTTGACCTCAGTCCCTGGAAAGTTTCTGTAAAAAATTATCAGAGACCATTCTTGACAAGCTGATTGATGGCAGCATCCTGAGGGACAGCCAGCACAGGTTTGTTGCAGGTGGGTCTTGCCTGACCAATCTCATCTCCTTCTATGGCCAGGTGACATATTACCTGAACAAGGGAGAAGAGATTGACATCATATATCTGGACTTTAAAAAAACCTTTGATCTGCTGTCTCATGATCTTCTCTTGGAAAAATTGGCCAACTGTAGCCTTGGCTACATCACAGTCTGATGGCTGGAGAATTGGCTCCAAGGCCAGACCCAGAGAGTGCTGTTCGACAGAAGTGAATCATCATGGTGCTCCGTGACCAGTGGTGTCCCCCAAAGTTCCGTCCTTGACCTGTTCTCTTTAACATCTTTATTAATGATATGAACACTGGTGTGAGAAGTGAACTGGCCAAGTTTTTCCAATGACAATAAACTTTGGGGTAGAGCGTCCACACCTGAGTATAGACTGGTGAACCAGGCCAACTTGCATAGACTCAAAAAGTGGGCAGATACAAACCTGATGACATTCAATACTGACAAATGCAAGGTACTTCCCCTTGGGGAAAAAAGCCCCGCAGCACACTTATAGGCTCGGCAGTGCTGCGCTCGCTAGCAACATGACTGAAAGAGACTTGGGGGTCATGATTGACCATAAGATGAACATGAGCCTTCAATGTAATGTTGCAGATGGTAAAGCAAATGAAACTCTGGCTTGCATCTATAGATGCTTCTCAAGTAAATCTCAGGATGTCATCTTCTCACTGTACTTGGCCATGGTGAGGCTGCAGCTGGTGTACTGCATCCAATTTTGGGCTCCACAATTCAATAAAGATGTGGAGAAGCTTGAGAGAGTCGAGAGGAGAGCCACGCACATGATCACAGGACAAGAGAATAGGCCTTATGAAGAGAGGCTGAGAGCCATGCAACTCTTCAGTCTGGAAAAGTGGAGATTCAGGGGTGACCTGGTGTCAGGGGTGTGCATCAGGATCTGAGGGAATGCCTGTTCACCAGAGTGCCCAAAGGGATAACAAGGTCCAATGGTCACAAAGTCCTCCAAGACCATTTTAGGCTGGGCATAAGGAAAAACTCCTTTACTGGCCAAGTCCCCAAGGCCTGGAATAGACTCCCTCCAAAAGTCATGCAAGCACCTACTTTGAACTCCTTTAAGAAGCGTTTGGACACTTATCTTCCTGGGATCCTTTGACCCTAGCTGACTTCCTTCCCTTGGGGCAGGGGTCTGGACCCAATGATCTGAGGTTCCTTAATGTCTATGAAAGATCCACAGCTCCATCTCTCTGGCTTTTGATGTATGTTGTGGGCTATTTCTTCTCTAGACCCTGTCTTGCTTGTTTGTCATTTTCACAGGCTTCTACACCCCTTGTTTGTCATTTTTACAGGCTTCTAATTTGTATTGTTTAACTTTCTCTTTTCCTAATGGTGGTGAACCTCCCCTGCAGACATCCCCATTCTTTGGTGTTGTGCCTGCCATCCTGGATGAGTCGGGGCAAGAACTGGAAGGAGAGGCAGAAGGTTTCCTGGTAAAGAATTCTGGATTTGTGTCTTGCACCCTCGTCAGTTAAACCATGGCCACCATAGTGACCTGGACAAATTCCTGTTGAGTGTATGAATCCACAAACTCATCTTTGTTCCAAGCTAGGGGGCCTACCTTCTGCTGTGAGGACACCCACTTAAGTATGGCTGACTCCAGACTTCAAATTGGTGTTATATGAGACACACTTTTACCACTGAATATGACTCAGGGCTCTGCTAGTTGCACAGAAGCCTTTTAAATGGTTTTCATTGCTTCTGTAGCTTTTGGAAGCCAGGGGGATTTGGGGGGTTCTTCATTTGAACACTTCCTTATGGGAAGTTCCCAAGAGAGCATTCCATTGGGACTAGAGTGAAATGGGGCTTTCCCAGCTGATTGCTCCCTACAACCCCGAGGCAAGTTGTATGGATTCCCAGTGTCTCACCTCTCATGTTGGCTTGTGCATGGGAAATCCTACTTGTCTCTGATGATTAAGAAATGGCTCTTCGCCTGCATGATTAAGTCATTCCACTGCAAAAGGGTAAAATAACTTAGTGCCCCAGAATTATGAAATCTAAAATTGTGGGGCCAGGAAAAGTAGTGTGAGCACATTTTATTTCATGTACTAATGCAGGGAAGCTCATGTTAATACACATGGCACTCTACTCTGTGCAGCTGTGATCTTAAAATGGACTTGAGAATAAACTAGTACAGCAGTGGCCAACCTGCGACACAAGAGGCACAGGCAACCTCTGTGTACAGCATGAGGCAGATCAGGGAGGAGACAAGCAGCCCAGCAGCAAATAGGGCAAATAGCACAGGACAGGAAGCAGAAAGCAGAGCAGCAGATCAGGCAAGGGAACGGGTTGAGACTGACCAAAAACATTGGTCCCCACTGAACTGGTTGATAGTCTCTAAAGAGTGGTGCAGGGACAGAAAAAATGACTTGCTGGCTAGAAATCTTTGCATGTCTTTGATGATTTAAGTTCAAACAGTTAGAAACAGTAACCTACATTATCAGCCAAGAATTAAAACTGATACAGGCTTCTGTCTTCCTGTTTCCTCATATCTAATTCAGTATCCCTTATGTGCTCTTTTTTGTTTAGGTATTTAAGCAGCCCTGGCCAGGAATAATGCGCACAGTGTATGGAAACTACAAACGATTTGAGACCACCTATTTCAAGAAGTTCCCAGGTTACTATGTTACAGGGGATGGTAAGACTCATGCAGCAGTCCTGTCCCAGATCTTATGACTTTTTAATGTCCCTGCTTTTGAGTGGGAGAATGTGCAGGCTGTCTGGGGTTCTATTAGCTTAGAACTGGTGAAGCCTGGAATGAGGAGGGAATTACTTAAATAGAAGACAACCCTGATTATAAGATTATCCCCTTGAAATAAGTAAGTTCTATACATGGAAAATTTATAAATTTGTTATAATTTTCCAGGTATAAAATCTAACTGTTGGAGGTTTGCCTTGAATTTGTGCCCCTCCCACTGCTACAACAGGGAAAATAAATCTGGGGAGTCAGGTAGCCCTTTGCTGTGTGCTTTCCTCCAGCTTTTTCCCCTGGCAGGCCTTTCATTCTCTCCTTACTGTCAGACCCTGTTCTCCCTGAGCACATTGAAGCAAGGAGCAAATTTGAAAACAATAACACTGAAATTAAACATGGCTGTAGCAATTTGCATATGGTACCCATGCACTTAGTTCATCCAGAACTGGTATATTACCTTTTTTGAAATTACTGCAAGTTTTAGTTTAGGTACTCAATAAATACACTTTTGAGCAGCACCTTGGCGCCTATTTATATGCAGTACAAACTGCATGATATTAGTCCAAAGCCAAAGGCTTGTGATTTACCACATAATTAGTTGGGCTGGGCCTCTCCGGAATCAACAGCATTTCAAGCCATGGTGACCCCACAGCTCAGCACTGCTCAGTATGTGTGTGTAATCTAGGTAACAATCCCCCATACACATACACACACACACACAAAGGATCCATGTGCTAATTAGCCCCCACATGTGATTGGAACCAGGTGTTCTTGTTACGAGTCCAGGGATGCTCCAAAAACTTATATGCAGATAAGGTGCAGGGCGCCTAGGTCTGGATTCACCTGATGGAGGGCAGGGCCACACCCTGAGAGAGGCTGAGAGAAGTGGTGACTGAGGAATTCTAAGGAGGGAACACCTGTACATTTTTTAAGGGCCAAAAAAAAAAAGAATTTCCATCAGCATGTTTGTCCAACATGGGCCACATACTTCATAGTCATGTTCTGCCCCTCTTCTGCATATAACTTTCAAGCATTCCAGGATTTGTGACATAAAAAGTCATAGTCTTAGCAGCATTTAATCAATTTCACAGCTGGTTTGTATTACTGAGTATGCACTGCTTTTGGTAGCAATTTAATGATAGAAATTACATCAGATTTTCTTCTACGTCATTATAAGACAAGGGACTTTTCCCGTCTTCCCAGTTAGGGAGGAAAACCTCATCTTGCATTCAAGTAAATATGGTAGATCATGTTGTATTCCAGTCCTACAAGTCTTTGATCAGTTGCTTTATATTCTGGCAGTCTCATTGTACTGATGCCTCTGGTTATTTTTAGGCTGCAGGAGAGATAAAGACGGTTATTACTGGATCACAGGACGCATTGATGACATGCTGAATGTTTCTGGTGAGATCAAAA
>JAGPOW010003096.1:78260-93562 GCA_030014935.1 Caiman crocodilus | reverse complement strand
AAAAGCTTTTGTTTTCTGTGGGCATAGAAGGTATTTTTATTCACAATACAAGTATAAAATCCACAGTACAAGTACAAAGTCCTTATAGGGTCATGGGAGCTGGGATTTGCCCCTCCAACAGGATGTCTTGACATGAGCTCCCCCATCAGGGCGTGCTCATGGCAATCTTTGGCCACTACTAGCTGGTATCAGCTGAAATTGGTGGGAAAAGCAGCATGGAGTGGAGCTGCAAAACTCTGGAAGCAACCCTGCTAGGTAATACATAGGACATACTTATAGGTGCATAGGACATACTTATATACTACCTTTGACATCTTAGCCCAGTATCCTGTGTATGTTCACCAGTCTGGAAGTGGGCCTAATCACTGGGTCTTGCCTGTCTCCGGACCAGCTAGGTTTAAGTTGAGACTGGTCACTGTTTCTAATTTTGGTGCCCAACAGTGCACTGCTGACATATACTTCTTGTCTGACACCCTTCGCTGGGACAGGAGAGAGGCTGGGCAGCAGCACCTCTTTAGTAGCTGCAGGGGCAGAGACTTCCCTAAATCTCACATATGCATGCCTCTCCAGAGTTCCCCACCCACCTAAGAGGCATGCTGAGGTTCTAAGTTAACCTCCTGGAGACAGTGTGCCAGGAAACGAAGGAGTGCAGGTCTGGCAGAGGAATTTCTTGACCAAGGCAATTCATTGTTAGACATGTAAGAGCTGCAGGTCTTTGAAGTCCGAGAAAGCAATGCCCCAAGCCTGCAGGGGTTGTTAGTATGTCAGACCAACAGAATTCCTTCCATGTGTGCAGGCACGCTCTCGCTCTCCTTCTGGTGGTCCCTTTGTGAAATGTGGTTGTTCCCTGCACAGATCTTTACTCCTTCTGATGTGGTTCCCATTTTTTGCTAGGTGCTTCCCTGGGACATGCCAGTCCCCACTTTTGGTCATGCTTATCCCATCTTGTGGGCTCTAGGCTTTATTTAGTAGGCAGTGTCAATAAAGAAAATCAGTCAGTTGGCTTAGTTTGCCATTTTGATGGTTCCTCAGTGATAGTCTTTCAACAGGATGTCAACCACCTCTCCTGGGCAAAGGCACTACCTGCAGTACAACAAGCTGGCCTGGACAATTGCAGATGTGGGTTTAGCAGTGATGTTCATGAAGGGATGCAGGTACATCCCATTGTGTTGCATGAAGCAATGACTGATCTACCACCCTAGTGCTTCTGCGGAACAGTGTTTGCTGGAGCTTTGTGGTGTGGAAGAAGTCGAACTTCACGTTGTGGTTGTATCAGAAATGGTAGAGCCATCTTGGTTTATTTAAAGCTATACAAGTGATCAAAAGGAGGGTTCTCAAAGGAACTCTGACCTCTACAAGTTTACAAGTGTATTTTTACTTTAGACAGTGAGAAAAGATGCAGGGTTCAGACAAAGCAACTTGAAAGAAACAGGAAGAAGTTGATCATTCATTTGTCACACGTAGGCAGTTTACTTTTTTAGCGAACACATTGTTTTGGGAACAGCTATCAGTTTTGGGTTTTTTGGTTCTTGGAAAGGAGGAGGTTAACATCTGCACAAGTTTTGGGTTTTTTGGTTCTTGGAAAGGAGGAGGTTAACATCTGCACACAGACAAAACAAAGCATGAAGGTTTTTTCTTATCTTAGAACATTTTGAAACACATAGCATCAGCATCTTTTTCTCTTCTGTTTCTCTCTCTTTGTCTCTCCTCTTGGTCACGTAAGAGGCCTGGTTAAAATTATTTCTACAGTGGCATGGCCTTCCCTATGTGACTGATTTGAGATTACTGAGACTCAGAGAGTGCACTTGAATTCCATGCTGTGTGAGTTCAGGGGGGTCTCGTAGTGTACAGCCATGGTTATTGTTTACAGTTCTATGGATCAGAGGTGTCAGGTGAATGACTCTATTAATTCTTCTGACTAGCAATATATATTTGGTGAGGGCAACTACCAGGAAAATTCATATGAATGTTGAATAAAAAACAGATCTCTAACACTGAACTTACTTTTTCAAGTTTACTAAGCAATAGCAGCATAGCCGTTGTTCCTTCAGCCAATCCCAATTGGATAAAATGTCCTAGTAAAATGTTAAGACAGCACAACAAACACATTTCTAATGTGGGGGCAGGGGGGTTCTTACTCTGCCTTTTACTTCCCTTCTGTCCTGTAAGTGTCAAAGGAAACTTATCTGATTGTCATCCCCCTTTCCCTTTAGGGTAGAAGGCACTAAAGGAATGCAACTTCTCTCAGACAGTGTGCTGATAACATGACACACATAACTCTGTGACAGTCCATAAGTATTACGCAGCATTGCAATATTTCTGATTGAAATGCTGGTGCCTGTTAATGGTAGTCAGACACTGCAAGGTCAGGGGCAGTGTACTCCACCATGAAGAGTCCTGTTTCAGCTCTTTTTGTCCATCAGTTGGACAAAAAGCTTTATGCACATCAGCCTGTGTTGTACAAAAGTCCTATCAATCTTAGAAGGCACAGAGAGGATGGTAAGATAAAAAGTGCGTCCCATATCTCTTCTTCCTTGAGCAAGCTGGCAGCTGCTGTAAAACAGAGAAGAATCTCTCTTAAGCACGTGGCAGGATTGCCTTCAGTGTAAGAGTTTCCACAGTGAGCTCTCAGCTCGCTGGAAAGCTCCAGGGAATGGGAAAGCCAGACACTGCTTGAGCCAGTAAAGCACTACCTTTTTCTGCTTTCCAGGCCACTTGCTGAGCACTGCAGAGGTAGAGTCTGCCTTGGCTGAGCACAAGGCCATTTCTGAGGCAGCAGTGGTTAGTCACCCACACCCAGTGAAAGGCGAGTGCCTCTACTGCTTTGTGACTTTGAGAGATGGCCATGAATTCAGCAAGACCCTGCAAGAGGAGCTGAAGAAACAAGGTAATTATGACAGAACTCTCTGTGTTTTGGGTGCAGAATGGGATGGTCGGAGTTTCCCTGCTGTGGAGAATTTCAGGTGAGGAACACTGTTGAAATTAGATGAAGACTCTGGGAGGGCTAATTAACTAACTTAAGAATGTAGCAGTGGTATGTCTGGGGAAATGTGCCCTCCTATACAGGACATGGCTGGCAAAAGCTAAAACTAGACCTCTCAGCATCACAGCTTATCACGTGATGCCATCCCTGCCTCTCATGAATTGACAGCTGAATATGATCTCTAGGGCTTCTGTTCTTTAATGCAGTCTGTGTCTCCTGCCAAAGCTTTGTGTAAGCTGTGATTGGATAGGCCTACCTTCTCTCTCTAGCAGAGGAGTGGGATTGGTTGCAGAGTTCCTCACACTGATCTATTTCCTGATGTGTAGAATTTAATAAAGATGGTTTCATCAATATCTGTTGTTTTAATGTGTGCAAACACTTAGCATCAGCCTCAGTGTCCTTCTTCTAAACCCAGCCTGTGCTACTAGAGGAAGGAAGTACAGACAAAGGTTGCTGTGAGAATAACAGTAATGGCATGTAGGTGGTCCCAAGGACTAGCCCCTTTGCAGTGTCTCTCTCTCTCACGACTAAGCATAGTAACAGCTTGTGGTATGCTGTTGCAAATACACAGACCTGGCACAAATAAAGGTGGGAGATCAAAAAGGCTGGGAATAAGCTTCTGGGGTATCATTACACTATCCAGAGCAATTCATTAAAATGTTGAATGTGGAAATCACAATGATTTGAGATCTACCTTAGAAGGAGCTGAAATTCAACTGTGACAAGCTTTGACATTACAAATGAATATGGGACATGAAGGCACTAAATGAGTAGCAACCGTTTCCTTCTGCTGTATAGGAAACACAGAGGTCGTAAATTATTACTACAAGAAAAAGGCACAAGCCCTGGGGAAGAAAGTCTGAATTTTAAGCTTTTAAACAATGGAAAGAACAAAAATGTTTTGAAGTTTGCCTGTCTATGGAAAACCTACCATGCACCCTTTCCCCTTACTATCCTGAGAGTTGCATATTCTGTTCTTTCCCCAGGCTCTGCCCTCAGGTGCAGGGATCCTGCCTCTCCTCTTCCCTTTACTGAAAACTGAGTTGTGAGCAATGTAATGTGTACATCCATCCTGCTTACTAATCAGTTTGGTTCAAGTTTTTGCTGAGTCACTTGGCCATAAAAATTCTTCGGGCAGAACTTGGTATCACAGAAAACTTCTGTTTTGTAGTCAGAGAGAAAATCGGACCGATAGCAACCCCCGACTACATCCAGCATGCTCCCGGCCTGCCCAAAACCCGCTCTGGTAAGAAGTCTGTTTTCACTGTTGTTTAAGAGCTCCTGGTGCCTGAATGCTTGGGCTTTGTGAGGGGATAGGAGGTAGTGAAGAGCTCCTTGTGTGTGTCTGAAGTCCAGAACAGTTACTTCAGATTTTGGTGCGGGGGAGGGATCCTGTACATTTTGTAAATGACTTTGGCTTGTACATTTAGACTTCAGTAAAGAAGTCACTGCTTCCCATTATGGATTATTCAAGGGCAGTGGGGAAGGGAGGGTCATTTTTTGTGGTCACTTGGAAACCAGTTGTTCTTTTTTCTGATAGGTTTGTCTTTTTTATGGACTGGTATAATATAATTCCAGTGATTGTTTGCTTTTACAGGTAAAATTTTGAGGCGCGTATTAAGGCAGATTGCCAAAAATGACCGGGACCTGGGAGATACCTCAACAGTGGCAGATCAATCTGTTATAAGCCTCCTTTTCAACAATAGGTGTAACACTGTCCTGTAGCAAAATGATATGCCACCATTCTGAACAAAGGTCCTTATGAACGTGGCCCATCCAATGAGTATTGTATTCTCTGGGAGAGAAGCCAATTTCTGAAAAGCTGAATGTACAATGCTGTAAATGAGGGAAAATAAAACCGATGAGTGAGATTGTCAGTCATCCTCTTAGATTGTAGCTGTAGATGTGTGCGTCTCTGGAAAGTGCAGACATTTTGCTATCAATTTATACTGCATATCTGAAATTCTAGCCTCCTTCACTTGCTGCAGAATGACTCCCAGTTGTTTCCTTTCTATCATTTTGTTCACCACTTTATTTGGTGTTTCCTTATTTAACCTTGTGTAATGGGTGGGGCCTGGCCTCTTGCTTATTGTGGGAATTAGTGGATTTGATAGAAAGTAGCACTCCACTCATGAGCATGATATGCACACCTGCAGATGACCACGAGTTTCAAGACTTTGAGCAATAATCTCTCTAAAGTAATATATATCTATCTAAATTAAACAAGCCAGTCTAGCACGGTTCATTTAGATGTCCCACATAAAATTCTTCTGTACCAATATGTTGTTGGAAGGGAGTTTTAAAATAATTCTCTTTCTCTTTGTAGCTGTATAGCTATTTTTAATTTTCTGTCTGTCTACTGAGCCTGTTTTAACATGGGAATAATGACTGGCTGGAGAGGGCTTTGGTTTTTATTAAAGTTTTATATAAGATTTCTGGTATCAACATTTTGTTACTTTTTAATTGCTTGGTACCAGGAGTTAAATTGTCGTAGCACAGGGGAATCATAGTCACAGAAAGATGAGTTTAGTCCATGAGCAGGCTTTGTAATGCACTGTTGTGCATATGATTTGTGGTGCCAGGAAGTCCCTTCTGAACCAATGCCAGTTAATCTTACTAGGGACAACTCCTCTAGTTGCCTTTTAAGGTTATGCGGTATAGAGTGGGTGCTACTTATACCAAAGAGAAATGTGATCAAGAAAACTATGCAACGGTATCTTTTCTATTAATGAGCAATGATGATACATGTCTGGAGGTGTCACATTGCCCTATAAACATAGTTACAAGGGAGAGTAGCAAAAGGCAGGCAGAATTGCCTTATTCCAACATGTCACTTTCCTCATCAAAAGAAATTAGGAAAAGTTGTTTCAATCAAATCTGTGCTTAAATTTGACCTGTGGATGCATTATGATGTAGAAATGCTGATACTGTACTCAAGACCAATGGCCTGAATGTAACCAGTAATGAAGGCTGCTGACAATGACAGGATTTCTGCTACACTTGAATTGTCATGTTGTTTTACTTCAGCACTTACTTAGTTCTGACCTGGGAAGATACTTTCTTTGTTACATGTTTGTATTAAAAATAGTTTTTGACCTTTTAATAAATTTACACTTTTACCAGATGGGGAAAAATATAGGTGTTTAAATTTGCTACAGTGACCATTGTATGGCAGCCCAAAGTGCTGGCTTTGTCCAGAGAAATGTCTGACACTTGTATTGGGTAAAATAAACTCAGAGCTTTATCACAAATGCCAAAACTTGGTTATATCGTATTGCTCATTCCTCACCTGCTGTCCTTATGTGAAAAGTATTTGTCTGTGATCAGTAATGTTGGTGTGGATGTCAGATCCATGTGCTCCAATAGTGGCAGAGATGCGCCATTGGCTTGCTACTTCATGTTAATACTCCAAAAGCATATTTTAATCTTGGTTTGTTATATAATTTTGAATGGAAAACAGTGAGAATTCTGTTCTACTTGAAATACAAATCAAAAGATACAAGTCAATCTGCAACATACCTTGGTTTGTTCATTATTTTTTGGTGTTCCATTTTGACTTGGAGGTTAAGGTTCCTAGTGTCATCAGGGTCTTGGACTGTGTTCACTTCAGATTTCATTGTTTCTACTCGGCATCACAGAAGGTAGTGAGGCTGTTTAGCCAGGAGTTGAACTTTGTTATTTCTTGCATTGTCACTGAGACCTTCGTGATGCAAGTCTTAGAGCATGTCCAGCAGCTTTAGACCATGTTTCTACATCTTTATGTCTAAACTGGCAGAAGATTTTCAGAGAGCATTTATGAAATGGGACCCCCCTCTCCCAGTGTATAAATAGTATTAGAATTAAATTACATTGTAGCAGGACAGTGTCCCAGGGACAGCTCTGACACCCCCTGGAGGCCAAATGTCTACTGTCTTATTCTGGGCTTAGGTAGTTTCCCTTCCATTCTTTCCTGCCATGCCTTGATGTCATTATTACATCATTAAAGGGAGGCTGCCTAAGGGTCATAGAATATGTCCTTATCCTTCCTTCATCAGTGGATCCCCTCCCGGATCCTCCACTAACTCGAACTTGGTCCGTCAGTGGGTGTGCCCTTTGGGTACCCATTGCCTTATGAGCTATTCAGTCTCTCACCTCCCTTACAGATGTGGCCATGCCTCACAGGTGTTCTGCATCCTCACTCCACTTGAAGTCTTTTCCTCAAAGTCGCCAGGCCACTTCAGGCCTTTACTCACTTGTTGGGGCCTTGCCCCTCTGCTCTAGCTGGTCCCTTAGCCAAGGCCCACTGTTCTGGACCTGGCTTCTGGGCTTCAGCCCTGTCAGTTGTCAGTATCTCAGGCCCCTCGCCTTTGTATCTCTGTCTCTGGGCCCCCAACCTTTTGGACTGATCTTGCCCCTCATGGGCTATGGGTTCTATAGCAGTGGCAGGCTCCGTGGTCCCATCTCTGCCCTACAAAGGCTCTGAGCTCTCTGGCCCTATCAGTGCTTTGAGCCTAACCCCTGGCAGGACTCCAAGCAGTCATGTGCCCCTCTGCCACCCCTGTAGTCTTAAACCCCAGCTAGCCTCAGCCCAACCTCCAAGCATGCTGTCTTTATCATGAAAACCCATTGTGTCCTGGGCTTAGCTCCTTTTGAGATCTCAGCCCCATAGTCAGTTTCTCTTCTGTAGTAACTCACTTATTCTGGTCAGAGTCACCTTGGCACAGCATCTCTTCTCTGGGTATAGGCCTTGCAGCAGTGGGCTTTCTGAGCATTGCTCTGCCACCATTGTCTCAGTGCAGAGCTCCTTCCTGGGCAGCCTGCAGGGCTAGCTTCAGCCCTGGACTTATATGCTGCTTCAGCCTTACATCTTCCTTTAGTCATGTAGCTCCTCAGCCCCCACCCCTCCCTTCCCTCTGATAGAACTCAACCTGCCACACAGTTTTAAGAGACACCAGTACTTTGTTCCACAGAGTAAAATGGGTTTTATGGTAGACTTGACTAAGACCTGCAGTCACTGATTTCAGTATGGGCTGAATGGGTGGGAATTTCTTCTTGAATTTGTGCACGGAACCATCTCTTTCAACTGGCTGGTCAGTAAAACCTTATGTTATCCGTCAGTATTTGTACTGTAGTAGCCCCCAAAAGCTGTAAGCAGGATCAGACCAGGGCAGGCCTGTTTGCCCCATCCATGAACACTCCCATCCTTCCCTAATGATCTTTCCTTCTCCTGAGCTTCAAGGCCCAGGCCTCTGCAAAGTCTTGAGTTATCTTACACATGCACTTCCTCCTGTGGGTGCTGGATCAGAAGGTGATGGGTTCTGCAGCCTGAAGCACTAGTGGCACCATAACTCACCCACATTCTTGACACCCTGACATCCACAACCCCCCACCTCCATTGCTGGGCACTCAGGCCTGGAGGTCTAGGCCAGGCAGACAGTTCTGCAGGACAAAAGTAGAACGGGTTGAAACAAGCCAAGCAGGCACTGGTTCCAGCAGTAATACCTACCTCCTTTCCAGTGTCAAAGTCCAGGGGGCCTAAGGATAGGATTGGAGACCTGCCCTATTTACCCCATAAGTAGCCTTCACTTGGCTTGTTTTGTGAACCCCACCTCGGCGCTTCCTTTCTAGGCTGTGCTCCCTAGGTCCTCGATGGGAGTGGCCTTATTGACCCACAGGACCAAGCAGGATTGGCAACATCATGGGAGCAGAGGTAGATGGGATATGGGGAAGGTTTTCAGTACTACAGTTGCTCCTGGCAAGGAGAGTTTGGCAAAGGAAATAAAGTCATGGGGATGAGGCTGCATTGGGAGGGAAGTAGGTTTTCTGGCTGGGGTCTAGGAGCAAGATTCCTGGGATCTTTCCCAGCTCTCATAGTTTAGGTTGTGGAGTAGGGAGACAGAGACAGGCCTCCTGGGTTCAATCTTCTTTCTGAATGTGAATTCTCAATGCATCCAGAACACACCTCAAGAGGAACAATTATTCCTATGGGCAAAGATGGAGGCTCTTCCTACAACATGATCAACCTAGAAAGTCCCTCTAGAGCAGGGTTCTCACGTTTTTAGAGTCAGGACATCCCTCCATCACTTCAGAACCAGTGTTATGCTGCCTCAGCTTATTACAGTGGTTCTCAATTGGTGACACTAGCCTGTATGCAGCAAACTAGGAAGGGCTGGGGGAAGAGAGTGTGCTCCTGCCTGTGGTAGAGTTACCTGCTATAAAGCCCACCCCAGTTGAGAACCGCTGTTCTAGGGGTTCTAGCCCTTTGATCTTTGGGATAGCCCATCATATGCTCTGTACAGGGCAGGCTGTAGCTGAATGTCAATGCTGTTTGCTGGGGAAACCAAGACATGAAGGGATAAATGTCCTTCAGGCTCTTCAGACTCTAGGATCCACATTTGTCTCCAAGTTCAGGCTCCTTGGTATCTGAATGGGGCAGGTGTTTTGTCTGTATGCAGCTAGATCAACTTCCATAATCAGTATTCCTCAGGCCTACTCCTCTGGTCACTAGACCCACTCCCCCCGAGCAGGGATTAGAACCTCAGTGTTACAACACCACTGAAAATCTACTGAAGGCCATTCACATTACCCAGTGGAAGGCTGCCTAGCTGCATGCTCTCTATGGTTGAGACACTAAATGGCTGGACCAGTGATGAACACTGCACGTTGGACACCAGTGTCTTGTGGGCTCATTAAAGTTTTAGGTGGGCCCAACTAGGCATATTCAACTCTGTGTTTGTGGCTTCCTTCCAATGCTTTGGATAACTTTTGGACCTATAACACCTCCCCAGCCCTGTGGTTTGTTCTCCTCCTCTCTTTAGCTGACTCCAGGCAGCTCCTTGATCAGACTTCTCTTGCCATTATCAACCCTGCTTGAGGGACTCGTACATTGCATCTTCCTGTTGGTTGGTCAGGGAGCACTGAGCACTGTGAAGTCCACTCTGGGACCAGGCAAGTGAAAGTTGCATTTGGGAGATTTTTCCAGGGTTATGTAGGAAATCCATATGCATAGGTGAAACAGGTAGTAGGTTAGTGTCCTAATCATTGTGCCATCATTCTCAGGGCAGCTCTCGGGAGAACGGGTGGTCATTAGTGCACACTATAAACAGATGTGCTTTCGCCAATGGCTCATGCTGCTATGATGAAAATGCTAATTGCTGTCCTTTGCATGGTGTCATTGGTGCAGTCACAGGCCTCCTTAATGCAGATGGTTGGACCAAGAGCTTGTATTCTGACTCATTGTAAGAAGCATTTACCATATTTTCCTGCCTACCACGTGCATCCCAATGAGAGACACACCTTGTTCTGGGGAAGGCAGACTGAAAGGAGAAAAAAAATTTTCTGATGTTATGGCCACATGGAGCAGAGACAGAACCTTCAGTTTGCTCATCCTCCTTTTCCTGCCTCATGTCCTGTGAGTAGCTTTCCCATCCTCCTCACCACCCTGTGCAGCTATGACATCCCATACTGCCACCCTTTCCTCAGATTCCTCTCCCTGCACTATCCTGAGACTGTACCAACCCCCCTGGTTAAACTAAACTCCTGTAATGAGCACAGAGAACAAACTAGCAAACACTTCTTTGTGCATGGAGGTGAGCACTGGAAACCCTTTCACTAATAGGTGAGACAAGGATTTGTATAAGATGTTTGGGATAAGGACTAGTGCAGAGACCTGGACTATGACTTCTTGAGATTCCTTCCAGCCCTATTTCTCAATGACTATTTCTCAATGTCTACACAAGTCACTACATTGCCATAGCAACAAACTACGGTGATGTAGCTCATCACTACAGCAATGTAGTGGCAGAAGCATGAACCATGACACCTATGCTACTATAGTAGCTCTTTGCCACTGCGCAGTAGTGTCAGAAACAATCTTCATGTTGCCAGGGCTGCAAGTAACAGTGGTTACTGCACAGTCATTTGGTACTTGCTTTAGCTTGTACTTTAGCTTAAGTACTAAATGACTGTGCAGTAGCAACTGCTCAGTTGGGGGTGCATGTAGATGTGCCCTATGATTCTATATGCCAAATCATTCAGGCTTCTGGCTCCCTGCCTCCCCTCTCTGCCTTTTAGGTCAAGTCACTAACCACTTGCTCCCATTCTTAGTGCATTTATGGCCCCCTACTGTTCATGCAGAAATTTGGAAGATGGAATCTGTAGCACTTCCCCTTCCTGTAGGGCAAGGTCTTTGAATGCTTGTGCACATATAAATTCCACTATAGACAGCAGTACATGTGCTTACATTGTAGCCATACCAGCACTCAGCTCCTTCTCCACTCAATGAACTGCAGGTGCCCATGTCAGTGCCAGTGGAGTTTCTCATTCATTAAGCACTTATTTACTGTATAACAGCTAGGTATGCTATGCTTGGTATACAGATTGTCTTAGCTGCCAAATTACATTTTATTCCAGATAAGACAATCCTTTGTTTTTGCTGAAGCCCTGGAGTGTTTTCAATGACATCTGTATTATAGGATAGAAATAACTTAGTTACCCCCCAGCTTCAGCACTGTCTGTTCTCAGGTGAGTCTGTTCTGCATACACATGATGGACCACTAAAATATTTTCTTTCCCATGAAGAACACAGGATCAAGATGGCCACAATTCAAAGGTCTTTCAATAAAACTCAAGAACAGAGGGAGGTATTCCTCTGTGCCAGCTTCTGCCCTCACATACTCAAGGGTAACAGATTGGGCCCTTCTTCCCCTTAAAGGGGGAGAGATTCACAGATGTCACTCAAGAAAGGATTCATCTTCCTTCATCTAGACAGTTTAATTAAGCACTCAAGAGCTCTGGGTCTTCAGCACCTAAGGAAGCTTTGTGGCATGTACTGTAGTGTTTGCACTGTTTGGTCTGAATTTTTCTATAGCAGGACAATCTCAGACAGGATTGTTGGGAAATTTCAGCCAAAGCCATTCAGCTGTTCCTGAGAAAAGCTGGGAAGTTGAAAAAATGTTGGCCTTGCTAAAATCCCTGGAAACATTTCCTCTGAAAAGCTGTATCACCCACAAGCTTTGGGGGAGCAACTGAAAATTGATAACCTTTCTGTCTGGAATCCATCTTTTTCCATTTGCTTGTAAGTCCACATTAATTTACCCAGACTACAAGCCTTTGAACATTTGCTGTTTGCATGGGTTCATTGGAGATTTCCTGAACTGTGGGCACATCTACATGTGCATTAATGCACTGTAGTTATTGCTTCAGCATGCATGCCTCTTTAGTGATGGTAGTGCACATTAGTATGGTTTTTGCCATCATGCACTAACATGCAATAGAATTGGTTTACTGCACATTTGGAGTCTTGTGTAGATATACCCAGTGACAGCTACCATCTCTGAGGATTCCACCCTCGCAGCCTGCACATGTGTCATCACCACAGTGCATCTCAGTATGCCTGGCCTCAAGGCAGCTTCTCCTTGGCAGTGATGGCACAGGCTGGGGCACTGGAAATGAGAGAGGGGAACCCATTTCTCCTGGGCTTGCACTGCCCCTCCTGCTGGTATCCAGGTATCCTGAGGTGAAGAAGTCTGGTTTAAGTGCAAAGAGGAAATGAGTAAGACCAGGAATCGGAAGAATGGGACTGGAGGGGAGGAAGAGCTATAGTGACTGGCATAGGAGTAGGAGGAGACTGAGACTGTAGTGGAGAAATTGTGCAAGAAGATAGAAAGCAAGGTGGGGAGAGGCAAACTAGTTCTGGCTGGGAGCTGACCCAAAATCTAGGATAGAATTCAGACTGCCAGGGAAATAGAGTGAGATAATGAGTTGTGGGGAGTAAAACCAATTCTGGGGAGACACAGGGACTGAGATCTAGTGGTAGATGCAAGAGAAAGAAGTTAGATAAGTAGCCAGGACAGGCAAGCAGCCCAGCAAGGATGGTACCGTGAGCTGGTGCTCCAGTTCCTGCTTTGACCCTCC
Source organism: Caiman crocodilus (assembly GCA_030014935.1). NCBI lineage: Eukaryota > Metazoa > Chordata > Crocodylia > Alligatoridae > Caiman > Caiman crocodilus. The sequence continues at coordinate 80,685 of JAGPOW010003096.1, read as the reverse complement.
TGCTTATTAGCTGCAGAGGGAAAGAAATCAGTCAGGAGGTCATCTAGTCCAGTTCCCTGCTCAGCTCCCCTATCTAAACCATCCCAGACAAGTCCTTGTCTAACCTATTCTTGAAATGACACAGTCAATCCTGTTTGACAAGTATAAGGTGCAATGGCTAAAGACATCAAAAGCACCCCAGCTTGGCACAGTAAATCGAAGGGGATGAGGGCTGTCAGTACCCTGCCCCTGCAAGTTATTAAAATGCATTGGAGAGATCCACAGAAGAGGGCCAGTCCCCCTGCTATAGAGGAAGGCAACCCCTCTCCCCCTGCAGTCTATACCAGTCTGACCATAGGGCAACATCCCTCCCTGATCCCAGGAAGGAACAAAGCTAGGTTTTCTGACTGGGCTATGCCAATGCTTCTGATGGGACTAAAACCCAGAGGTTCCTAGTTATAGGGTTTTGCACCTGTGCTCTGGGTCAGACCGATTGGAACCTGGTCGCTCATACAACACCTGATGCTCTGAAAAAAGAGATCCTTCACCCACCCCCAACACCTATAAGCAACAAGGACTTGAGCACTAGCTGCAACAGGAGGGGGACAATTTCCTGGCCCCACATAACTGGGAAAACCAGGAAGCATGGGAAAACCCAATCACCCTGCTTTCAACTCTGCAACTTGGGCATAGCAAACAGTGTGAGACAAACAGTGTGAGACACATCACACTCTCTAACTGGACAGCCAGAACTCCCCTTTCTGCATCTCCTCCATAATCTTATATTGGAGGTTTTAAACTTTTTTCATAAATCAGTTGTAAAGCTGTGCTTCATTCTTCTGCTGCTGTGCCTGGTCCTTGTTGGAGGGCAGTCTGCTCACTCAGACCACCTGGCCCCGGAGTAGCACAAGCAGCAAATACTGAACTGATCAACTACAGAGCCAACTGGAATGAGTATATAAGTTCAGGCCCTTCAGTTGGGTTCTGGTTGCTCAGTGCTTCATACTCTGTAGTAGCTCAGTCCCTTCTTACCCTGCTGTGCATCTGGACTCCTGGGTGCCTGACCTAGTATACAAACATTGCTGTTGTTTTCAATTAGGAATATGAGTCTGACCATCTGTTTTTTACCTCTCTGGTGCAGCCTTTACTGCTAATTGGGATTCCCTACAGAATTAGGTACTTGCTTAACTGTACCCAACAAGATGTCTTGTATCTCCATACTTACAGTCCTATGAAATATCCACCTGCTCTGGTATGCAGAGCTTTTCTTTTTTATATCCCAGCAATCCACAGGGGGGAAGAGGGGATCTTTTGAGCTTCCAATTGCTGCTCCTTACAGAACACTCCAGATGCTACTCTTAGATCATCCTCAACCAATACTTATCAAACTTGTCCTTAAAATATCAGATGGAAATTCTTGTAGCTTCCCTAGACAGCCTGTTACATTGCCTCGTTGTTCTAACTGTGAAGGTCATTTTCCTGTTTTTCAATCGATACCTATTTTACTGCTACTTTAAGCCATTGGTATATCTTGCATGTTGCAGCAGTAGAAAAAAAGGTGTCCCCTCTCTTCTTTATAGCAACCTTTTTCAGATATCTGAAGATTACCTTTTCTGCAAGCTGAACATGTCCCTCTCTTTCAATCTCTCTTTATATGGATTACTTGCGAGACTCCAGTTGAAACATCCTGTCATTCCAACATAGATCCATTTATTATTTCCCTTTGCTTGTGACTATTTAGCTAAGTTGTTTATCCACCGTGTAGGAGTTTTAACTAGCCCGGTGGTTCTAAACCTGTTTAGACTTGAGGTGCACCTTGGAAAAAGGACAGATCCTAATTTTGGGGTTTTTGTGTTTACTATAAAAAAAACCTACAAGAGCAATGTTTCTGTAACAAACTGCTCAGAAATACATCATGTCATAATGTTTTTAATGCTATGGATTTGTTTGAAATCTCTGGGTTTATCTTGTGAATCATGGTTTCACATCTAACAGTATTAATGTTGTACTGTACCCTGGTTAAGAATCACTGGGCTAACTGGCCTACAATCCCCTTGTCCTCCTTTTAGCCTGTTTCTTTTCCTTTTCTTTTCTCCTTAAAGAAGGGTACTATAGTGGCCTTTCTTCAGCCCTTTGCTACCTCTCTCAGGTCTCTCAATTTGGTAAATATTATTCATAGTATCATAGTATCTAGGGTCAGAAGGGGCCTAGAGCAGGCCATCTAGTCTGACCCCCCACCAATGGCAGGAATGAGTGCCAGGGTCACCAGACCCCAGCCAAGTATCTATCCAATCTACTCTTAAAGATGCCTAAGGTAGGAGCAAGAACAACTTCCCTAGGAAGCCATTTCCACATCCTAGCCACCCTAACTGCGAAGTAGTGCCTCCTAATGTCCAACCTAAACCTGCTCTCCAGTAACTTGTGACCATTGGTCCTAGTTACCCCT
>JAGPOW010003096.1:10672-75214 GCA_030014935.1 Caiman crocodilus | reverse complement strand
AAAAAAAAAAAAATTCTGACAACCCCCAAAACTTCCCCTGCCCTGCTCCGCATCCCCCAGGATGATGTCCAGCAGTGGGGAGGCAGCCCTGCTGACCCCAGACAAGCCACCAGCACCTGATCCTGCTCCCAACTGGGGCCCTGCAACCATGCACTGTGGCCCCCAGCCCTGCCCAACTACCCCCCTGTAACGGGGGCCTTCTCAGGGCTGATTTTCCTGTGGCCCACCCACCTGATTCTGGGCTAACCACCCACCTTCTTACCTACCACACCTTGTTGCTAATTAAATTAATTGATAATTAAGCAAGAGGCTGCCCATTTCTTGCCCTGATGCCAGAGGCATTTTCCACAGATCCATTACTCCCTTACATGGCAGCCCAAGCCTCACAGACTCAATCCCTCCATTCAGGTGACCTATTCTGCCTTCATTCCAGGCTCCCTGAGCTGCTTCCCCCTTACATGTGTGATCTCCCCAAGACTTTTGGCTCTGCTGGCCCTGGCCCACCTCCAGGCCAGTCAGAACCCTATGCCTTCAGCTCTGGGCATCCCTCACAGTGGGTCCCTGTTTATACAGGAAACCCTGAATCCAAAATGGCTTCCCTAATCAGGCACCTGCCAGCTGCTGTCTTCAGGCCTTTAAACTGGCAGGCACAAACAGTGCCCTGCCACACCCCCACATCATCATTTATCTGCAGGAGCTGCTCTCCAGGCTGCCTGGCAGCCATGTGCATATACATACATATGGCACTCCCTACCTAACTGCCCTCCTCCTGCTCCCCACAAGCCACTCCAGGCTGCAACTCTGCCAGCCTGCAGAAAGCTCACTGCAAAAGTTCAAAATCTGAGTGTTTCTCCAATAAAATGAGAAATATGACTTTTATTCCAGTACTGGTGAAAATCTGCTGTATATTACATTTTCCCATGGGAAATGGAAAACCTGAATCCCTGCCAATAATACTGCACAATAGCATGTGGGGCAAAAGCCATGCTAATACAGTACTGTATAGTAGTATGAAGCACAGTGTGTGTGTGTGTGTGTGTGTGTGTGTGTGTGTGTGTGTGTGGAGTGAGCAAGACAGTGCATGTGTGTGTGCAGTGAGGGAGGCACAAAGTGCATGTGTATATATATGTATTGAGGGGGCAGTCTGTGTGTATAAAGGGTGGCACAGAGTGTGTGTGTGTGTATGTGTGTGGATTGAGGGAGGAGCACAGAGAGAGTGCATGTGTGTGGCTGTCTCTAGGGACGGAAGCACTGATATGTATACTGAGGGAGGTGTGTGTGTAGTGAGGGCAGCACAGTGTGTGTGTGTGGCACAGGCACAGTATATGTGTGTGTGTTTGTGTGTGTGGGTCTAGTGAGGGAGGCATAGATGTGTGTACAGAGGGAGGCACACAGTGTGTGTGTGTGAAGTGAGGGCAACACAGAGATGACTGTTTGGAGTGAGGAAGTCATGGAGTGTGTGTGTATGGAGTGAAAAAGCCACAGAGTGTCTCTACAGAGAGGGGCACGGAATGTGTGTGTCTGTAGAGAGGGAGTCACAAAGTGTGTTTTTGTGTGGAGTGAGAGAGGCACAGAGAGTGTGTGTGTGTGCGCGCGCGCGCGCGCACATGTGGGCAGTGAGGGAGGCACATATTGTGTGTGTCTGTGTGTATTGAGAGAGGCAGTATGTGTGTACTAAGGGTGGCACAGAATGTGTCTGTAGTTAGGGAGGCACAGCGCAGTTTTGTGTCATGAGGCAGGCATGGAGTGTGTGTGTTTTTGGAGTGACAGATGCCCAGACTGTGTCTGGAGTGAGGGAGGCACTGTGTGTGTGTGTGTGTGTGTGTGTGTGTGTGTGTGTGTGTGTGTGTAGTGAGGGAGGCACATAGTGTGTATGTGTGTGAGGAGTGAGGGAGGCATAGAGTGTGTGTGGGCAGTGAGGGAGGCACAGCATGTGTATGTGTGTATTGAGGGAGGCACAGTGTATGTGTGTGTATGTGTGGAGTGAGGGAGGCACAGAGTGTGTGGAGTGAGGGAGGCACAGTGTGTGAGTGTGTGTGTGTATGTACTGAGGCATAGAGTATATTTGTATGTAGTGAGGGTGGCACAGTGTGTGTGTGTGGAGTGAGGGAGACAGAGTATGCGTTTGCAGTGAGAGAGGTAGTGTGTGTGTGTGTATGTGTGGAGTAAGGGAGGCTCAGAGTGTTGTGCGTGTGGAGTGAGGGAGCCACAGTTTGCATGGAGTCAGGGAGGCACTGTGTGTGTGTGTGTGTTTGCAGTGAGGGAGGCACAAATTGTGTATGTATGTATTTAGGGAGGCTTTATGTGTGTGTACTAAGAGTGGCAGAGCATGTGTGTGTGCGCGTAGTGAGGGAAGCACAGTTTGTGTGTGTGGCATGATGGAGGTACAGAGTGTGTCGCTCTGTGTGTGTGTGGAGTGAGGGAGGCACAGACAGTGTTTGTGTGTGTGGAGTCAGGGATGTATAGACTGTGTGTGTGTAGAGTGAAGGAGGCACAGGTTTGGTGTGTGTGTGGGTAGTGAGGGAGGCACTGTGTGTTTGTGTGTATGGAGTGAGGGAGGCAGAGAGTGTGTGTTTTTGCAGTGAGGAAGGTACAGAGTGTGTCTGTAGTGAGGAAAGCACAGAGTATGCATGTCTAGTGGGGGAGGCACAGTGTGTGTGTGTGTAATGAGGGAGGAAAAAAGTGTATGTGTGTGCTGAGGGAAGCACAGTGTTATGTGTGTTTTGGCATTGAGGGAGGCATAGAGTGTGGAGTGCAGGAAGCACAGAGTTTGCGTCTGGAGTGAAGAAGGCACAGAATGTGTGTGTGTGTGCGTGTGTGTGTGCGCATGTGTGTACATGTGTGCATGCGCATGCATGCTTGTGTGTGTAGTTTGATGCATGCAGTGTGTGTGTGTAGTGAGGGAGGCACAGAGTGTGCATGTGGAGTAAGGCAAGTGCAGAGTGTGTTTGGAGTGAGGGAGGCTCAGAGCATGGGGCATACAGAGGGATGCAGAGTGTGTGTGTGTCTGTTTATTGAGTGAGTCACAAAGTGTGTTTGTGGATTGAGGGAGGTGCAGAGGTGTGTTGTATGTGTGTGTGTGGAGTGAGGGAGGCACTGTGCGTCAGAGGGTGTGGAGTGAGGGAGGCAGTGTGTCGGGGGTGTGTGTGCGTGTGTGTGTGTGTGTGTGTAGAGTGAGGGTGGCACAGAGTGTGTGTGTGTGTGTAAGTATGTGTGTTCACAGGGAGAGTCCCACAAGCACAACCCACTATACACATGCACCAACACCCATTTCACACTAAATTAATTGATTACTGATTAAATGTCATCCTAATCATTCAGAACATCTTCAGCCACTGTTGATTGTTCCAAGTCATCAGAATGATTCGTTCCCACCAGTCAGAGCCGCTTTCATGGACCCAGATGCTGCAGTCACTGCTCCTCATGCTGATCCACAAATCCCTGTCAGCTGCCAGTTCTGTGCCTGCCTCTCAGTTCTCCCAATCCACCACATATTTAACTGCCCTTTTTTGCAAGGTATGTTTACATGCTGGCATATCATTGCAAATGTGTACAAGGATCATCATCGCATATGTTGCAATATGTAGCTGTGCTTCTATGCTATCCAGTAAATCCAAGACCATCAGCAGGAGACTCAACTCCATTTTGTCCTCCTCATTCATTTTGTCCAGATTCTCCATTTCCGCATCCTCATTCAGTTCACCAGGATTCTCCATGTCATCCTCCTCACACATTTCATCTGGAATCTCCATTTGGTTCTCCTCATTCATTACATATGGATTCCATGAAGCCATGTTGTTTTCCAGTATGCAGCATGGTCACTGTTTAGCACACAGCACAACCAAGGTTCACTGGGAGGGGGTCATCTGAATAGATATGGTAGCTGAATACAGCTGAACAGCATTGAAAGTGACCTGCTATTTGCGTTTCAATGATTACCCTGCTCAGTAGGCCATGCACTGGGCACCGGCACAGCAGAGACTTTACTTTGTACCATGGTGGTTGGATGTGAGGCAGATGATGTACCACCCATCCACTGAGAAGTTATGGGATTTAGGATGACCCCAGGAACCCGTTCATGGACCTTAGGGGTAAGATGCTGAATACTGAGTTTATCTGGGCCTACATGCAGTTTTCAAATGACTAAATTATAATATCAGTTCCCTTTTGCACAAGAATGTAAACTCATGACTGGGACCACCTGAAACAACAATATAGTTAATCTCATCTCTGACTTTGGTATCAAGTATATCCCATGCCCAACTACTCTAAATTATGAATAAGTTTCCCTTTTGATGTAATTGCCTCTTCCTTGTTATCAGATCCCTCACCAATCTAGGTGTCTGTACCAGAGGTACCAATTGGTACAGTAAGGGGTAGAAGAAGTTTTGCCTGAAGGAATAGCTGCCAGCCACAGACTCTTGGGTGTGATCAGCAGTGGGACATTATCAATCTGTATGGATGATGTGGGTTAATTTGGGCCAGACTATTCCTATCACCGTTGCTTTGTTTGGAATAGTTACTTGATCAAATTGCCCTGACTGCTAGTTCTGAGACACATTTCACACCTTCATAGGTGTGGGTACATGAAACTTTCAAAAAGGTTTGTTCAACATGTCTATATAACAGCTCCCAAAGTTTGCCAAAACCATTCTGTGACACTGTTGTCAGGCTACCTCAGTCTTGACAACTTTTGGGGATGAAAAGTTTCTCAATGTCTCAGAAGAACAAGTCCAATATGCAAGCAATGGACCAGGAGGCTGATATATTTTTCAACCATGGCCCCAACTGAACCTGAGAAGAAATTAAGGATTTGACTGACATTTGTTGGAGGAAAAGATCATTGAGCAGCTGAAAAGTAGGAAGCCAGTGTACACCACAATAACAAAGCAAATGAAGGCATGCAGGCACAACCAGAACAGGACACTGTGCCAGAGCAAGATCAAGGCCCTGAAATGTGCATTTCATCAGGTCAAGGATGAGAACTCTTGTTCTGGGGCAGCATTGCACAATTGCTCCATTCTATGATTAGCTTTCCATCATTCTCTCCAAGGATGGTCTTCTCATCTATCCTCCTGGTCAGAGGTTGTGGCCAGCATCAGAGCAGCTGCATTGGATAGGTCAGGTTGCAGCTTCAGAGTTGGTGCCATCATGTGGGTTTTGACTTATTCAACCACAATTCCACACTACCATGAAAGGGTCATACTGGGACATGATAAGCTACATCTCTCTTCAAAAGTTAAGCATCTGTTTTCTTGCAGGTTGGCTGATCTACACAGGGCTTTAAAATAATTTCATAAGGGGATGGGGATGCTGAAGACAGGATAAATCTAGGATCAACAAACCATGAGCCACACATTGGAACAATACACGTAAGTACTAAGGGACCCATTAGGCATCAGGGAGAGGGATACCAAGGATACCCATCAGGGGGCTTAGGTGTCTCTAGGGGAATGAGCTAGGTGCATGGGGAACAAGGAGGAGGAACTCACATTCCTGCTTGCACACAATGATTTTGATCTGGTTGGGTTAAAAGAAACCTGATGGGACCCTACCCATTATTGGGCAGTAGGCATTGAGAGCTACTGGCTATACAGATGAGCTAGAGGGGAAAAAGAGGGAGGGGAGAGCATTGCTCTCCATGTTAAGGAGTAATACATGTCTTCAATAATCAAGATGGGATTGGATGAGGGGCAAATTGAGGTATTGTTGGTCAGAATAGAAGGGGATCAGGTGGAAAGGGACTTGGTAATGGGGGTCTATTACAGATTAGCACAACAGGAGGATAAGTTAGACCTGGAATTCTCAAGGCAGCTCTCAGAGGTGGTTCACTTAAGGGACATGGTTGTCATGGGTGACCTAAACTACTCTGGGAGAGTATCTGCTGGGAGAAGCAATCAGCTAGATCTACCCATTTGTATAGGTTCCTAAACAGCATACAGGACCTTCACTTAATGCAGGGGGTGTACTGTCCCACTAGGGGAAATATCTTACTGGACTTAGCGCTTGCTACAGAGGATGACCTGGTGGATGATCTTCAGATACCGGGAAACCTAGGGGACAGTGACCACCAATTGTCAGAATTCACTATCCGGCGAAAGGTGGGAAACACAACTAGTAGGGCAGAAGTGCTATACTTCAGAAAGGCTAACTTGGATGAGCTCAGAATATTAATAAGCAAGGCACTGAAAGGTAAGAGCCTTAGTGAGATGGGAGCCCAGGAAGGGGATTTGGACAGGTTGGGAATGTAGGCAGAACAGAATAGGATGCATTTTAACAAGGATAAGTGCAAAGTGCTACATCTAGGGAGAAAAAATCACCAACACACCTACAGGCTGGGAGGTGACTTTCTAAGCAGCACAGCAGCAGAAAGGGACCTCAGAATCATAGTTGACTCCAAAATGAACATGAGTCGTCGGTGTGACAAAGTGATAAGTAAAGCCAACCGCGCTCTTTCATGAAGAGTGCTTCAGCTTCCATGATCACAGGAAGCGTTTGTTCTCTTGCAGGTTGGCTGATCTCCTACTCAGGGCTTTAAAATAAGCTCATCAGGGGATGGGGATGCTGAAGACAAAACTCACCTCTCTTTGATGAGAGATAGTGGTCTGCTGGGGAGAGATGGCCTCACTCTGCTGGTAAGGGGCCTCTTCTTAGCCAGACTGGCCGACCTGCTTGACTGGGCTTTAAACTAAGCCTGCCAGGAGTTGTGGGGAGGGACTACCTCCACTGCAAGCCCACTGGGTAACTTTTGTAAATCCAGCAGGTTAAGGCACTTAAGTGAACCAACCCCTACCCTAGCCCCGGAATGGTCTGGAAGGAAGTCAGGGACCCTGTGACAGGGGGCTGTCTTTGGCTGTATTTTTTTTTTTTTAAATATGCTGGTAAATATGCCCCCATCAAATTTTGCTGGATTTTTCTTCTCTGGGGATCAGCTTCCTCCACGCCCCCACCCATTTACTCACCTGCCACACCTTACTGTTATTTGGTTCTAGAGGGAGGCTGACCCATAGGTTCCCAGCCAGGCTTCAAGCTCACCACCCATAGGATAATGAGGTATTGCCTTAAGGGCAAAAATGCATGCTCCTACCTTCCCTTGATGTGCCCCATGCCTCACAGATGGTTTTATACATTTCTCTTTATGTTGGGGATCTTAGCCGCTGGGGGCTTACCCTCTCTCTAGATAGGCCTGTCACTCAAAACCCACTGATCAGGGCTTGACTCCAAGGCTCTAGCCCTCTAGCTCACTTGGGCTCAATGCTCTCCATTCCACTATTTCCATGACACCAGGCCTACTGGCCCTTTTACACTGTGCACCCCTGTGACACCAGACTGTTGGGGCCTCAGTCCCCTTTGGCTTTACCCCTTTCTGTAGTTAGGGCCTTTCACCTAAGTCCACCCACTAGGACCTGGCTTCAAGGCTCCTATCAAGCAACTTTGGGCTCATGGCCCTAGTGCAGCACCCCTAATGCAGTACAGCTTCTTGAGCCCTCTCTCACAGCACCCTTTGGTGCTAATCAGGTCTCCTCCAGCCCTATACCCTGAGCCACAAACCACCGGCTTTTTTAACATCAAATGTAAACCATAGGCTCCTATGGCCATAAAATGAAAATAATAATAAAGAAATACAAGAGACAAAGTGCCTGCTTACTTTATTTGATCATGCTTCTGTCTCACAGCGTGGTGTATTCTTCTCAAAGAGGCTGCTGCAGCTGCGCCATAGTCATTGGGAGTCCCCCTCTCTGGCCTTCTCCACTTGCAATTTATATGGTTCTGGCCTTCCCCTTCCTGTCACCTGACCAGCAGGCAGGGCTCAATCCTTAACCCCTATGGAAGGTTTTGGGTTAAAGGGACTGCCCTGTTTCTTGGTAACAGGGATAGGGTTTCCTGTTACAGGCTTCCAGTGGGACACTTACCTGCTTGTACACCAATGCCAGAAGCTTGGGGAATAAACAGGAGGAACTGGTCCTCCTGCTAAACAGGAATGACCATGACCTCATAGGGATAGCAGAGATCTGGTGGGATTCCACCTATGACTGGGCCACCGGTATAGATAGCTATACAATATACAGGCGAGATTGTGCAGATAAAAGGGGTGGGGTTGTAGCTCACTATATCATGGACAGCTACACATCCCTGAAAATTGACATTGTCACCCAGGAAGGATGACTGGAGTCTCTCTGGGTTAAAATACATGCGGAACATGGCACAGGGGACATCATGGTAGGAGTCTACTACAGACCTCCTAAGCAGAACCAAGAGCTAGACCAGGGATTCACCAGGGAACTGGCTGAGGCTGCATGCTTTCAGTGCATGGTTGTCATAGGAGACTAACTACCTGAACATCTCATGGGAAGAGCACTCGGCCAAATCTGATCAATTGCAAAGTTTCCTCACATGCGTGGATGAGCTCTACCTGACTCAAAAAGTCTATGGGCTGACAAGAGGTAAAGTGCTGCTGGAACTGGTACTGGCCAAAGGGGATGACCTAGTCAGTTTCCTAGGAATTGATGGAAAGCTGGGTGATAGTGACGATGAGCTGATCAACTTTATTATCCATCACAAAGCTGGCAAGTCAGTCAGTAATACAGAAGTCCTTGACGTCAGAAAAGCTGCTTTGACAAGCTCAGGAGGCTCATTGTCGAGGCCCTAAGGGACCATGACTTAACAGAAAGAGAAGTCCAAGAGGACTGGTTGCTCCTCAAGGGAGTGATCCTGACAGCACATGACTGTCCCATCTCGGAGGATGGGTAGCAAAAGGGCACAGCAACCCCCTTTGCTCAGCAGGGAATGTGAGGCCTTTCATAACTCTGAAAGAGTAAACAGCGATGCAGCAAAAGGAGCCGGAGAATGCTGCTTCTGGAGCCATTACCATAGAAGCTCCGAGAGGAAAAATAAAAGAAGAGCCATGGGAGTCTAGAAAGAAAAAAAAGAGAAAGAGGCCAAAGAAGAAAAAGAAGGAAAAAGAAGATCCCCAGAGGATAAGAGACTTACCTCAGGTCTTCTCACCATGCCAGAGAGAGCAGAGCTTAGAGGAGGAGGGGCGGATCCCCGGAGAGACGCACCGCGGGACACATCTGGCGGTTGCCCAGAGAAGTAAACGAAAAATAAAAAGAAGAGAGTGAATTGACCCCTTGGAGACAGCATGTGGGTGTCAGTCACAAGGATTCAAAGCTTCAGGCACACGCAAGATAAAAGGTACACACGTATACACCTAAGGGCAAAAAGCGGGTATATAAGCAGTGGAAACAGGGAGAGATTACTAAAGAGGAGTATACCTCCTCAGCTCGCAGTTGCTCCCCCCCTGCAACTGTAGGGGGGCAGTTAGAAAGGCCAAAGCTACCATGAAGCTGAGGATGGCATCCCAAGTTAACAATAACAAAAAAATGTTTTTCAACTATATAGGGAGTAAAAGGAAGGCCCAGAGTAGTATAGGACCACTACTTAATGGGCAAAAGCAGTTGGTGACAGACAGGGGGTACAAGGCTGAACTCCTCAATGAGTTCTTTGCCTCAGCATTCCTAAACGAGGGGCAAGACAAGTCTTACAATGGGATTGTAAAGAGGCAGCAGCAAGGTGCCAGACTACCAAGCATTGACCCTGAGATGTTTCAGAGTCACTTGGAAGGACTGGATGCGTTTAAGTTGGCAGGCCCAGATGAGCTCCATCCAAGGGTACTGAAGGCTCTGGCTGATGTCATTGCACAGCCACTGGCAAGAATATTTGAGCGCTCATGGCTTATGGGCCAGGTCCTGGAGGACTGGAAAAGGACCAATGTAGTCCCTATTTTCATGAAGGGGAGGAAGGAGGATACAGACAACTATAGACCAGTCAGTCTCACCTCCATCCTTGGCAAAATCTTTGGAAAGATTATTAAGGCTCACATATGTGAGACCCCAGCAAGAAAAATTATGCTGAAGGGAAACCAACATGGGTTCGTAGCAGGTAGATCATGCCTGACTAATCTAGTCTCTTTATGACCACGTTACAAAACACCTGGATGCAGAAGTAGGAGTAGACATCATTTACTTAAACTTCAGGAAGGCCTTTGATACGGTATCCCACCCCATACTGGTGAACAAATTAAGAGGCTGTGACTTGGATTATTACATAGTCTGGTGGTTGCAAATTGGCTAAAGGGTCGTACCCAGAGAGTGGTGGTGGATGGGTTGGTATTGACCTGGAAGGGCGTGGTCGGTGGGGTCCCGCAGGGCTCAGTCCTTGGGCTGATACACTTCAATGTCTTTATCAGTGACTTAGACAAGAGAGTGAGGTGTACTCTGTCCAAGTTTGTGGATGATACAAAACTGTGGGGAGAAATGGACACACTGAAGGGCAGGGAACAACTACAGGCAGACCTGGACAAGTTGAACAAATGGGGAGAAAACAATAGAATGCAATTTAACAAGGAGAAGTGCAAAGTGCTGCACCTAGGGATAAAAAAAGTTCATCATACCTACTGCCTAGGAAATTACTTGCTTGGTAGCATGGAAGCGGAGATGGATCTCGAAGTCCTATCGGACTCCAAGATGAACATGAGTCATCAGTGTGATGAAGTCATCAGCAAAGCTAACTGCACTTTATCATGCATCAGCAGATGCATGAAAAATAGAACCAAGGAGGTGATACTTCCCCTCTATCAGGCACTGATCAGACCACAGTTGGAATACTGTGTCAGTTTTGGGCACCATACTTCAAGAGGGATGTGGATAACCTGGAGAGGGTCCAGAGAAGGGCCACTTATATGGTTAAGGGCTTGTAGGCCAAGCCTTAAGAGGAGAGACTAGGCACCTGGACCTCTTTAGCCTCCACAAGAGAAGGTTGAGAGGCGACCTTGTGGCTGCCTATAAATTCATCATGGGGGTGCAGAAGAGAATTGGTGAGGCTTTACTCACCAAGGTGCCCCTGGCGGTCACAAGAAATAATGGCCATAAGCTAACAGATAGCAGATTTAGACTGGACATTAGGAGGAAGTTCTTTACAGTTAGAGTGGCCAAAATCTGGAATGTGCTCCCAAGGGAGGTAGTCTACTCTGGGGGTCTTCAAGAGGAGATTAGATAGGAATCTGGCTGGAGTCATCTGAACCCAGCACTGTTTCCTGCCTATGTAGGGGGTCAGACTCGATGATCTATTGAGATTCCCTTCCAGCCCTAACACCTATGGATCTATGAATCTCTAGTGACAGAAATAAAGAGAAAGTATACTACTTGTATCTATGATATGGTATTCTCCATCATCTCACCACTCCAAAGTGGTGAGATCCCCAGAGGATAAGAGACTTACCTCAGGACTTCTCATAATGCTGGAGAGAGCAGAGCTCAGAGGAGGAGAGGCAGATCCCCAAAGAGACACATCGCAGGACATGGCTGGCAGTTGCCCAGAGAAGTAAACAAAACAAAAAAAAGGAAGAGAGTGAATTGACCCACGCCCACAAGTTTGGAGACAGCATGTGGGTGTCGGTCACAAGGATTCAAAGCTTCAGGCACACACAAGATAAAAGGTACATACTTATAGTGACATAAATAAAGAGAAAGTATACGGCAGGGTTTGAAGAGAAAATTCCACCCCAAAAAAGAAATAAACAGACGAACCAGGGGTAAAAAGACTTGCTTTTCTAATACCAAGTTCAGGCTGACCGAACTGATAGTAGTTATGTAACACCAGCATACAGATAGAATTACAAAGTTGATATAACTGATAAGGTAAAAAAAAAAAAAAAAAGATATAAATGGACAACTTCTATTTAAAGGTAAATAAAGTTTGTATAGCGTGATAAAGGATAAAAAAATAGACAAGTGTTAATCTGCATCTGACTGCGAATATATATGTACATATTGGCGAGTGCGTGTGCATAGTCGAGAAGGCCTGAAAAGTTTTCCTCTATAATACCAGGACTCCTAATACACACACACACACACACACACACACACACACACACACACACACACACACACACAATAAATAAAACAAACAACCCCCCCTGAAATATATAAAGTAACCCTCTCGATAAGTGACATCATAAATTAGAACATATTATAATAACTTCCAAGACATGGCAAGCGGGAAAGTTGGGGTACTTATAGTCCTTTGGGAGATTATAAGACAATACAGAGAGGCATCGTAAGCTCCACCATCACAACCTCAAAAGACAGACTTAAAAAGGATGGAAGGCTGGAATTATCACCAACGTGGAGTACTCAGCACTGGTCCATGCCTGCAGGGAGTGGATCAGGAAAGCCAAAGCTGCAACTGCGCTCCATCTGGATTCACATATCAAGGATAACAAAAAGTCTTTTTTCAGATATGTAGGGAGTTAGAAAAAAAGCAAATGTAACATTGGACCCCTGCTGAACCGAACGGAATAGCTGATAACCAACACCCAAGAAAAAGCCAATCTGCTTATTGGGTACTTTGCGTCGGTCTTTCATTAGTCCAATGGGACCGCCTTGCCTAGCAAGACATGGGACAGCCGGGATGAGGGCATTTGTATATCCAGCATTGGTGTTGATCTAGTAAAGGATCACCTTGAGAGGCTGGACATCTTCAAGTCAGCTGGTTCTGACAGATTACATCTAGAATACTCAAGGAGCTGGCAGGTATCATAGCCCAAACATTGGCAAAAATATTAGAAAACTCACGGCGCTCAGGTGAAGTACTTGAAGACTGGAAGAAGACCAATGTGGTACTCATCTTCAAGAAAGGGTGGAAAGTTGATCCCGGGAATTACAGGCCAGTCAGCTTGACCTCAATAAGATTCTGGAGAAAATTATCAAGGTGAACCTTCTGGATAAGATGGCTGAGGGCAACATCCTGAGGGATAGCCAGCATGGGTTTGTCACAGGTAGGTTTTGCCTGACCAAACTCATCTCCTTCTATGAACAGGTGACATATCACCTGGACAAGGGAGAAGAGATTGATGTCATATATCTGGACTTTAAAAAAGGCTTTGATCTGGTGTCCCATGACCTCTTCATGGAACAATTGGCCAACTGTGGCCTTGGCTACACCATAGTCCAATAGCTGAGAAATTGGCTCCAAGGTAGGACCCAGAGAGTAGTGGTCAATTGTAGTGAATCATTATGATGCTCTCTGACCAGTGGTGTTCCCCAAGGCTCTGTCCTTGGACCAGTTCTCTTTAACATCTTTATCAATAACGTGGACTTTGGTGTCAGAAGTTCACTGGATAAGTTCACCAATGACACTAAACTTTGGGGCATAGTTTCCACACCTGAGGACAGGATAATGATCCAGACTGACTTGGATAAACTCAGTAAGTAGGCAGATACAAACCTGATGATGTTCAATACTGATAAATATAAGGTACTCCACCTCGGGGGGGAAAAAAACCCGCAGCATACTTATAGGCTCGGCAATGCTACACTTGCCGAAAGACTGCTGAAAGAGACTTGGGGGTTATGACTGACCACAAAATGAACGTGAGCCACTGTGATGTCACAGCTGGTAAAGCAAACAAAACTCTGGCTTGCATCCATAGATGTGTAACCCGAGTGGTACTCCAAGATGTACCCCCTCTCCAATTGAAGGGATCAGAGCAGGTGCATGAGTGCTGTGGGAGGTCTAGGGACCCTCCTTCTCTATCAAGCAGAGCCAGATCACCAATGGGGATTTAACCACACACCTTTTAATGAGAGAAACTGTGGTGGGAACATAACATATATAAACCAGGGGATATAAGGGACACTACAATACCCCAAGGGGATGGGATTCAATAAAGGTTAGGCATTCATATTTGTAGACATTTTCATCTAGTTAACAAAAGACAGGTTTAACAAAATACAAAACACAAACAATACAATGAACTATACTGATTGACAAAAATATAAAGTGCACAAAATGAAAAACACCAAATAACAAGAGATATAGGGCATAGGTACCTGGAATAGGGAAGAGGGAAAACACAATGATCCCCTCCACTCCACTCCTACTTAACCCAACCAGGACTTGAACTCAGACCTCCCACATGGTAAACAGAAACTCTACCCCACAGCCAGGTCTGTTCTAGACTGTTAGGGCTTTTGACCTTCTGGAAGACCCTGCCTTACATCGAGCTGCCCTGCCTGTTGCTAAAGAAGCTGGAAGTGGAGCTGGGAGCCTCTCAGGTCACTGCACAACTTTCTGCTGGAGCCAGGTAGGGAACCTCTCCTGCTGGCTGTAGCCTCTTGATGGGGCTCTAGGAACCCAGCAGGGAGCCTCTGATGCTGGCTGTGCTGCTGAGAGTTCAACTGCTGCCTGCGGGTCCAGCTCCTTTAGGCTCTTTTCAGGCAACTGCTTCTGTCCCACTGGCCCAGCTCTTGCCAACTCTTTGAAACTCCTTCCTCACCATCTCTTGCAGGGTCTCCCCTGAGTCAGCTGTGCTGCCCCTTTTATCCCCCTCCAGGTGACCCAAGGAGCGAATCAGGGGACTTGGAGAGTGAGTCTCTGGGGCCTGATTGATTAGGAAGGGGAATCCCAAGCCCTCCAATCATCTTTTACCCTTTCAAAACCCCTGGGCCAAATCACTACCAGCTAACCCATCACAGATGCTTCTCAAATAAATCTCAGGATGTCATCCTCCTGCTGTACTTGACTTTGGTGAGGTTGCAGCTGGAGTACTTCATCCAGTTCTGGGCTCCACAGTTCAAGAAGGATGTCACGAAGCTTGAAAGAGTCTAGAGGAGAGCCAAGCGCATGATCAGAGGGCAAGAGAATAGGCCTTATGAAGAGAGGCTGAGAGCCTTGGGACTCTTCAGCCTGGAAAAGCGCAGGCTTAGGGGGAAGCTGGTGGCTCCTTGTAAGTACATAAGTGGTGTGTATCAGTATCTGGGAGAATGTCTGTTCACCAGAGCGCCCCAAGCAAAAACAAGAACCAATGGTCATAAACTCCTCCAAGACCATTTTAGGTTGGACATAAAATTCTTTACTGTCTGAGCCCCGAAGACCTGGAATAGACTCCCTCCAGAAGTGGTTCAGGCGCCTACTCTGTACTCATTCAAGAAACGCTTGGAAGTTTATCTTGGCAGGATCCTTTGACCCTAGCTTACTTCCTGCCCCTGGGGCAGGGGGCTAGACTTGATGATCTTCAAGGTCCCTTCCAGCCCTAATGTCTATGAAATCTATGAATCATCTATGCATTAGAAGGTGCGTCATGAGCAGGTGATACTTCCCCTCTATGCAGCATTGGTAGGATGCAGCTGGAATATTGAGTCCAGTTCTGGGCACCGCACTTCAAGAGGGATGTGGATAACCTTGAGAAGGTTCAGAGTGGGGCTACTCATATAGTTATGGGCCTACAGGTAAGATCCTGTGAGGAGGGATTGGAGGACCTGAATCTCTTCAGCCACCACAAAAGAAGCCTGAGAGGGGATCTTGTAGCCATCTACAAATTCATCAGGGGTTGCAACAAGGAATGTGGGATACTCTGTTTAGCAGGGTTCCCCTTGAGGTTACTAGGAACAATGGCCATAAACAGACGGATTTAGATTAGACATTAGGAAAATTTTCATTGAGGTAAGGGTTGCCAAAATCTGGAATGGGCTTCCAAGTCAGGTGGTGCTCTCCACTACCTTAGAGGTCTTTAAGAGGAGACTAGAAAAGCACCTAGCTGGGGTCATCTGACCGCGGTGCTCTTTCCTGCCCAGGGCAGGGGTCAGACTCGATGATCTACTGAGGTCCTTTCCAACCCTAAAAATCTACAAAATCTATGATGCAGGCAAGGCTTCTTGTCTCATCATTTGAGACTGGTGTTGTCCTGGATGGAGCTACAGAGTGCTAATGTGTAGCTACAGTGTCCTGAGATTAAAACAATAAACATGTCGGAGATGTGGGGTGATTGCTCGATGCTGCTGGATGACAGTGATGGCCAAGAGGAGGAGAACCTGATTAAGACCCCAGCCTCTCCAACTGCTACACCAGTGAGCACATGATGAGGAGGAGGGCAACACTTCATATGAGGTTAACGTCAGAAGTTCCTCCGGAGACCCAGACTTTGGCTTCTGTTCCTGAGATGCAACAAGATGCATGGCCAGGGATTTGGAATTACTGAGGAATGAGTATTATAGCCATTTGTGCCACTATGGCAAGTACTGTTTTGGGCACCATGGCAGGCTACTGGGTTGCATGTACTGGGGGTTTTGTGCATGCAGTGTTGGAGGTCAGTAACCATCCTTTTGAATGTTTGGAGAAGAGATATCTCATGACAAACACTGTTTTCCTGTTCCCGTTACCAGCTACCATGTCCAATACCAGCTGGGGATGTATGTCTGAAACTCAGACCCCAGCTCACACTGGAGTGGCGCACATGCAGCGACACTCCAAAGAGATCGTAATGGAGGTTTCGGGGAAGCTTAGAGAGGATGATCAGATGCAACGCATGGACCATTGAATTCAGAAAGCAGCTCCTAGACTGCACAAACCAGTTTCTAGAGCTGGCCATGCAGTACCAGGTGGATCTGCAGGAGACCTGTGCATTGATTAAGGATCATGTCCTTAAGTGTGTGAACAAGCCCCTTATAAATAAGTGGGTTGTCCCCCTGCCACCCTGGGAAGTGCATATGAGCTCCACTTGGCTTGTCCCTGTCCAGGAGGTAGCCAGGAGTTTTACAGCTAAGCCTGTTCCCCCATCTGCATTGTAGTTGGGGGGGTGCATGGTCAGGAAAGAAAGCCAACTGACCGGAGAAAGGTTCCTACTTGTTTCTATATGTTCCTATTTTAGTAAGTTCTTGGATGGGATATGTAACAGGGAACCATGTCTTCCCTATTACAGAATTCCAGAGTGAAGGGAAACAGAATTTACCTTAGCAATGAGTCCAGAGAGAAAGGGGTGGGGATACCCGGATGGAGGAGACAGGGGACCTGGATGAAAACAAAAACAGAGCAGCATGTGTAGAGACAGCGAGGAGAGAGCACTGATGAGAGAGGCAGGAAACAGCCAGAAGGATTTAAAGGGGAACGGAGCCCAGAATTAGAAAAGAGAAGAAAGAAACCCAGAAGAAATCTGGGGGAAGACTACAGGAGAGAGAGACGACAGGCAGAAGAGAGAAGGGAACAGAAGAAGAGTCCTGGAGAGACACTTACCTGGGAAGCTGAAATGAGGTGATGAGGGAGACCTCTGAGTTGGTAAGTCTGAAACCTGAGGACGTACGGTACCATTCCAGGGATTTAAAAAAAAAAAGAAAAGAACAAGAATGGATGAAGATTAACAAAGAGAAGAGAACCCCAGATTTTGATATCAGTAGAAAATACAAGGTGGCATAGAATTGCTATTTGCTTGGGATTCGTGCGGAGGAGAATGGGGCAAGCAAACAAGAAATTGAGAGCTCCCACAGAGAAAGGGAACTAAATATATCTAATATGTTAGTTATCTAAGAGACATAATACCTGTGCAGAAGAGTTATTTTTGCTGAACTGCAGACACAAAATCTTCTTCATCTCTCAGAACTGTGTTTATTTCCCTACCTTATTCCATCAAAGTTGTGGTGGCCAAGAAATAAAGGACATTAACTAGTCCATATTAAAACAAGAGATTGATATTTATTTTTGTGGGTGTAGGTAAGGGTAGGTAGAACAGCATAACAGCACTGCCCAAGCTTCTTGGTCACACCACCTCAGAGGACTGCTGCAGAGCACACACACACAGGTGTGATAAGGTTCACATACCATTTTATGTGTCATCCCCTTTCCCTTCCCCAGAACTGTGCAGGAGGAAGGCATCAATTCCTGTGGCAATGTCATCCTCAGTATCAGGGCTTAAAGTCATGTAGCACTGTGCTAGGTATCTATCCAGTTGTTGGCAGAGGTTGTGTGGCAAACCAGGCTTGCCCCTGCACCATTGTAGCTAACTGTCCCAAACCACAAGTACAGGCGTGCATGGAGCACCAGCAGGATCAGCATCAGCAAGGCATAGTGGCTAGGGTGAACTTCAGCCTGCATAAAGAGCATTGTGCATGGCCTGGGGCACATGCAATAGTGGCATGGTCTGTGCCCATTGCCACTGTGGAGCAGAGACTGTCCTCCCAGGGGGGCTGGTGGCTGCTCAGCAGGACCCTCTCAACAGTTGTCTTGCAACCGCATATGATGTGACCCCAGGTGCTAAGGGCTGTGCAACTGTGCATCATAGTGGTTGTCCTGCATGGGCAGACAGAGCTTGGGGGCAGGAGGGCAGTGGCAGCTGCAGTCGCCAGTGATCCTGTAGGCAGCCCTCCTTAGGATACCCATCAGTACATGGCTCATTTCTTACCTATACCATCCACAGATTTTATGTGCCTTTTTTGGAAAAAGAAATACAAAAGAAACTAAGTTGCCAGGATGGCACCAGCATGTCTTTTTGTACAAATCTTTTGCACCGTCATGAATGTTGGGGGGTGAACTTTTCCTGACCTGCTGAATAAAAGCCCTATAAGTTGAGGACACAGGGGCCTGGGTACAGATACCCCTTATTGATATGAGATGTCTGAGGCTGAGAGAAGAGAGCAGACCAGGGAGAGAAGATAGCCAGTCAGGGTGCGCAAGACTAGGACAACTTCATCCTATGAAGAAACTAAGAGCCTGGTGCTGATGCTGGCGGAGCCTGAGGGGTAAAGCCAGTTCGGCATTGGCAACAGCCTGAGTATGAACTTGCACATCTACCTGGATGTCTCCAGACTTGCCCAGCAGGGGCACAAGACAGTGATCCAGTGCAGGGTGAACTCGAAGAATATGAGAGCTGCTTTCCAATGTGAAGTAGCAAAACTTCATTGGAATGTCACCTCCATGCTTAACATGTTCTTTATTGGTACCTCCAACCATTAACGGATGTACTCAAACGTCAAGCATATACTGATAGTATGGATGGTAGCCAGACCATCCTCCACCCCTAAGTGGTTAATGCACTTAAACCTAAGTGGTTGCCGACCAGAGTTCCGACTGCAAGTCCTGCTGCCTCAAGCAAGGAAAGTGGCAGTTCACTAGTACTGGCCTTTGAGTCTAAGCTGGACTGCCCTTTCTCTATTTGGCCAAATTGAAGTGAAAAACCAATTTGGAGCTCCGAATTGAATAGCTGGCATCTGAATCGGCCAAATCCGAACCCAAATCAAAGATTTCCCTATTTGCACAGGTCTACTAATAGATACTTTGAAAATTCGTAACAGTTGGTTATGCAAGTTATGTGTAATAAATCAGTAACAGTTAATTATGTAAAAAACCTTTTCTGTTTTCTTTTCTTTCAGTGTAGGTGCCCATCAGATCAGGCCAGGCTGCTAGGCTTTGTTCCTGGCTCTGTTGTCATCAATGCCAAATGAAGTTGTTTGCAACATTATGGA
This sequence comes from Caiman crocodilus, assembly GCA_030014935.1. Classification (NCBI taxonomy): domain Eukaryota; kingdom Metazoa; phylum Chordata; order Crocodylia; family Alligatoridae; genus Caiman; species Caiman crocodilus. The sequence continues at coordinate 55,922 of JAGPOW010003096.1, read as the reverse complement.
GGGTTGCTTAACTTGTAAAACTGGAAAAAAAAAAATCTGTAAATCCACAAGCTACAACAGCATGGCATATGGCAGGGGGAGGGGGGAGCAGGGCAGGGTACTGTACTGAGGGTCAGGAGTGAGGGGCAGAGCCAGGGCCAGTGGTGCCCACGTCACAAGTTGGGAGCAGGAGGATGGCTCAGGGGCCTCAGTCCTAGGATGAGGGACAACAGATGGGGCTCAACCAGGACACCTCATTTTTTAAACATGGAAATATAGCAACCCTAATGATGGTAATGTAAGTGCTGGCTGCCTGCTGCCATTGTGTGGGTCTGAATGTGGGGTGAGACTGCAATCATGACTAGCACAGCAGCACAAAGGAATGTAGAGGTAATGGGCTGGCCGCACACAGTAATATGGGCACGCAGGCACCAGTTGCTCTAAGGGCATCTGAAAATAGCCCCGGATGTGGCAAATTAGGTGCCATTCTTGCCTGCTGCCATGAGCCTGACTGTGGAGTGACCTTGTGCAATCACAGATGCGGCAGCCAGCACAAGAAAAAAAAAAAAGCAGTGCTATGAGAAGGCAACACCATTTGCTCTGTCTGACTGAAGGGTAAATGAAAGCAGTTCCTTTAGGCACCTAAGTGGTTTGAAACCATGGATAATGGGGTGATAGTGCCGTTGTCACCCTGGCAAAGGCATGGGGGGGCCGGGGCGGCAGGCATCCATCCAGGGGAATAAACATTGATTCAGTGTCGGGCTGACTGGACTGCAACATCTGGTGTGGAATACCTGGTGTCTAAAGAAACACATTACACCCAGTTACCAAAACAGGGCAGGTAACCTCTTTCCCTCCCATTTGCAATTCAAAGCACCCCTTTGTCCACCAGCTGTTGAACTACACAGAAGTTGCAGTGTTGTCTGGTGGACAAAGGGGCTCATTACACATCTTTGAATACATTTCTATCCGCACATGATGAATCAATAGATGCGTTTTAATTCCTTGCGACCCAAACTAAAATATGTTGGGATGAGTTTTACTTTAAAATGCCAGAAGACTTAAAATGCCAGAAAAACATGCTCATGAAAACTGTAACACCACTGAACCACAAGAAAGGGCAAATTTTGTCAAGTGTACAAGCACCCTTTAAGGCCAGAAGTGCCTATTTAAAACACCCAACCGATCTTAACTATGGCTGGCATGCCATGCAATGACTGTACAATTAATGCATCTTGGGACTTGAGGGCATAGATCAAATAGATGGAAACTTATTTTAAAGAAATATTTGCTTTATTTAAATCTTTTCTCTTCCTGCTACCATTCCAGGGCAGTGGGCAGGGCGCATGCGAGTCTTTCCAGGGCATCTCAACATTTTACTGTGAGTACGTTTCTTGCTTCTCTTTGAACTCATATGGCTTTTGTAGTAGCTTGGGAATAAAGATCCCATTCCAGGAATGTTACTGACTGTAAATAATAGTTCAACAGCAAAAAAAACCAAAAAACAAAAATTGCATGAAATTAAAATTCATTTGTGCACCCACATAAACGAAGGGACAAAAATGAGACAGAAACAGAGACAGAGAGAATGAGGAAAAAAAGTCTGTGCTCATTACAAAATGCTCCTGTTCAAAATGCTCCTGCTACTTAATTAGTGAGAGTAGTAATAGGCTGCCATTCCATATTACTTACTGCAGTAGCCCAAGAGGTCTGTGCAGTAACACTCTAGAGTACAGCCCAGGTGATGACCCATGTACATACGTGTCAGTATCATGTAACACAATGGATCCTGGCATTTTTTTAGTTTGCTATTTTACACATCTCCAAACCCCTATAGTAAAGAAACACTCTTGTAGATGTGAACCCAAGCATTCTGAAGTTAGTGTTTGGTTAGGCTGCCCCTGCTTCAGTTGCCCCCGCATCTGTAAAGAGAATCACCACATTCTACTTCATAGGAGCAGTGGAGAAAATTTAATTAATGTCTGTGAATCACTTGGATACCACAGCCATGAGCATCACAGAAAAAGGCCCTAAGGGAATTGAAATGTATGACTCTTCAGAGCCAGTTTTGACTGGTGTGCAATAATGCTGGAAGGTGTGTATCAGGGAAACAATACTGATGACTGCACCCTAATGCATATACTGGCGGCAGCAGACGCTACCTTAAGTCTGGCATTCACCAATTCTGCACACTTGACTCTCTTCCCCACTTAACATTGCAGCAAAATCAGAAGTTTTACCCCTAAGCACTTTATAGCATCATCATCAGTTGGCTCCACTTCAAATCACAGAAGCTATTGGATTTAGCTCTTCACCAGTAAAACCACCTACTGCCTGATTAGTCTAAGATTAATGGTGATGTTTTCAAGTCCCCAGAGCACCTCTGCAGAAAGGATACTAGGCAGAGGCTGTGTTGCTACGCATCCACCACTTCCTGCTCTGAAGATTTTTCAGCTCTGAAGAGCTAAAACTCACAGGAAGTAGGTAGAGCAGGAGCACACCCAGACATTTGCTGGCCCCATAAGGTTACTCTAATAGAAACAAAGACATTAACTGCAAGTAAAGTCCCACATAATATGTAGAAACAGAAGTTAGCAAGGTAAGGGAAAGAACTTTGGGCCTAAAGTCCTCCTTGTTGCCTTTTTCCTAGACCATAAAGTTTTTCTTTGGCTCAGGAAGCAAATGCTGTTGAAGACAGCAACTATGTGAAAAAGCAGAAAACAAAAAAAAGACAAGCAAAAATAAGGAAATGTAACCCTCCCTTATCAGGAACTTCAAGAGTAACACAACTGTCATGTTCTGTACCACTGCACAATGGAAAGCCCATCTCCCAGTTCCACAGAGCTCCAAGGAACAGGGCAGTCTCCTTCAAGGAGAATGCAGAGCATTCAGGAGACTTCAGAGCCTTGCACTCACATGGCTGCTTGGAGCAGATGTGATGACTGGGACACTGAGCAAGTAGAATTAAGATAGCAATAAAAGAAAAACCTAACAAAACCCAGTTCTGAGGGAAAAATTAAAAGGGGAGCACTGCATACAAATATTAGTATACTAATATTAGTGTAATATGGTCATACATTCTCTCATATAATCCTAGCACAGAAGGAATGCCTCTACTCACTTGATTAGACCTGTATTAAGACATTTGGTAAACACACCCTAAAGGAAAAAAAAAAATCTTTCCCTGGCAAGTCAATCCTTGGGCTAGTTCAGCCATAGGGTAGAAAGGAATCCTCTTCATATCAAGTACGGAGTATCCAGCACAGCTACACCAGCCGCTACCCCTCCATCATCATGCTCAACAGCTTTGGTCCTCAAGAGATGACCAACATGCTTGTTCATCACAAGGTCTTTGCCCTGCCTGCAAAGAAAGGGTCTAATGAATAATCAGAAAAATGCAAAGCTTATGTGCTATGAATGTGCCAGTCATTTGCATTAAATGCTGATACTGGGGAATTCTACTTTGGCACATGCAAATCCCTAAGCCTATGTTTGGACATCCCCTCAAGTGCTAGACTGTCATCATCAATCTTAGGATGGAGCAATTAACAAGGCAATGAGCAGTATAACAACTACACCACCACAGACATTATTTCCATGTGCACACCCACAAACTGGCATAATGAAACTCAGGAACTCAGTCAGCCCATATGCTCTTCACAGATTCACAGACACTAGGGATGGAAGGGACCTCTTAGCACAGGGCAGGGAGGAGAGGCACCAGCCTTGACCAAGATTAAAATGCACTGCGTGTCTGTGCTTGTGAAGCTAGGGGGGAGTTGTAGGGGAAACTAGTTATAGCATTTGTCTTCAAAACTAAAAGAAAATGTCCTGCACCCACAGTATTGGATTTCAATTAAAAAAAATCCCAGTTAACTAGACAGCAGAGACATTGATTCCTTTCAGTCAGCTTGTACAGAGGCTGGTGGGTTTCTGGTTGGTTCTTAGTCACCAGCATATGCTATAATGTTAGGGCTGGAAATATCACTGGGAAATGTTGATTTTCAAAGCCACATGTAATGGAGCTATATTATAAATCAAGACAAACTCTGCATAGGCTTCAAACTGTTCTTTTTTAAGTGAAAGCTTAGCCTCCCCTTCACACCATCATCAGGCTACACCCTGGCTAATGCCTCTGCCAGAAGCACCTCCAGTGTGGATGAAGTTATGAAGACAGAAGGGCATTTATGTTTGCGGAGATGGCATTACCGTCCCAACACAACCTTCTTCAATTGTCTATGTGAGTCTTAATTAGGGGGCTCTGCCAGCACAGCAGTGGCAGGGTTTTTGCAGCATAAATAGGGGTGTTAGACTCATTTGACCCCATGAACCAGATGAGTAATAGAGCTGTGTGAAGCTTTGGTCCCTGATTTGATTTGGTGGAGCTTTGACCCAATTCAGTGGCCGAATCTCTGAATCTGACTAGAATCAGAGGACCCTTCAATCTCACCGAATCATATCGGAGCCCTCCGAATTGATTCAGAGAGATTCAGTGATTCAGATGTAGACACAGCTTTAAATGTTTTTTCTACATACCTCTAGGTAGCAGGCAGCTCGTGAATGCTGTGACATTGGGGTGCATGGAATGTCACACAGGAGTGCAGGGGGCTCCCCAGCATGCTTGGCAGCAGACCCGGATGTGGACCAGAAGCACTTCCGGTCCACATCCAGATCTACCAGGGAGTGCACAGGGCCCCCTCCCTCCCACAGCGACTGGTGTATCCTAGGTCTGGAGGGGGCAGCCAAGGTCCCTCTGTGGCCAATCGCTGAGCCGGGGGGGGGGGGGGGGGCATAGTGGGGGTGCCCAGGGTGCTCCCTGGTGGACCTGGAAGCAGACTTCCAGTCCACCTCCGGGTTTGCCGCTGAGCACAGAGAGGGCCGCCCCCCCATGGGACACTCCATGCGCCCCAGAATCACAGAGTTCACAAGCCACACTGGTATCATGAGGTATGTAGAAAAACATTTAAAGATGTGTCTATGTCCGAATAGGCCCCACTATGTTGAATAGGGCCTGCTTCGAACACCCCTAATGAATAACATAGGTCTGGTTAATCTTCCCCACCCCACTATCAGATTCAGGGCACATGCCACATGCAACACCCATTCCAACTAGTCTGGAATCTGTAGTGCATGGGGGGCAGCACCAGGGGCCAACATGGATCTGCATGCTGTATCTTTCTGTACACAATCCCAAAGAACTATTTGCTTTGTTAGGGTTGACCATCATCCGACTACATCTCAAAAGTTTCCTTGATTGATTAACATAATATCAAAATATGCAGCACAGGATAACATAATGAAATAACTGCACCATTCTGTTGAATAGCCCATGTAATGCAAATCCCCAGTCTGAAATCCATTTAAGGCTGCTACAGAACTAAGCACAAAACACATGAAGTTTTTTTTCTTGTAGCCTCAGGGATCATGCAGTATCTAGAGTCCAAGAGACAACTCTTGTATTCTAATTTCTAATCTTTTTATTGGAGGCACCTTTGTCAGTCACTGGCCTGACTTTTTGTTGTTTTAAAGGGTTTTTCATCTGTTGGCACCTAGGAATGAGGTTGGTAATTGTGTGAACTGCACAGAGAACTGCTGAACCTGTGGCAAGCTGCACTTCTGTTCTGAACGTGTATGCCCCCTTTCACGCCTTTTTTGCTAGTGCTGTCTCACTACAATGCCTTCTACCTGGGCTGGTTAGAATTCACTGAAGTGCAGGGAATGATGCAGGCCTGGACAAAGTGAAATGGCAAAGCAAGCCAAAGCCTCACCTGATGTAGACACCAAAAATCCCCAACTCAGAGACGCATTCTGATATTTTCAAGGGAGAGTGGGCCCTCAACAAGTAATTCATCATTGGCTGAGGCTTGATCTTATCCATTAGGATATAGGAAGTTCTCTCTGGGCTGTCTTTAGTTTTCTCCAGAACTTGCTTGAGGTTTTCACCATAGAGATTGTTCCCTGATGCAAATAATTATCAATTTAAAACAAATCCCAACAGCTGCAAAAGCCATTTGATTCATTTCCACCCGAAGGCCCTGAAGAAGCCCTAAATAGAAAAGAATACAAACGTCCCCTGCTATACAAACACAGGTAGTTGTAAATATAATCCCCATACTGCAGATACTACATTGGTCTTCAGAGAACTCCTGGTTACATCCCATGGTTTGGACTCAAGGGTCCCTCACTGTTGTGGTCCTAGAATCTCTCAGAGATTACCTAGTCATAACTGCAGTCCTCAGAACCTATACTGACAAAGGCTCACAAGAGCACAGCAGGCATAGCGCTACCAAACAGGCCCTAACAGGTTTGAATGCTGAAAAATCCTGACACCTTCCAGGAAAAAATATTAGACGTCTGTCTTTTCCTTGGCTCTCAGCACCAACATGCTCCGAGAGGAAAAAGAAAGGGATGGAGAACCTCAGCTACTAAGCCACCAGAGGATGCTGAACAAGGATAGTAAAATGCTTCTTCTATTTGGAAAGGAAAAGGACATGAGAAAAAAAAAAAAAGATTTTCTGCAGCACCTCTGAGTAGTGCAACTCAAGACTTGTAGCTTGGAGGAGCAGGAGGTGTTGAAAAGAAACAACTATTCTAGCCACAGAGCATTACAGTGAGATGCCTTGGACAGACAAGGCTCAAGTACTCCCCTGAAACTACAAAACAAATCCCCTAGTGAACAACAGGCTTCTGGTCTCTGAAGTTCATGAAATGTAACAGAAGTCAATACCTCCACCCTCTCGCTGAGGCTTCAGAACAAATCGGTCTGGATCAGCAATGGCCATGGCAATCATCTTATCACCTTCTTTGTCCTAGAGGAAGAAAAAAGTAACAGTAGCAAAATTTCAGCATATTTCCATCTGTGTTTATATCTTTTCTAGCAAGCAGAAAGATAATCCATGTTCCTAAACTAAGCATAAACAGTAGCCCCACCTCTGCCATAAGCCAAAGAAAATGCTCTCTCTCTCACTTGTAAAAATCTTAAGTTTTGATACCACCTTTGAGAGATGGATTTTCAAGTGTTTTCAGTATCCTACTCTTGTGGTCTAGTTGAAAAAACATGAAAAACAAACAGACAAACAAAATCACACAAATTAAGAGCAGCTGTGATCAAAAAAGCACACACAGGACTGTTGATTTATTCACAAACCAATTACTTACCATATCTAAAGCATAGAGGCCAGTAAAGGTTGCTCTCAGGCGAGCAACAGACTCTGTATTGTTGGGCAGCAGTCTTTCTAAGGTTCCAGGCTGGCTTAGCTCCTGCTGAACTTTTTTGGTCCCTGCAAGTTGGGTAGCAATGTCAGGACACTTGACTGCTTTGGAGCTTTCCATCAACAACCGTGCTTCCCAGTTCTAAGAGGTAAACAAACAAAGCAACACGTACTTGATTTAATCTAAATTCCCTTGCCCCCCTTTAGTATTCAATTGCTAATAGTTAAAGTCTAGATAGGAGCACCAGTGCACTGTAACCAACACATGGACTTCTAACTTTTGCTTCTGGGAACAGCACTAGCAAAAAAACCACTAGCAAAGGCTGGCCATCCTCCTGCTTGCATTTATGCTCAAACAGCAGCTTTAGCAGCAACTCTGGCACTGGTCTGAAATACCTCATCACTAGGGATCCTGGTTTTCAGTTTAAAAATCCAAATATTTTTTATTAAAACCCCCAAAATCCACGTTTTCCATGATTAAAATGAAGCACCGCTCTATATATATATATATATATATATATATATATATATATATAGGCATTAGGGCTGTGTGAAGCTTCGGTTTCCATTTTGATTCGGCAGAGATTCAGACGAATTCGGGAGCCAAATCTCTGAATCTGAATCAAATCAGAGGACCCTTTAATCTCTCTGAATCAAATCTGAACCCTGCAAACCAATTCAGAGAGATTCAGTGATTTGGACATAGACACAGCTTTAAATGTTTTTTCTACGTACCTCTTGATAGCAGGCGACTAATGAATGCTGTGATACTGGGGTACATGGAGCGTCCCACAGGAGTGGGGGGGGTCCCCAGTGCACTCAGCAGCAGACCCAGAAGTGGAAGGGGGTGCGTACGTGGGAAAGGGTGTGTGTGGACACAGACAATGCATGGGAGAGGGATATGGGAGGGGGACATGTGCCTCCTTCTGATTTCTGCACCCACAGTGGGATGCAGGCCTGCAGCCTGGCCAGACCAGCTCCAGGCAGGAGCAGCTTCCACAGCTCAGTGGTTGAGACCCGAAGTGGAAGGAAGCACAGCACCACCACGGCCAAGGTGAGGCATGGCAGCATGGCACTGTGCCTGCTGCTGTTGCTGGGCAGGCAGGGAGTCCCTAACCTTGCTGGCCATGGTGCTGTGGCGCAGTGCTCTTTCCTGTACTGAGTCCCACCCACTAAGCTGTGGAGGTAGCTCCTGCCCAGAACTGGTCCTGCCAGGCTAATGATCCACACCCCACTATGAGTACAGAAATCTGAAGGGACGTGTCCCCCTCCACTCCCTCATATTGCCTGTCCCCCCACTGTGACCTGTGCCCCATCATGTATCACATATGAACTCCCACCCAGTTTCCCCCTCCCATAGACTTACCTGGAGGGAGCTTATCTGGCTGCCACATGCATTTGTGTGCGCATATGCACATGGTGCACCCTGTGGCCTGCTCTCCCCAGCCTCAAGCAGCCCCTTGCAAGCTGGAAGACTGCCAGCCTGCAAGGTGAAACCTTTGGTTTCTTGGGTTTTTCTCCTTTAAAGAAAACCCTGCTTTTCTGTGGCAAACGAAAAACCCGGATCCCTGTTCGTCTCCTGCAACCTCTCAAGTAAAGCTAACCTGAATTTTAGATCAAGTATTTTTTCAACATAGGCCCAAGTTAATACTCCAGGTCATTGTCTCTAATCAAAGGGTTAGCTCTGTCCAACAAAAAACGTAGGTTTCTATTGCATGTTATCTTCAGCTTAGTAAAAGCACTGAACTGTTCTTATGAAGGCAATGACAGTTTGCAGCAGGAAGTTTTCTGGAGAATCCTGGTTTCACTTCTTGGATACCCCGCAAATCTGAGTTACCCAAATGTCAGGGGAGCATTAAGTTCCGATCATCAGGAGATTTTCAATGCAAGCAACAGACTTGGGGATATGAGCAATTCCTATTCAGGGTAACAGTTTTGGACACTTGAGGTAACACTGCATTTTGCATTTGCATGTACTTTTTTAAAAAAAGCAAATGCAAAAGCAGTCAGTACTCACCTGTTTATTGTAGTTCTTTGGCACATAACCTTCTCTGTAGTATACCACAGCAACCTCCTGGCCATCTCTAAAACAGAAACCAAAAGATTGATTATGCCATCCTCCTCCAGTCTCTGGGCTACTTACAAGGGATGGCTCTCCCAACAGTGAGACCGAACGTCAGTTAAGAACTAAACAGGCAGAAGTAGCTTTGTGTAATGACTGGCTAGTGGAACAGGTAATGGATGACTGAATGAAGATGAACAGGCAAGACTTTTCATAGTCCAAAAGAGCAGCTGTAGGACTTGCTATCTTTATGCATCAGACTACTGACAATTTTAGAAGTGAGGCATTCAGGCTAAGCAACTCCAAAAGCATTACCCAATTTTTTCATGTTTTTCTAGGCAGGTAGCCCTGCAGGCACCTCCTATCCCAGTGCTCAGGTTACTGGCCCTCCTGTTTGCTGCTGTACTGCATCCCTATGGCAAGTGAAGCAATTGCTATGTGCATTGCTGACCTCAAGAAAATACTACCTCTAACTTGAATGTGAGCAAGGTTCTGTACTCCTTGAGAAAGCATACATTGCCCAAATACCCACCCTATTGAAATCATGTCCAAATTCAGCAATTGACATTGATTTTACCCAGTGCCTTTTTGTTTTTTACCCCAGAGCCACCCATTCTAGCCTTCAAACAAGCACCAAACCCCACTAACCTCATCACCAGAAGCAAACTTCCTACAGCCCAGAACACACCAAACGGATCACACCATGCCATGACAAAAAATGCAAAACCTCCCAACACATCTTCACCACCCTCACAACTATTACACCCCACAGTAGAGCCATCAGCATTCCTGCATCTTGAAGCTGCACCTCCAGAAGTGTAATACACCTCATCCAATGCACCAAATGCCCTGATGGAAAATATGTAGGAGAGACCAAACAACAACTACACACCAGAATGAATGCACACCAGAAATCTATCAAAGACAGAAATACCCAATTACCTGTGGGGGCACATTTCTGACAAGAAAACCACTCTCTCTCCAATCTCTCAGTCCTGATCCTCAAAGGAAACTTACAAAACACTTCCCAGAGACGAGCCTATGAACTCCACTTCATTAACCTCCTGGAAACTAAAAATCACAGACTAAATATAGACACTGGGTTTATGACACATTATAACCTGCCTGACATCTGACTCCCCAGGTTCCTTTCCACTATTCATCCCACTTCTCTCCCCCTCACCCAGCCTGTCTCTCACCCACTGACTCCTCAATTAACATCTTCACTGACTGCCTATCTTGTATAAATACCAACCTATCCTCTAGCTTCTTTACTTTTCATTCCATCCAGGAAGAGCACACACCAACTGCAGAAACTTCCTCAGCCCAACCAAGGGTTTTTAAGCCTGAAAGATTGCTTAATTTTTTTTCCCTCAACTATTTAAGTTGGTCTAATAAAAAATATCAGATTCACCCAAAGAACCTTGTCTGCCTGAAAGAAATGCAAGCATTGTGTTAGAATCTGCCTTTCCCAAGAATTTCCAATTAAAAGTCCAGGGAACTAGATGTGAAAGGAAATATCAAAACTGGTAAAAAATATTAATAGAACTACATAGCTAAGCTCTAGGGCATGCCTGCCTTCCTGTATGGCTGCGTCTAGGAGCCTCCTCAGTTTTAACAACACTAATAAGCACACTGTTTGAGATGTATGGATTTCATAGTATGGCTTCAATTGTTTGAACTGGGCCAGGATGCAAGGAGATGAAAAAACACAGTTCAGTAGAATGAATGAAATGCTGGAGCTCTATAAAAGGAATACAGCAAAGAACCACACTGTTTCTTACATGGGCACAACTAACTATGCAAAAAAAGGTTTCTCAGCAATTCCTGGTAGCACTTAGATTGATGGTAAAACAGAAAAGTCATGCTGTTGTACTCCGTGAAATAGTTAAGGTTTTTTACAAATGCTTATAAGCAAACTTAGCAGGGCAAACCTAAAGGGCTCTCAAGGCTGTGGTTCAAAAGAGAGTGCTTATACTTCTATAGGTGACAAAGCTAATTTATACATGTAAAAAACACTCAACACTAATAAACATTACTTTCAGTTCTAAGAAAATCGAGCTCTGGGATTTCTTTAAAAGGAATGGTACATTTAAAAAAAAAATGCAGACGCTATTATACCTTAGAGAGAAACAAAAATGTCAACAACTTTGACTGGAAGTGCCCATTTTCAGGACATGTGTAAGAAAAACCACAGTTCACATTTCTCTCCTTCATCAAGCTAGGTTCCTCATTTTGTACCCCACTAATGGGATCTTGGCATGTACTTACATGAATAATCTCCTGTCTTCGTTCAAAGATGCCCTTTCAAAAACATCTTTAAACCGTCTCCGGATCACCTGGACATTCCTTTTAAGAGAATTAACAGAGTCTTTGAGCTTAATATAATGACAGCAAACTCACAGTCACAAATGAAGTCAACTTCCCTAATAGTGCCTAAGAGGAAATGGGTATAACCCAAAAATGCCAGTTCTTTTTCACTTGTGTTTTCTAAATTATTTACCTTTAATTCCTACAGATCTGAAGGACTGGGCAGAAGGCAGAGTAATGAAGTTAACCATATATGATTCCACAGTCATATGATCCCAAGACTATTCCCTCATTCCAGACCATTCTATTGACCTACATAGAACACTGCAGATCAAGAAACATAAAGGAGTTCCCAGCTGCTTTTTTCCGAACTTTATAGCACTGTATGAGTAGCAGGATTCCTCTGACAAGTCACTGCAAAAGATATGAGCAGTGAGTAGAGGTGCCTATTGGAATTAGCACTGATAAAAGGGGAAATGGCATTCTTGGCTTTTTATAATGTTTACTGATAATTATTCCTTTTGGCCAGGGCCCTGCAAACCTGGGCTCCCTTTCCTTCATGGGTCTGGATCCCTCAGATGCCTGGGTTCCCTTGGGAAACGGTGGGTTTCCCATTGCAGATGGGCAGCATTCTAGTTTGCAAGAGGTCCTACTTGGGGCTGCCAGGAGCAAGACGCAGGGGACGCTGCATGCGTATGTAAGGCTCCACACATGCATGTAACCAAGAATAAAGCTGAGCAGGGGGAAGAGCAGCTCCCTGTAGGTAAATCTATGGAGGAGAAGGGGCATGGGGGAGGGAAGGAGTGTGGTAGCGCAGATCAAGGCTGCTACAGTGAGGGAGGGAATGGGGCAGGGACTAGGGGCACTGCCCAGCCAGGGCGGTGCATGGGACATAGGGCCAGGAGCAGGACAGAGCCCCAGGCGGCTCCCCCTCATTGTGCACACCCCCCATGGGGGAGGCATGGCAGGCATATGTCCCACCAGGTTTGTGCACAGGGCAGATCCAGACTTCTCACTGGGGCTTTGGGCTCTCCGCTCTACTGCCTTTCCATCGGGAGCCCTGCACTAGCTGCATGCTCCCTGCCTGCTCGGCAACAATGGGGGCAGTGAGGTGTACCCTCCACTGCCAGGCAGGCAGGGGGTGCACAGCTAGCATGGGGCTTCCAGGGCAGAGGCAGTGGGGCAAAGAGCCCTGAGCCCACAGTGGGCAGTCTGCATCCACCCTTGCCCCACTTGGCCCTGCTCCACTTAGAATTCTCTCTACACCTCAAAATGGTGGTGGTGATGCTTGAACTAAAGCTCATTTGATGCTGGGACACCGATACATATGATGCAGGAGGCTGCTAGAGTGCTTAAAAAAAAGAGAAAAAGTTAAATAAATCAGTTATCGGATCAGCAGCGGTCAATATGGTTGGTTAATAAATCGGCTATTGGTATCGGTCAAGAAAATCTTTATCAGTGCATCCCTAGCAGTGAGCTGTCTTTCAAACCACAAAAGAGGGGTTGTGCGGGAGGGTTACACTCAAGCCTACTGAGTCCTGAATAGAATGTACAGCTCCAATATCCAGTGGCCAAAATGTGGAAGACTATAAATAGGAGTAAACCTCAACATCCTCTGTCTGTTCTCCAAACCACAAGCCTAAATGATCCAGAACACAGGTGGCTAAACAACCTGGGTTGTTAGCACTCAGTTCTAAACTACTGAAGATGATACAGAAAAGAGAGAAAAAAATTTTTTGTTTTTTACGTGACTGATATTTTGGAACTGGTTAACTTAATTCCACTGTCATTGGCTAGTCTTGAAGACTCATTCCATGTAGTTGGGAATTCTCCTTTCCTACTCTGGCACTACAGTAGCCCAGAAAACTGTGGCATTATATTTCATGAACGTGTGATTTTATCTTTCATATGATTTGCTGCTTCTTCACCATTATATCAAGGAGAAAAATACTGTGCCAACCTTTCTTTTTATCTATCTGATGTGTTCAACTCTATTAAAAATGTAACAGCATTCTAAAAAGGATATTTATGGATAGACAAAAAGATATTAAGCAAACAACAATAAAGGACTCAAATGGAAATCTCTTATCAAAATGCAACTACAGAGCAATGAAGGGAATTGACAGAAGTGAACCAATGTGCATTCTATAGGCAGCTTGAGCCATTAGCAGAAGAACCAAACTTTGAGGAACTCCAAAGAATAGTCAGAATTTTAAATTAACCCATGATAACTTGATGAGGAAGGAAGAGCAGGCATGAGTACAGAGTGGGTACTGCCTGTAACTTTGCTCTCTACAGCCAGTTCTAAGCTCAAAAAAAAACACTATGAAAAAACTGCTGCAGATGTACTAGACCTTTACCAGGCTTATTGTTTTCTAAGAATGATAGAACCAGGCATGATGAGGACAGCTTATACCACTGAAAATACAGCTAAATATTTTTGAAAATAAAGATACCGAGGCAGCAAGGTTAAATAATGAGTTGAAAAGCTTTTGTAAGAAACTTTGGGAAGTCCATGAAAAACCAAATACAGCAAACATAATGAAATACCAACTACTTCACATAACTACAAGAATGGAACTACAGCCACACATCTATTATAAGTTTATCTTATGAGGTTGAGCCCTGTAGTTAAGCAAGTAGAAGACAGAGAGAATAGAAAAAATATGCACTGGACACAAGGGCTTGGAGCATTCTGTGAGCATGGCCAAAGATTTCCAAGTTCTATACAGACAGGCAATGAATGACAAGTAAATGCAATATCAATCTTGTTAATGGGAGATGAAACAAAAGTTTTAACTGAAAAAAAATCTGAAAGAATATCATTCTGTGAAGTTAAACAGTCACCTGTTCCACAGCTCATTCTCTACACAGCGTTGATCAAAAATATTCCTTTGGATATCTTCAACCAGGAACATCACCACAGCCCTGAAACAAACACCCAAGAACTTCATTAAAACCTACGAGACTCAGCCTATACTCCATACTTCAAACCTCTCTCTACATTTTTATGTAAATTCACCTTGGTGGGTTATGCTGCTTGCAAGCCCTGCGAGCAGATGTTCTCTGCCATTTTTTAGCTGTTTCTAAAGGAAAAAAAGTGTGATGGAAGGACAGTGCCAGCTGCCATGTTCCTACTAGAATAGTATTTTTCCCCAGCACGAATGGCAAAGATGGTAAGAAAAGAGGATAGCTATAAGACGTTTTATAGCACCCTGAGTGTTCCAGAAGCCATTCTACATCATACCCCTTTCTTGTGCTTGTGAACATCTGAATAACACTTTACATAAAGCAGTGTATAACACCCAAACCACTGGTCCCATGTTCTGAAAAATGGGAGTTTCTCCTTTTAAGATGGTAGCAGACTAATAGAAATACAGCATTTAAAGTGTGTTGGGTGCATCAAATAGACCTCTTTTAAGACAGGATGTCAAACATAGGGTCCGCTGGCCAAATCTGGCACATGGAACTATGTTATCTGGCCTGTGCCGTTCCTAGAGGGGCTGAGAATTCAAGGGGCAGGGCCTGCTGCTGAGCCATGGAGTATGGAGCCCTACTGAGGAAGCAAGTTGCCAGTGAGGGGTTAGGGGGGATGCAATGACTGCATTAATTCCTGCTGTTCCCTGACACCACAGAAACCACCACCAGAGGTAGGTCTGGATTCAGCTCCCAAGGAGCACTGTAATCCAGGTTTAGCCTCTAAGGAGCTGAGTCTGACATCCCTGTTTTAAGAGACAAAGAAATAAAGACTTGTGCTCTATACAGCTCAGTGATTCACAACCACATAGCTTCTTGCAGGGTCCTCCCTCTCTTACCTGTCTGAGCCATAGAGCTCCCAAGCTTTGGCAATGCCCATTGCAAGTCCTTTGGCTGGATTGTTATACATTAATGTTGAAGCTTCCTTTGTTTTTCCCAAAATATTCAACACATGCCTATGGCAGAAGAGAAAAATAATAATAATTTGGCAAACCCAGTTTACTTCGTTGACCCCAGACTTGTAAAGCATTAATTCTGAGAGTCAGTGGAGACTGAGGAGATGCAACAGGTTGTCTGTATGGAGCAGACGCACCACTGAGACCTCCTCCTTGGCTAAATAAAGAGCCAATTTGCTGAAGTGTTCCATGTAGCATGTTACAAAGTTGCCCTTACCGATGCACTGCAGTAGTTCTTGAGGTAAGGCCTGCGAAGCTGGCAGCAATGGTATTTATTTCAACTTGCTTCAGTGCTGGAGGGCCTTCTTCACCATGGTCAAACATATAATCTGAACGATTTATTCCTAAAATCAATGACTGCATGAGAAGGAAAATGAAATGCAAAATACAGAAGACTGACATTCTCCCACACTCCTGACCAGCAGCACAGTAAGACTTTTTTTCACCAATAACTACAGGTCACAGACAGATCAGTCAATTTACTGAGGTAAAATGCCAACTGAGATCAAGTTGGGTTCTGTCCACATGAACACAGCAGGTTAGGGCTGTACCATTCATGTCCCTTTTTCATAAGCATCTCATGACAAGAGAATACTGATGTAGCTATGGCATAAAATGAACTTCTATATGGGAAAGCCACAAAGTGCTACAGCTGACAAAGTGGCATTACACTAGGAGCCATTTCTGGGGGGGGTTGAGACTCTCAGGGTATGACATCATCACCATACTCTACCATACCTGGGTAAACTGTTTCCACTGAAAACACCCTATATACTTATATGCCTGATTGTTCAATGGGACTGTGGCAGAGAACCCTGCTGGTAGTTGTACTCCCAATCAGGGGTCACATGGCCATCAGGAGGCCACCTGATTGCAGAAGAGGCCTCAGTTGCTGGCAATAAGAGCAGGCAAGCCAGCAATTTGCTGCAAACAGTTGGAGTGGGAACATTGCGTGGATGGAGCTGCCACTCGCATAATATCTTGGAGGTACAGGGCAGGAACTATGGGGATGGCAGGAGGTTCCTGGTCCTGGGGAAAGACCTAAACTACACCCTGCCAGGGATGGATGGTATGGTGGGGCTGCCTGTGACAGGGTGGTCCCCAGGAAATGGCACATCAGTTGCCTCCCTAGTGAAAGGTGAGTATGGGGTGCCTTATGGCCTCAGCCCCCACAACCAGGTGGGTAACCCAACAAGGAAGTTGGCAGGACTAAGGGGGTCCAGAGTGGGAGAAAGAGCCCAGAGCAAGTGAGGGATAAGGAGCCCAGAGTTTGTGGAAAGGAAATGGAGCCTAATGAGGGGTATGGAACCTAGTGAGAAGCAAGGAGTTCAGAGTGTGCATGAGGGGCAAGGTGTCCCAGTATGAGTGAGGAAGTTAGGGGCTGGGATAAGGAAAATAATCTGGATGCTATCTGTGAGGCATGGGACACAGTATAGGGAAGGTAGGAGCTGTGTATATTGCCCTAAGCATCAGGGCGTAAAATGGGTAGCCTCCCTCATTTTTATACCAGTTATTAGTACACCAAGAAACGCCACGTGAGACAAGGCAGACTGCCCTAGACAGGTGGGTGGGCCAACATTGGTATGGGCCTCATGATGGCTCCATGCCACAGGGACAAATTACTAATTTTTGAAGGTGTATCTGGCTAACACAACGTAATCTGAAGACAAACCATATACATTTACCTAGTGGTCAGAACTAATACAGGTGAGACAGATTTTAAAAAAGAGAGAGGAGAGGTGATTGGGGGTAAGGGGAGGCTGTAGTTTTACTTCAGTTTACCTGGGCTAATCCTTCTTTCAAAACTTGCTTGTGGATTTTAAAAAGTTGAGCTGTGAAGGCATCTACCTGGATGGTGCTAAAGAGAAAAGATTATACTGATCACTTTACCTTGTCACAAAGGAGCAACAAAATTAAATCATTATCCAAGAAAATCTGCTGTATGTTGTAAGCACCAACATGTGTTTATTCACCAGCCCAATATATGGAGCTCTGGCCAGACTGAGCTCTTAAGCACTGGTAAAAGCCCTAAATGCGAAGTCTTACGTCCAAGGTTTGTGCCTGAAAGCCTCTGCCTGAAAACATTTCCCCAGCTATTTAGTTGGTCTAATAAAAGATATCACATCTACCCAAACAACCTTGCCTGTGTATGTCCTTAGACCAACACTGCCACAAGCAACAGCTCTGCAGCATCCCCGTGTACATGGCAAGAGTTTCAAATGATCAAACCCTTATCTAAATCACTCAGAAGCACAGACATAGGAAAATGCTTCTGTGCACAAAAGCTCTGAGGCACCTTCTGCTTATAGCTGCACTTGAGCCTTAATTGGGGAAAGGAGGAGAGAAAGAAAATAAAAAATACAGAGGGAAAGACCAATCTTCCTACCCTTAATGGAGCCTAGTATAATTCACATGGCAAATCATGGAAGCCATTACCAAATTCAAGTTACCAAACTGGCACATCAATGGGTTCACTGGTGTCATGATCAGGGCCTTGCATAGAAACCTGAAACCTTATTAGCAGCTGTAACAGGAGGGGGGGCGCTTATCAGGGGCTAGATCTCGAGTTAACCTGCCCACCTGTCTAGAGCAGGCTGCACTGACTCTCCTGCCACGACTTGAGTGTTATCCTGCTGTATTAAGCAGGAGGCTGCCCATTCACTACTTTGATGCCAGGGGGGCACTATCTATGGATACATACCTTTCCTACATGGTGGCCCATGCCTCACAGATGCCATCTCAGGCAGCTAAGCTCACCTGTAACCCTTCTCCCTCTATAGCTGTGGTCCTCTCTCTGGGACCTGCAGCTCCCCCTTAGGCCCTGGCCCCACCCTTGGGCCAGTCAGAATCCCAAGCCTCTTGCTCCAGGCATCCCTCGCAGTGGGCTTCTCGCCCTTTTGACCTGCCTTGGGTTCTGGCCCCAGCATAGACCAGTTCAGGGATCCAACCAGTCAGGTCTGAGCCGCTTGCTTTCTCTCCCTCACAACTCTACTGGATCAAGTGAGCTTCAAGCCAGGTCTTTCCCCAGCCAGGACTGTGCAAGGGTTGGAGGTTATCAGGTGCCCCTACTCACCTTTCACAAAGGAGGACTGAGGTCTTGGCATTTCCTGGGGCTACTTTTAGGTCATGCCTAGGGCCTGGGGCTTCCTCCATGCCCATAGCCCCAGTCCATATACCTCCAAGTTGTTCCTGGCCCAAGAAGCTCAACAGGGAGATGTTCTTCCCCTGCTGGCTGGTCTCAAATGGCTCCCCCAGCACAGAGAGCTGGGCATATTAAATGGGCACCCTGATCAGACACCTGCCATCTCCCTGGCCTAACCCTTAAAGTGGCAGGCACCAACAGTGCTCTACCACAGCAGCTTTTCACATTCCTAATGCATGATACCCAGCAACTATAAAGAAGGAACCCTGGGTTTGGGCATGCAGACACTAATGACAATTGGTAAGTATGTGTTCCTCAAGCTCTGCTTTCCATATACCAAGGGTATAATACCCCACTTTCTGCCACCATCTGATTCTCTTCCATCATCTCTTTCATCCTATTTGTAGCTGACCTGGGAGCAGAAGGAAGGGTCAATATGCCTTTAGAGGGGTCATATACTGAGAAAGTGTTTGTAAGTGACCTCTAATTCCTTTTTATGGGCAGGCTTTGGGGGGGGATCAACTAGCTAGCAGTGCCCTCCTTCATGAAGTAGGATGAGAAGGCTCTGCAACCTGACCAGGGATCGAGCACTATGCCTCCTTAGGAAACTTTTGCTTTGGGTACAACACTGAAAGAAAGGTTTCACAGAGGTATGGAGCAGGCCCTCCACACACCACTGCAGCAGCCATCCCCATAGGGAAAGAAGTCCTAAGTTTATGTATACAAATATACCCATGGAGAGCACTCTGCAATTCAGGTGGTTCAAACATTTGTTCCTTCCTCATCCCTCGCAAAAAGCCAGATTGATTTTTGAACAGCTTGGGGAAATCTGAGCAGCAAACAGCTCCTTTAAGATCCCATAGCTGTAACCTTACAACCTCAAGATTACTAGATCTTCTGAGGTAGAAGCAAAATGAAGTGAAAGCCAGATACAATTTAGGGCAAGGCCTATACACCTTTTCTTTGAGTACTGAATCATAGAGGTTAGTAATCAGAATCTGAAACTGCAAGAGCCTCCTCTTCAAGGTAATGGCTGTAGGAAACAAGACCTTTAATAAACTGCAGCAGAGAGAGCAAGGTCCCAAGGCCATAAAGAGTCCTTCTAGCAACCTTGTTAACAGTGAATGTAAAGCCCAAGGATTAACAAGCTGCCAGGTAGTAGGCTGCAAGACCACAAGACAAGCTAAAATGGAAAATATACTGAGGCAATGATGACATCTCCCAAATACCACTTTCTTGTCTAGGTTTCTAATCTGCTGGTAAGGAAAAGCCAAAAACATTAAAGCATTTTGATGACATAGGTAAAAATCTGATAAGTTTAAATAAGAATTTTGAAATGTATACTGCAACTAACTGTATAATCCACTTATGAAGTACTAGCAACTGTGTCATTAAAATAACATGCTAGAGAAAGGGAAAGGCTGCCAGATCACAGAACCAACACATAGCATGGGTGTGTCTAAATAGCACAACACAGAGCCAGTCAAAGAAAGTGCAGCCCTCTGTCAAAACTCTCTTAGCTACACTGCTTCCAAATCTGAAACTGATGCAGATATACCTGGTTCAGCTACCTTTGTACAAGGCTGTCCTACCTGAACAGGCATATCCAGAATCAGCAGTGTAGGAAGTAAGGTATTCACATTGTTTGTTCAGAATGTGCAGGGCTGGAGGAACATATATGGTTTGGGGTAACAAAATGACAGGTGGCAACAATTTGAAAAATTTGTGCTAAGTTAGGCAAGCCTTACATGTTAAGCGTTTAGTTAAAATACACCATGCAATAAATACCTAGCAAGAGTGTGTTCCAGGAATTCTGCATTCTGGCTAACAGCATCCACAAGCAGATTAAAATCTTGTTGAACAGCATAGGCTTGCTCAAAGAGAGCGCTTGGTACTGGAGATGGGAGCAATGTGAAAGGAGCAAAGTTCACCACCTGGGATAAAGATAAAATGGACAAGTCACCCTCATATTCCTCTCTCCAAAGCAGCAGGGCTGATTTGGCTCCAATTTAAAACTGGCATGCTCTAGATCAGGGGTTTTCAACCTTTTTTAATAGATGTACCTCTGGTGGCTGCAGGGGGGGATGCGGTGCGTATGGCCGGACATGAAGCAGGGGGAGGGGGTGGCACATGGCTGGACGTGGAGTGGTGCCAGCACAGGGTGGTAAGTGGCAGTGGTGGCTGCCACATGCGAGCCTCCCAAACATGGCCAGCCAACCAGCTGGGTGGGCACTACCTGTGCAGCCTGCAGAGGGGAGCTGCTGCACTCGCCACCCCCCAGCCCACACATACTTCCGGCCTTGGTCCTGGGAGGTGGTGGTGTGGAGCAGTGGGTGGGGGTGCTCCACCCCCACCCGTGGATACCTCCTAGGGCCTTCCCAAGTACCCCCACAGGTAGGCCCTGGTTGACAACCCCTGCTCTAGAGGAGATCCTTAAATCTATACAGTCTAAGAATAAAACCTTCCTGCAGCTTTCACTCTGCATACCTCTGGGGCCTAAAGTTCTACAGTGTGACTGTGAAATTTAATGAATGTTGAGTGCTTGACTTTGACATCTCCGTAAGCACATAAAGTTTGGACAGCAACTCCATAGTTAAGGCTTCACTGAATTTCTCATTTAGAAGGAGAAAAATCCCAGTTTCTGCTTGAACAGTGGAGCAGTTCCAGGCATTCAGTTCTAAAATTAGCACTCACTGCCTCTTTTAACACAACCTTTTTTTCTTTTAAACACTGTCAGTCCAGATCTCACATGCCTCTAAACTAACACGATTAGAACTGAGGCCACCTCAAAAATAAATACCGTCTTTACGCAAATCTAAGATGAATTTAAGACAATAATAAAGCTCTATACATGGGAAATGTATAAATGTTATAATTTTCCATGCATAGAATCCAATTATTGGAGGGTAATCATTAATTCATCCCCCCATTTTTGCAGGGGAGGTCAAGCAGCTTGCCCCTGCCTGTGCTTGCCCCCACGGCCTACAACCTCAGGTCTTCCCCTCCCCCCTCCCCAATTACTCTTGCTCCATGCTGGCAGGCTCCATCCCTGTTTGAGTCTGGGGCACTGAACACACCTCAGGCCTACCTCTGTAGCAGCCATTCAGACTGCTACAGTGTCAGCTGGGGCTGTGCTCAGTGTCCCAGGCTGCATGTGGATGGAACCTGCCAGTGCAGAGCAAAAATCGGGTAAAGCGGAGAGGGGCAGGCAGGGAACAGAGACTGCTTGTAGGGTGGGAAGGGAAATAGTGGTGGGGGAAAGAGGTTGTGGGAGGGAGATGGCAAGATGCAGAGGCGGGAGCAAGGGAGAGAGGAGGGGAAGCAGTGGTTGCAGCCATGGCCCCAACCTGAGGCAGAGCCTGAGCCACAACAGCTGTGCTGCCTATCCCCCCACCCCTTCATCCTCATACTTAATTCTAAGATGAAGGGCTTCCCTGCCCCACACTCCCCATGTAATATGTGGAAAAAAACCTCGCCTCAGAATCTAGTAGATACAGTAGTATATGGGACAACATTTGTTTCCTTTGTCTTCACAAAAGCCTGGGAATTTATGCAGCTATTGTAACATGCTGTATTCACAAGGCCTTCACAAACAAGCCGTGGCAGCTGCACTCATTTCCTTACCAAGCTCTTATCTTTTGGAGTGAAAATTTTGTTGATATCTTTGATCTCTTTCTTAAAGGATGAAAATATTTCAATGTAAAAGCGTTGAGTCATCAAGCCACATATGTTCTATGCTTACATCAGACACATTGGAATCCTCTTCGGTCCTCATCAGAACTCCTTCAAGAAGTGCTGCATCCACAGCGATTGCTGCTACATCCTGAAGAAGCTGCTCATTATGTAGGATGTCCTTCCACAAGGCAATCATTGCAAATACTAGAAGGCAGAAAAGTAGCAAAAAAAAAAAAAAAAAAAAAACCTTGTTCCAGTCCTTTCAACCTTTGTAGAGCCTAATCTTTCTGGGCTAGATGATGGTGAAATGACAAAGAGGTTTTATTTTAAATTAAACCAGATGAAACTGTTGGTTTCTTTTACCTTTGGCAAGCTCCCTTCTTTATTTAATTCTGGCCTGAACACCTCAGGGCTCCTTAAGAGGAGGAAAATCTGAACAATGCCATAACCATGGCCTTATTCACTCCTCACTCAAAGGAAATTGACATTAATGTTCAGAAGGGCTGCACAAGACAGTGTTACCTGTCACCTCTGTGTTCCTGGGGATTCCTGGCACAGTACCCAGCCTGTCTCACTTACGAAGGACCTTTGCCTAAACCAGAACTGATCAGAAGAAGGATTTACAAAAAGCAATGAAGATGCAGTGAGAGACACCACCTAAACCCTTTGGACAAGCGTGACAGGATTAAGGCAACTACCTTAGTCTCATCTGCATCAAAGATGCGCCAGGGAGGCACCCCCATTAGCATTCAGAGTGGAAAACATTCCAAGGAAAGGACCGCACTGAACTCTGGAACCATAGAAGCAGGGGAGCACTGCATGATAGAGGATCTCTGCTCCAGATGATAATCAGCCCACGCCTGCACACACCCAGCCCAGCATTTATCAGACCAATTCTAGTGATGATTTTTATTGGTACCCAAAATACTGTTCTCCCCTGAACCATTGTTGTTTCCCTACAAGAACCCCTATCCAAGCTCAAGTTTCTGTTTTTGGATCCAAAAGTTGCACCAGTTCCACAAGGACTTCACCATCTCCTTTTTCTGCCTGGAATATCTTCACTGATCGTGCTGGGGGCTCTACCTGTCTCAAGCACTCTGGACCCTAAGCTGAGCAGCTTGTCTATGAGCTCCAACAAACACCTGGGAACCTCGACTAGCTCATGCTTCACTGAGTGGTGAGATCCCAACTCTATCTCTCTTTGCTGAAGCCCACTTTCTAAACTTCAGACTTGATTTTAATCTCTCTCTCTTACTCCAGGCATAGCTTTCTAAATCTGACTTTTATTGATCAAAATTGAGCTAGATTTCCCCAAATACCCAATTGAAACCATGTAATATTGTAACTGTTTCATCTGTTTGTCTCTCCTTGTATGGCTATTATTACTAGTACCATTGTAAGTTTCATACACCTGGCAATAAACTAACTTTTATGGTCAAGCTGGATGCCATACTCTCTCTCCGAATCTCATTTACTTTCTTTTTCTCAACTTCCTCATTTGCTCTGCAGCACTGCTCCTCTTAAGCCAAAGATCCTGTGGGGTCTGCTCATCAAGGGGGTTACTACGTGCGTGCGTGCGTGCGTGCATGCGTGCGCGCATTTTTTGGTGCCCTGCTGAACTGAGTCCTGTGCCGAGTCTGTGGCGTATGAGGGTGTCAGTTTAGAAGTGCTGATTTACCCTGCCTGCTCTGTTAATGTGTGTGCATGTGTGTGTGTGTTTGACTGATTCTGTGGCTAAAGGAACCCCAGCTCTGTTGAAACTAAGCCCTGCAGGGTGGGGACTTGCAGAAGGGAGAGCTAAAGCTCAGTCTAGAAATACAAGTGACACAAGCAGTATATTGATAGAATTACAGAGAACCCAGAAACATAACTCTAATCAATGAGCACATCCTAAAGTGACAGGCAAATCTGCTAACAATAGTGCCAAAAAATGGCATCCAATTGAGCGCTATAAGAATACTATGCAGACCTAACTACACCTACATTTCTCCAATATAGCCCATCAAAATACAAATAGTAGCATCTATGAAGAGAGAAATGTATTTGAGAGAGAGGAAGAGTATTGTTTTGTTTTTTTAAAGAGGATAATAAGGAAGTAGCAAAACACATATACAGGCAGTCCTTGGACTTATGACACAAATGGTTCCTGAAAACCCTGTCTTAAGTCGAAACGTTGTAACTTGGAACCAATTTTCTCATAAGAAACAAGGATATAAATGGGGGATTGGTTCCTGAACCAAAACCCGATACCCTATTTTCACTAAAAGTACCACAGAATTTTGTATTACATCAATTACAGATGAGTAATATAGCTACATTAATGTATTTATATCGTCAATAGCAATCATATCAATTTGTAAGGACTTCTTTGAGGCGACTTTGCTGGACTTTTTAAAAGGCTCTTGGTTGGACTTTTTGAAGGGTTCTTGGCAGGAATCTTCTCAGGAGTCTTGGCTGCAGGTTTTTCTGGAGTCTTGTCTGCTTTCTGAAAGGAAGTATCCAAGGAAGTTTGGACAGATGTTCTCCAGGGAGGTAGGCAACACAGCAAACTTGTTGACTGGCATAGCCTCACATCAGATCAAGTATTGTTAAGTCAAAACTGACATCATAAAGTTGAAACACGGTGTCAATTTATAAACACTGTCAGTGTGAAATGTTGTAACTTGAAACGTTGTAAGTCGAGAACTGCCCACACTAAGGTTTTCATTTCCTATTAAAAAAAACAGTCTCTGCAAAGAGGTCAGGAACCCACTGGACTCCTCTCAAAAAAGCCAGCAGCATACTGGGTTGTATTAACCAAAACACTACTTTCAAATCAAGAGAAATTATTCTTTTTCTCTATTCAGAACTGGTAAAGCCTCGCTTGGAGTACTGTGAGCAATCTTGGGCCCAAAGCTTCAAAGAAAGATTAGAAAGAGTCCAGTGGAGAGTGGCAAAAGTGATTAGAGGCCTGGGAAATGTGATTTATTAGGAAAGGCTGAAAGAACAAGGATTATTTAGGCTAGAAAAGAGAAGACTGTGGGGAGATGTAGTAACAGTCTTCAAATACCTGAAGGGAGGTTATATAGCTCTAGGGTACAGGACAAGGAGGAATGGCCTCAAATTGCAGTAGAGGAAATGTAGATTGAAGACTAGGAGGAACTTTAGCACTGAAACAGGCTACCCAGAGAAGGTGTGGAATCTCCATCCTAGGAAATCCACAAGACCAAGTTGAACAGACACTTCACTGGGATGGTTTAGTCAAGGATGATCCTGCTTTGAGCAGGGGCTGGACTAAATGGCTTCACGTGGTCCCTTGCAGCCGTACTTCCCTACAATGATGGGATCTGTGCAACAGATCATTTCCTTGTTTGTAATAACTCTGAACAGGGTTATGACGAGGTTTCTCAATGCACAGCTCCATTGTTCCTAACCTGACTGCAAGCTGGTGACAGCAAAAGTACTGGGTTGCCACTGGTTTGTAAAGATAATCCTCCAGTCAGAGCCACTGGGCTGTCAGCACATCTTGTTCCTAGCAAACAAAAGAGCAAAGGGGAGTTCCTGGCATGCACCCAGACAACCAGTTCTGAAGCCTGAATGTATGCAGAAAAGCTAGAGCTGCTTGGGGTAACAGCTCGCTAAACTTGATACCCCAAGCATCCCAGTGGTGGGAGACCTCCCAGGGAGGCATGACCGCTAATACATTCCCAAGTCTTCAGGAAAGGGCGGCAGGCAGCACAGCCGGCCTATGCAATGATACTCTGAGAGGTGCCTCACACACGAATTCTGCAGTTAAGTGGCAAAGGAACCAGTCACCCGTCCGCCTGTGTGAGCTGGAGCATCCGGGGACGGGCAGGAAAAATAAGCACGACGCACAGGACACAGAGGCCCAGACAGACTCTCAAGCGCCCCCGCCTATCTTTGCACGTGTCAAGGCCCGACTGTGCCTGCAGCCAAGGTCGGGCCTAAGTGCGTGACCTGCTACCCTCCCTATGCGTCCAACTTCCCTAACTGCGCTGGGAGTAAGACCCCATTCCCAGGAGCGGAGCCCGGACAGCCCAGGCCCCGGACCCATCTTTCCCCTCCAAGTCTGTCACCCGCCTTGGCCGGGGGCCGGCCCGCCTAACTAGATGCGCCCGCCGGGGCAGTACCTGGCTTCACTACGCCGTAAGGGACCAAGCGTAGACTAGTAGGGACAGCGACACCCTCCCCTTCTCTCCGGCCTGAACCAGCAAGCAGCCTAATCCGCTTCCGGGACAGTGCAGCAGCGCAGCCTTCTCTTCTGACTGGCAGGAGCGCTAGCCTATCAGACTAGAGTGACGTAACGGTCTCCAAACATTCCCGGCTTTGCAGGGCTTCGGCCGCGCTGCTAGCCTCGGGGCTTAGTGCGGAAGGGGAGAGCCGTCCGCGCTTCCGCTGCACCCCACCCGTCTGGCTCAGGCTAGTGACAGGTGCAGCAAGCCCTGGCCTCGGCCCCGGCCCCAGCCCCACTCCCGGCATGTCACTGGCCTCGCTTAGAAGCGGACTCAGCTACCGGCTCGGCTCAGCTCTGCAGGGGATAGGGGTGGGGTTGCAAGGAGGGTAACTGGCCCCAAGCGTGGCGGCCCGATAGGCAGAGGAGCCGGCTCTCTCGTGACAATAGGGCAGGGCGGTGTGCGCCTGCCCGGGACTCCTGCGGACTCCTGGCAGGGAGGAGTAATGGCTGGGGCATAGCGTTGTTGCCCGGAGCTTCGTCACAGCTGTGTGACGTCACTCCGCGGCATTGTGAGGCACTCTTATGTCAAGTGAGTCCATTCAAAGGTCCTGGAAGAGGTGAGCACGGGGTGGGGAGCGGCTGCGAGCAGTGTAGTTCGCCGGTAAGCAGGGACAGCAGCCTCATGGGGTAGCTCTGCCTGGGGAAGGACGCAGGGCAGTTCCTGCAGGGCTGGCGGAGTGTGGGAACCCTGCTTGGCATCTCGGCTCCCACAGAAGAGGCGGGGGTGGGCGAGGGCGTAATGGAAAGACAAGTACATAGGGGCAACCTCATTCTCGGGATGGGATGGAAGGGGGGTGGGGGTTGTAGTAGCAGTTAGAATTATTAGGCTAATATGCATTGGGAGTCCAAAGTCATGGCACGAGCCTCCCTCTGGAGCCAGCAGTCACCTGTGCTGAATATGGCCTGTTTATACTTTCTTGTAGGACAGTAGTTCAAGCTACTGCTCCCCCTGAGCAGTGGAAGTGCCTTGCAGTCCCCAAGCAGGACTCATATAAATGCTTCCTGATTATAGTTGGACTGGAGAGTTTGCAGTGGTTTGTCACTTACTCCTCCACCCATTTGCTGTGGCTTTTATGCCATTGCCATCATCAATTTAACTCGGTGGTAGAGGCATAACTATCAGTTTCAGTGCCATAGGCAGAGGTGCCAGAGAACAATGAAAGTGGGGAGATACCAAGCATGAGGATGAGGTAGAAGCCTGGTAGCAGAGCACAACAGCATGTTGCTGGCATCTTTGGGTCTAGTGTCATGCCTTGCCCTGTGTCCCCCCCACCAGTTACATTACTGCTGGTGGTAACACTGTTTGGGGCTTAAATACAGATGTAAAAATAAATTAAAATATATAAATTAAAATAAAATAAATAAATTAAAATTAAATTAGCATTTTTACTCACTGTCAACTAGATCTGCACTGAGCAGGATTATGTGCAATGGTGTTAAAATGCTGTCATTGATGTGTCAGCACTAGGATTTCCAGTGTTGCTGCCACTGGCAAAGGCAAACAAATCTTACATCCAAGAGACATTTTTTGGAAAGTTTCCATATTGGAGCTCTGTAAAACTCCTTTTCATAAAAGATAATGAGCACCATTTTTTTTTCTGTTTTCAAGAGCTAATGAATTTCAATCCCCTTAGTTACCACAGCGAAAAACCTGTTAAAATTAACAAAAACATTTGGCAGAAATGGTCAGTAGCTACAGAAAATAGGTTCCTGTCTCCTAAGATTTTAAGTGCTGGTATTTCAAAATTTGTGGTGCTGAGGAGAATGCTGTCTAGTTGACAACAATGATATTAAAGCAGTTGTGTGTGGATTTAGATTCATCTTAGCTGAACATGTTTTTTTCCACTGTTTTGAAATATGAATATGCTTACATAGATAGGATAAGAACTGAATTAGCAGGTCTTTTAGGTCTTGCATCTCCATGAAAATCTGTAGTTACACTGTATTTTTAGAATCCTTTGTGTGAAGCTCTTTTTTTTATTTTCTGATTCTGTCTCATCTATTGTGCTTCAGAGATTTCTGCATTTTATATGGCAGCAGCACACAATTGTGGTAACATCAGTTGTTCTCTTCACCAGCAAAAGAGACTTTTATGTTTGTGCAGGAGGGTGAGGTACTGGTCAGTGACTGGGGCATCTCAGTAGAAATCTGAATAACTATAGATTACTGGCCGTTTTATAAGTAACAGCCCATTAAATATGGTATAAAGCAGGGGTAGCCAGCTTGCAGAGGACATGCACAGATAGCTTCTGTGCATGGCACATGGCAGATCAGGGAGGAAACAGCAACAGGTAAGGCAGGGGACAGGAAGCAGGGGAAGGAGATCTGTGTGATACCCCCATTTCACCAGAGTGAAAAAGAGAGTCGGAGTCCTGCAGCTGGAATATTACATCCTGAAGATAAACCGAGTACCATGACCTTGCCTCATACAAGGAATATCGAAAACATAGCCTTCTCCTGTGGTGGAGAAACTAAATTCAAGGCCATTAATACTGATATGCCTTTGGAGAATCTGGATTCTGAAGCCAACCTTGTGCCTTCTATAGACTCAGTCATGAAGAAACTCTTTTCTTGTAGATGTGGAAATATGCCACAAGACAGCCTCTTCCCTAATGGAGATATTTCCCAGTCAGTTAAAAACATAGTCAAAACCAGTCCTGGTACTATTAGAGGAACCTGTAAACCTGAACAAACAAGGATGAGTAGCCAGAGTGAAAAAACAGATGATGCATATAGAACGCCTCACTGTAGCCACCAAGTTATTTTCCCAACTCATTTGTCTTTTGAAAATGTACATAGCATGAAGACTCAAGAAAACACTTCACAAGTACACAGTCTTACTTTGAGAATGGAGTTCCAGGAAAGACTATGAAAGAAGAGCTCTTAAACAAAGGTAGGAAGACTGAAACTGATGAAAAGACAAATATCAGAAGTGATATGGATGCTGCCACCATTCAGCAAAGTTGTGTAAATGGCTTACAACACCTGCTGAGAATGGTGAGGGAAAACAAACTCTACCAAAGTGTTCTGTTCCTCACCTCTACTGCTGCCTATCCTGCCAGCCTGCTGCTAAACAAAATTTTGGCACATCAGGTAACACTTATAACTGCTTCCAGGCAAAGCAGAAAGTACCTGAGAGTTTTTTGAGCATAGAGAAAGGATTTGCAATTGATCCTTGCCTGGGAGGTAGAAGCCAGTGCACATGTTCTCAAGAAAGTCCACTTCACTGTATGGAAAACAATGCTGTATATGAGAAGAATAGAACTAAACATTTAAGGAGAAATGATGAAGACTTGAATCAGGTTTGTCCAACTTAAAATATTTCTCACACACGCACCCACACACTTACATGCGATATCATTAAATACCTTGGGCAGAATCCTGTTTCACTTTATATGCTTAGATGTCACTTACCCAACCATGTAACTGTCATTTTTGGCATGTAAACACATTTGATCTTACTCTGTGTTCTTACACATACATACAGCTGCTGAGTAGGCAGCCCTCTGCCTGGTGAGGTACACAGCTCCATACTCTTGCACTCAATGTAAGCACTAAAATTGTGGCTTGGTAAAAACCTAGAGGAGATATATCCCAACAGCCTGCTGGTTAAGGCACTTGCCCATGAAGTAGGAGACCTGGGTTCTTGACCCTTTCACCCAGCAGGTTTTCAATCTGTAGCTCCCAACTTCCACCAAGGTATCTTTAACCACCAGGCTGTAGGTTAAGCATTATTATGTGTCCTGTCCTTGAACCTGAGCCACTGCACCATCCATTGAATAGCTACTGGATAAATTGGATGGACAGCAGTGAGGAAGTTTCCATTGTGAGCAAAGATCCAGGGTCTCCACCCTTCCAAGGCAGTAGCTGTCTTATTGAGCCACGCATCTCCTAGCTTGTATTCTTTCTCCTGGCCCCACATCACTTTCTTGATTGCCTGGAAGGCCAGCCTCAGGAGGAGCTGGAGAGGAGACTGGTTAGTGCTTAAGCTGCAGCATGGTAGTTAGTACACTATTCATTAGTTAGCTACAGGTTAAAACCCCACTCTGGGTGAGGAATGGGTCTCAAACCTGCCTCCTGGGCAAGTGCTCTGACCACTAAGCTACTAGGCTAAAACAGGGAAGGATGGGCTGCAAGTCCTCTTTTGTCTAATCACTTAGTCACGTGAATGGGTTTGCCTGGGCAGAATTTTGTGAATTTACAGTTGCCCAAGGTTTAAATGGAGCTAAATATTGGGCTGGCTGGAGTGAAGAATACTACGAATCAGTGTCCCAGAGACACCGGGGCTATAGGGAAACCCCGGCCCAAAACCAAAGAAAAAGGAAGCACTTACCCCTTGCAGGAGCCAAAGACAGCAGAGGAGCGTGCACCGGGAAATCACCCGTGTGTTTTGTTAGCCATACTCACATCCACTTGAGAGTGGGTGACGTCAGCGAGAGATGCTACCCAGCAGGAATAAAGTGCAGTGCCGGGAGCATAGGAAGGAGGCTGCATGCAGGCGACAACGGAGCCCGTGGAGAAGCCCAAGGTTATAAGTGGGCATGCACAGGGTTTCTCTGCCTCAGGCAGGGAAAGCTGCAGCACCTCTGGGAGTGGCGAAAGCGGCGAGAGCCGCATCTATGGGAACACCAGCTGCGGAGCCGACAAGAGAGCCGGTAGGAGAGCTGGGGAGGGAACTGGCTGCAGAGCTGGTAGAAAAGCCAGCTGGGAAGCCGGGGAGGAAGCCCACAGGGGCAACAGGGTCTCAGGTCTCGTAGTCCTTGGACCGGAGTCCAGCTTAAGACATCGAGTCAAGCTGGTCGGGGATGAGGGATGAGACAAGGCGGGGTCAGTTCAAAGAAACTGAGACCCACAACCGAAGGTGGCGTTGGCCGGGGTGTAGGGGAGGTTGGAGCCCCGTGAGTGCCCGCGGAAGGCGTGACGGCACTGGAGGCTGCAGCGAGGGGATCCCCACCACTGAGGGTCCAGATAAGGCCGTGGCTGGCGAGTTTTTGGAGTCTGCTACCGTCACCCGGAGCACTCTCTGGGGGCTGCCTGCAGGACCAGGGCAGACCTGGTCAGCCACCCAAGCAAAAGCAGCCCGGGAACGCCTTTTGGAGCAGTGGTGGGCACAATCAGAATCAGAAAAGTAGGGCTGGTAGGGACCTCAGGTGGTCACGTAGTCCAGCTGCTTGCTTAAACTAGAATCATCCTTTTCTGAACTATCCTAGACAAGTTTTTATCTAAACTGGTCTTAAAAACCTCAAAAAGGAAGGAAGGGAGGGACTCTGTCCCCTTGTGTGTAATCGTGGATTATACTCAGTTTCAAATAACAAGATAATGTAGTTCTGTAGCCTTAGATGAATCAGTATTTATGTTTTATTTGTTCCATTATATTTAAATGGACTTTTGCTCTTTCAATTTATATTTCAATTTGAGATGCAAAGCCAAAAATTATTCAGTTTCACTGCAGTGGTCAGTCAGTACAAACACTGATTCTCAAAATTACTTAATATTCAATGGAAAGAGGTCTGAAGTCTGAAGTCACACAGAAGGCAGAGTACATTTACACCTTACATTTAATTAAACCAGAAATATATGACATATATAGCATAAGCTTTTGTGAGCTTTTGATCACATAAATCCTTTTTGATGCATCTGATGAAGTGATCTTGGGGTTACCAAAACATGCTGTGCATTAGGTATGTGCGAAGTGGGCCTTATTCGGATTTGGCCTGTATCGGGGACAGTGATTCGATTAATTGATTCAGATCACTGTCCCTGATTTGATTCAGCCAAATCCAAATCTGAATATTCAATGCTGATTTGGAAATCAATGATTCAGACATAGATGACACAGCTTTAAATGTTTTTTCTACATATCTCATGGTACCAGCGCAGCTTGTGAACGCTGTAATGCTGGGGCACATGTAGCATTCCATGGGGTGGGGCCCTCCACATGCTCGGCAGCAAACCCAGAAGTGGACCAGAAGCACTGCAGGCTCACTTCTGGGTCTGTTGGGGAGCATGCTGGGGGAGACGCAAGTCCTCAGATCAGAGATTGGCCACCAGGGGGACCCTGGGTGCCCCCACAACCCAGGAGGCACCAGTTGCCGAGCTGGAGGGGATAGGGGCCCCCCAGCACACTCCTTAGCAGACCCGGAAGTAGACCGGTCCACTTCTGGGTTTGTTGCCAAGCATGCTGGGGAGCCCCCAGCACTTCTGTGGGATGCTCCATGCACCCCACCATCACAGTGTGCATGAGCTGCCAGCTACCTAAAGGTATGTAGAAAAAACATTTAAAGCTGCGTCTATCCTCAAGTCGATTTGGAGGGTTTCAATTCAATTTGGAGAGATTAGAGGGTCCTCTCATTTGATTTGGATTCAGAGATCTGGCCACCAAACTGGGTCAAATCTCCACTGAATCGAATCAGGGACTGAAGCTTCACTACTATCCATCTCTGATAATATTAAATATTTTTAGAGAAGGAATAACATCTGAACTATTTTATTACACTTTTTAATAACTAATATTGAGTCAGGAATTTAACAAATAAGATGCCTCAAAAAGGACTTATACTTTTAAGAGCAAATTAAACAAACACTTATTTAAGCTAGTTTAAATTGGTATGATCCAGTCTTGAGCAGGGAGTTGAATTAGGTGACAT
This sequence comes from Caiman crocodilus, assembly GCA_030014935.1. Classification (NCBI taxonomy): domain Eukaryota; kingdom Metazoa; phylum Chordata; order Crocodylia; family Alligatoridae; genus Caiman; species Caiman crocodilus. The sequence goes on along the minus strand of JAGPOW010003096.1, from coordinate 22,730 downwards.
CATGAGTTACCTTCTAGTCATACTTTTCTATGATTTTGTGACAGAAAGAACATGTAAAGGCATGTAAATAAATGAAATGCATAAGTAATCCCATGCTAATAAAGTAAACAGTAAACAGAGGTGGAGCTAGAGATAGGAGGAGATATGGGTGGAACCAAAGTAGGGGTGAAGGTAGAATAAATGTTAATGAGCATGGACCAAGGTGTATAAAATGTAAAAAAAACTAATGTTCAGGGCAGGTCCCCTGGTTCACAGGCTGTGTGTCTGAGGGACCTGGCCCAAAGCTGTCTCCATTCTGAATAAAGCTGTTGTGAGCAATGTATGTTGGTGTTTGCTCCCTGCTTGCTCTGGCTAATGAGTAACAGGATCCATGAGCAATTGGATCATCATTTCCCTAGTTGCTGGGCGCCGCATGGAGTTGGGATCTAACAAAAACGTTTTTATATCTGGCACTAGCATTCCTTTTCATAGATTCATATGGGACTGGAAGGGACCTTGGAATATCATCGGGTCCAGCCCCCTGCACCAGGCAGGAAAGACAAGTGGGATCACCTGACCCCAGCAAGATGTCTATCCAGTCTTCTCTTGAAGATTTCCAGGGTAGGTGATTGCACCACCTCTCAATGGAGCTTATTCCACAGTCTGGACCCCTTGACTGTGAAGAAGTTTTTCCTAATGCTGAGCCTGAAGCGGTCTTCCCGGGGTTTATGACCATTACTCCTGGTTCTCCCCAAGGGCACCCTGGTGAAAAATTGTTCACTGAGCCCCTAATGTACTTCCCTGACATAGCAGTAAACTGATACCAAGTTCCCTCTCAGCCTTCTCTTTTTCATACTGAAGAGTCCTAGGTCCCTCAGCCTTTCCTCATATGGCTTGCCATCCAAGATTCTAATCATACAGGTGGCCTTTCTCTGGACTCTGAAGTTGTAACAAATCCACATTAAAGTGTGGCACCCTGAGCTGGATGCATTACTCCAGTTGGAGTCTCACCAGTACCGAGTAGAACAAAAGAATCACCTTGGTCTTGCTGTAGATGCATTGATTGTATACCAGAGTACTATTTGCCCTGCTAGCAACAGAGTTGCATTGCCGGCTCATATTCATGCTGTGGTCTGTTATTACCCCCAGGTCTCTTTCATTCATATTGATGGTCAGGTTGGTGTTACCAAACCTGTAGGTGTGCAGGGGATTGTTCTTCACCAGGTGGAGCACTTTACATTTCTCAAAGTTGAATTTCATCTTGTTCTGACTCACCCAACTTGCTAGATACACCTGTATCTGTAGCCTATCTTCAAGCATGACCATGTTTCCCCACAACTTGGTGTCATCTGTGAACTTGACCAGTGAGCTCTTCACCCTCTCATCCAAATCATCGATGAAGATGTTGGAAAGTACAGGACCAAGCACCAACCCATGCGGGACACCACTGCTCACTTCTTGCCAAGACAACACAGATCTGTTCATTAGGACTCTCTGGGTCCTACCCCACAGCCAGCTTTGTACCCACCTAACTGTCTCACAGTTAAGCCCACTATCTTCCAATTTTCTTGCAAGAACATCATGGGATACCAGATCAAAGGCTTTTTGGAAGTCAAGGTATACAGTACGCACCACTTCTCCCTTATCCAAGTGGCGAGTCACCTCATTGTAAAAGGAGATGAGGTTGATTAGACAAGACCTGCCTATGATGAAGCCATGCTGGCTGTCATTCAGAATCTTACCTTCTGCAAGCATGTCACACATAGACTAATGAATTTTTCCGGGATTTTCCCTGTGATAGAAGTTAGGCTAATTAGCTTATACTTACCCAGGTCCTCCCTCTTCCCCATCTTGAAGATGGGCACAACATTGGCTCTCTTCCAGTCCTCAGGGACCTCTCTGGAATGCCACGAGTTTTGGAACAGTTTTGCCAGGGGCTCCATGATGATGCCAGCCAGCTTCTTCAGCACCCTCAGATAACATTCGAGTCCTGCTGACTTATATTTGTCTAATTTCTTTAATTGATCACACATCAGTTCTATGGTAACAGTAGGGAGGCAATCATTTCTGCCCTGCTCATTCTGTTCCCTATCCAGCATGATTTTCCCCACGGCCTGGTGAAGCATTGAGGCAAAGTAGTCATTTAGTTCAATTTTCTCCTGAGTGGCAGTAACCAGCTGTCCTTAGTTGTTGAGCAGTGGCCCCACACTCCAATTTGCTTTCCTCTTTTTCCCTACATACCTAAAGAAGGACTTTTTGTTGTCCTTGCTCCAAGGAGGTGTATTGCTCCTTTACTGGAGCTGCACCTCCATCTTACTGCATCTCCATGGCTATGCTCCAATCATGTAAGGAGTTCCACCAGGTCTCTGTTAACCCTACTGGGCTGTACTGCCCATTGGAGAACAGGAGGGCTAGCTCATCCTGCTTGTTCCCCATGCTCCTGATGTTGGTATATGGGCACCTGAGTCCTCCTGTTGAGACCCTCTGCTTCCTGTCACACTGAAGGAGGGTTATTCCTATTTTAAGCTGCTGTCGCCCTCTCTAGCTAGATGTTTGTGTGGATGAGTTTTCTCTTTTCTCTTTGCTTCATACTTGTCCAGATACTCCCTTGATGCTCCTTTGACATCAGGAGCTGAGCAAGCAAACTCGGTAGTGCTCCTTACACCTTCTGTCTGAGGCATAAGGTGCTCCCACCTGTCCAGGGCTGAGAAAGCAGCACTCATGCCCATCAGGGAATCAAGCGGTCTTAGCTCACCAAACATTACCATGCTGCTGGACCTCTGCAATCCCAGCTGAGCAAGTAAGTACTCATTAAATTGCATTACATGCATTAAGAACAGATTTCCCAATATCCCAATTGGCAGCAGTGTGGAGAATCCCTTCATCCAGATGTTCAGTCCCTGTCTCAGCAGGCAATAGGAGCCCTGTCCTGTTGGAACACTAGGTTGGCAGGGAGGCAGGGCACTACAGTAACACACATGTAGCCTCTAGCATGGTGGAGACTCCTCCCTTTGTGCTTCACACTGGATGGACACTTGAGACCTGTTACTTATTTTGTCAATATCATGTTGTTTATTTTTGACAAGATGCGCAGGGTCCTGTGGGCATTTGGGGCTGAAGGAATCTGTTGTTACATTCATTGGCAGGCAAGGTTCTTCAGTAAATGTGTCCATTGAATAAATGTGTGTGGAAAACAGTTCTTAGCAAACTTTTGGGTGCAATTGCCCTTCTTCAGGCATAGGGAGTGTCTGCACTCTGAGACTCCAAGGAATGAGAAGCTAAAAGTGTGACAGGATGTCAATCAGAATGTAAATAAGTAGAAATTGGGGAAACAAAAGGTAAAGCGAGAATAGGGGAGAAGCAGCAGGAAAAAAGCCAGAGGTGAGTAAGGGAGACACTTAAGAGCAGGCAAATAATTTTGGGGTATAGGTTGACACTGGGATGGGGCAAAGAGAGAAACACATTATGCTGTAATAATCTGTTCTCTAATGGACCGATGACAATAATCTGGCAGAATGAGTGAGACTATAAACAAAGCAACAGGAAGTTATAACATGAGTCACTAATTGGATCCACAAGATGGCAGTGCATGATCTTGTACACATTAGCAAAATGCTCTTTCAGGGGAATTGTTTGAACTAATTGTGTGCTCTGGAGACTTCTCTTACTAAAGTACTGGTTCAAATGTGCCCATATCAGATGTAACCAGAGCTTATTACTGACAGTTAAGTTGTGGCCACTGTGAAATAAATTGGTAGTCTTGATCCAGATCTTTAATTAGTGAGTGTCCTTATCAGAGAAGCTACTCTGAACAGCGGTTCATAAATCAGTGCCACGTAATGCATTTTCCATGATCTGTGTTTAATCATGAATGAGGCCCCTGCCTGTGCGCATATTACTTACAGCTGGCTAGCTAATGTGTGTGTGTGTGTGTGTGTGTGTTGGGACTGGAGAGAACTGAGAATTGTGCGGGTGAATGTGACACCTTCTTGGACCACAGATGCCCAACTATGAGTTAGTATGAATTGCTCTTGGAGTCACCTTGGCTCATTATCCTGAGCAATTTCAACAGCCATGTTGAAGCCAGCTAGAAATCTTTTGGGCCTTGGTTTCATAGTTTCATAGTAGCTAGGGTCAGGAGGGACCTGAACAGATCATCTAGCCTGACCCCCTGCCACAGGCAGGAACAAGACCCCAGACAGGTGATTGTCCAACCTCCTTTTGAATTTGCCCAAGATAGGGGCAAGGACCTGGGAAGTTGGTTCCAGATTTTGGCCACTCTAACGGTTAAATATTGCCTTTTTGATCTCCAAAACCTATCATCTAAACATATTCTCTATCAGCTTATGGCCATTGTTTCTTGTCACCTCAGCTGGTGCTGGGGAGAAAAGAACTCTACCTATTTGCTGTTGATCCCCCCTGATGAGCTTGTAGGCAGCCACCAGATCTCCCCTCAGCCTCCTCTTGTTGAGGCTAAACAGGTTCACGTCCTTCAGTTTCTCCTCGTAGGGTCTGTCCTGCTGCCCTCTCACCAAGAGGGTGGCCCTCTTCTGAACCCTCTCCAGGCTGGCCACAACCCTTTTGAATTGTGGTGCCCAATACTGGACGCAGTACTCCAACTGTGGCCTGACCAAAGTCGCATAGAGGGGGAGTATCACCTCTCTGGATCGGCTGGTGGTGATGACAAGTGGTATCAGCAGGCTTCTGGCCAGATGCCAGTGGTGGTCATTGGTAGATGGCCTAGGTAGGTGTTGCGTGGCTTTGTAGGTATTACTAGGACGAGTACAAAGAACACTATAAAGGAGAGGCAACAAAACTCCTTTTTCTTCACTGCATGGTGTCTAATTCTGGCCCGTCAACATGCACATTTCACTGTAACTAGTACATTATCAGACCGCAGGCATGGGTTCACAATGGCACTGGCTTTGTTAGAGAGGCCTTTGTTAAACGGGCTAGCCAGAGGGATTCCTATAATAGGTCACTGGGTGTGTCTACATGTACACTTTAATGTCCAGTAAACTATTTTACTGTGCATGAAAGTATCATGTAAAAAACTGTGACATTACACTAATGTGAGGCACAACAGCCGAGATACAGAACCTCCATCTATCCCAAGAGGTGCACAGCCCCACCAGGGGAGATGCCTTGTTGGACCTGGTCCTGGCCATGGGCAATGACCTGGTGAAGGGTCTACGGGTGCTTGACCGGCTGGGCAACAGCGATCATCGCCTGCTGGAATTCACCATCCATTACAAGGTGGCAAAGGTCTGCAGCTAGGCAGCAGCCCTGGACTTCAGGAGGGTGGACTTCAACGAGGTAAGAATAGTCGGGGAGGCATTGAGGTCCCAGAGGGGAGAAGAGTTGGGTGTCGAAGAAGAGTGGTTGTTCCTTAAGAAGATGATCCTCCAAGCCCAAAGGGAGGTAAGCCCAACAAGGATCAAAGGGGGCAAGAGGGCTCAAAAGCCCCCATGGCTCACCAAAAGCATACAGGAATGTCTCCTAGCTAAAAAGGAGGAGTACACCCAATGGAAGGGAGGGGTCACAACCAAGGAGGACTATACTTTGGTTGCTCAGGGCTGTAGGGGGGCGGTCAGGAAGGCTAAGGCGGAGATGGAGCTGGGACTAGCTACCCAGATCAAGGACAACAAGAAGTCCTTTTTTAAATACATAGGGGGTAAAAAGAAGGTACCAGGTAATGTGGGGTCGCTGCAAGACACGCTATGAAATCTGGTCATTGCACCAGATGACAAGGCTTACCTATTCAACAATTTCATTGCCTCCATTTTTCTGAGAAGCGATCAGGTCACCCTCCTCCCCCACCAGGACCCCCATAGACCCCAGAAGAGGCATACCCAGGCCTAGAGTCAGTGAGGATCTAGTCAAGGAACTTCTGGAGGGACTGGACATATTTAAATCAGGTAGTCCTGATGACCTTCACTCCAGAGTGCTGATGGAATTAGCAGACGTCATTGCGGGACCCCTGGCATGGTATTATGAGCGCTCGTGGTGCTCTGGTGTGGTACCAGAGAACTGAAAAAGGATCAGTGTGGTTCCCATTTTCAAAAATGGGAGGAAGGAGGACCCAGGAAACCATAGGCCAGTTAGTCTTACCTTGATCCTGGTTAAGCTTTTTGAGTGAATTATCCTGGCACACGTCCATAAGGGGCCAGCAGGGGAGATTTTGCTTAGACACAAATCAACATGGGTTCATTAGAGGCAGGTCCTATCAGACCAACCTGGTGGCCAGGTTACAAAATCCTTGGATGCAGGGGTAGCAGTGGACGTAGTCTTTCTGGACTTTAGGAAGGCCTTTGACACTGTCTCTCACCCCATTCTCATTAAAAAACTAGGAGACTGTGGTGTCGACACCTACACAGTCAAATGGGTCACTAACTGGCTGGAGGGCCACACCCAGAGAGTGGTGGTGGATAGGTCCTATTTGGCCTGGAGGGATGTGAGCAGTGGGGTTCTGCAGGGCTCAGTCCTTGGGCCTTCACTGTTCAACATCTTCATCAGTGACTTGGACGAGGGGGTAAAAAGCATCCCATTCAAATTCACAGACAACACTAAGTTGTGGGGGGAAGTGGGCACGGTAGAAGGGAGGAATAGGCTGCAATTGGACCTAGACAGGTTACGGGGTGGGTGGATGAGAACAGGATGGGTTTCAACACTGACAAGTACTGCACCTGAGGAAGAAGAACCAGGAACATACCTACAGGCTCGGGAATGCCTTTCTCATCAGTGCAGAGGCTGAAAAGGATCTTGGAGTCATTATTGATGCCAAAATGAATATGGGCCAACACTGTGGGAATGCGGTCAGGAAGGCCAACTGTACCTTGTCATGCATCTACAGATGCATCTCAAGCAGATCCAAGGAGGTGATCCTTCCCCTCTATGCAACACTGGTCAGGGCATAGTTTGAGTACTGCATCCAGTTCTGGGTGCCGCATTTCAGGAGGGATGTGGACAACATGGAGATGGTCCAGAGCAGGTCCACTCGCATGATCATGGGTCAGCAGGGCAGGCCCAGTGAGGAGAGGCTAAGGGACCTGAACCTGTTCATCCTCCACAAGAGAAGGCTGAGGGGGCATCTAGTGGCTGTTTACAAATTAGGGGGACCAGCAGGCATTGAGAAAGTCCCTGCTCCACCGACTAGAAATAACAGCCACAAGCTGACAGAGGGTAGATTTGGACTAGACATCAGGAGGCGCTACTTCACTGTCAGGGCAGCTAGGATCTGGAACCAACTTCCAAGAGAAGTGGTGCTGGCTCCTACCCTGGGGGTTTTTAAGAGGAGGCTAGATGCATAGCTTGCAGGGGGTGTTTGACCCCAGTACTCTTTCTTGCCATGGCAGGGGATTGGACTTGATGATCTGCTCAGGTCCCTTACGATCCTACCTACTATGAAACTATAGTCTACTGCACATTAAGCATCACTAAAAAAGCTAAAATTCCACTGCGTCAGAGCAGCCTCCATGCTCGTGTATATGCACCTGGAGGTACTCAATTTAATGCGTCTTAGAAAAGGAATCAAAACTTGTGGTAGAGGTGATATCTTTTACTAGACCAACTAGATATTTGCAAAAAAAATATTATTTGCAAGCTTTTGGGCACAGGTACTCTTCATCAGGCACAGGAGATTACAAAAATTGTAAAAGTTCTCACAGTCCAGAGGCAGGCAAAATATGGCCCGTGGTCTGCATCCCACCCACCAGGCATCTGGCCTGCGGTGCCCCACAACAAATTGTACCCCGCCCAGCCCCTCTGCCCACGAGGCATATACACCCACCTCCAACATACACTATTATGCCTTGCTGCCTCCCTCATGGGCAGAAGGGCCTGGCCTTGCTAGCACCAGGTGGGGCTGCTGCTGCTGGCTTCCCCAGTGTCCCACTTTTTCTGGGAAAGGGATGCCATGGGGGCAGGGCTGTGGCTAGATAGGAGCTTGGGGCTGGGACTGGCGACAGTCCATTTGGGACAGGGCAGCACAGAGTTTGCCTGGGTAGTGTGTGGATGTGAGGGAGGATGAGGAGAGTATGGGGACCTCTTCCACACTTGTCCCATGGCATGCAGCCCTGGTAGGCAGAGGGGGCAGCAGCAGCACAGGGGGGCCCTTGTGCTTGGCGCTGGTGTTTAGCCAGCGCTGCACATAGCAGGGAGGAGTACAACTCCTGCTGGGCAGTCTGTATCACTGGCATAAGTGCAGCACAGGAAGGAAGACGCAGGCACTGAAGCCAGATGAGGCTGGGAAGGCAACCAGCTCCAGCACCTAGGGACATCCCTCCAGGATATGCAAGTGCGGGGAGCGCCAGCGATACAGACAACTTGGTTGGGTCTGCACTTCTCACTGTGATTTGCAGTGCTGGCCAGAGCCAGGAACCAGTTCCCTTGCCTGCTGCTGCATCATAGTGGGAGGGTCCTACACCCCTCCCACCCTCCCGTGCACCCCACAAACCACACACACACATGCACACACTGTTGACTGCAAGAGAGGACTGTGTTCCAGACCCACTCTCCGTCACCCAACAAGTGCCACACAACCCCCCAACATACCCTATCCCCCCCACACAGCCACATCCACACCCACTCACAAACTCTCCCCACCCCCACACCACCATAAATGCACATCCCCACCCCACCATACACATGCACACATCCATACTCACACCTCACCATATACACCTACACTCCCCACACTCCCTACACAATGTAGAAGACTAAGACGTTATTTTTGAGTAATTATTAAGTCACTTTTATATACAGTACACAAACACAAATCATGACAAAAATATTTTTGTAATAAAATTAAAATATGTTATAGTAGGAGTTTGACTTTTAGTATATTAGTTGTTTTTTTGTGTTTCTAAGATGGCAACCTCCCCTTCCCAAAAGAAGTACATTTTGGGGAGGGGGGGGCAAGGGGAGGGACTTCTGGTGGCAAAGGTCGGGGGTTAGGGGTGGGATTTCTGGTCCCAAGATGGTGATCAGGGGGCAGAGCAATTGTCAAGGGGCAGGGTTATGCATGTGGCCCTCAATATCTCACCAAACCTTGTTAAGCGACCCTCCGCCCAAAATAATTGCTCGCCTCTGTCCTAGGTAAATGTTGAAGGATGCCTGTGCCTGAAAGCTTGCAAATAAAGAAATTTGCTTGCAAATATGTAGTTGGTCTAATAAAAGATATTACCTCTGCCATGAGTTTTGATTCTTTTTACCGCTAGCCCAGCAGAAGGCAATTATTTTGGGTGGAGAGCTGCTTAACAATTTTTGGTGAGCTATCGAGGGGCTCAAGGGTAGGTACCATATCCCATGGTCACCATCTTGGCCCACTAACCCCTGACCTTTGCCACTAGAAGTCCCTCCCTTTGCCCCCAGAAGTACTCCTTTTGGGAAGGGAGTTTGCATCTTGGAACCAGAAAAAAACGAATTATATATGAAAAATCAAACAGTGACAATAACATTTTAATTTTATTTTTTTTAAACTACATTTTTTTTTACCTGATTTGTGTGCGTTTGTGTGGTGTATATAGAGGTGATTGCCTAATAGCTTAAAATAGAGTCTAACTCTTGTATATTGTGAGAGGGATGTGGAGGGGTGGGGGGGTATGTGTGGGAAGGTGTGGGGTTTGTGGGGGGTTGTGTGTATAGATGTATGCATATGTGGGGGGTGAGGGAGGGTGTGGGGGTAGATGTGGATGGGTATGGGGTGTTTGTGGGGATGTGCTGGCATGTATGTGGGTGGGGATGGAGTTCGTGGGGGGTTGTGGGCTGTGGAAGGGAAGGGTGGCTGGGAGTGTGTGGAGGGGTGTAGGATGCTCATTAGGGGGTATGTACATGTAGCAGTGAGCAGGACTTCCCCCAGAAGCATTTGGGTATGTGTATGTAGGAGGAGGGTTGTGGAGAGGGGTGTGGGGTTTAGGGGGTTGTGTGGGTGAGCGTGGGGTTTGTGGGGTGTGTGATTGTGTGTGGTGGAGAGTATGGCTGTGGGGTTGTTGTAGGGGAAGATTTGTGGGTATGGTAGAGTGTGCATGGGAGTCCCCCACATGCTCCCCCCTGAGCTGGTCAGCACCTGCCCCAAACCCACAACAGCCTGGAGCTCCTGTGCCCTGCGGTGCCTCCCCACCACCACCAATAGTGTGTAGCCCCAGCCCTGCTCCACCCTGTCCCGCTCCTACTACAGTCACCCCCACCAGAGTGGATCAGCCAGAACCCAGCACAGCCCTGACCTGGCCCCCATGCTTGTTCTGCATTGCTCGACTGTGGCACGTTCTAACGCCCCCAGGCATGCAGCAGGGCTGGAGTAGCTCTGCAGCTGGACTACTTTTCTAGGCAGCTCAACTGCTTTTCTAGGCAGCTCAAGTGGCAGCAGTTCCTTCCCACTGCCATTGGCCCCAGCCCCATGGTACTGGCAGGGACCCATGCTGCAGAGCCCCCGTACACCCTGTGCCCAGGCTCAGCAGCAATCATAGTACTTAGGGTTGGAAGGGACCTAAACAGATCATCACGTCCAAGCTCCTGCCCCAGGCAGGAATGGGTGCTGTGGTTAATATCACCCCAGCCAAATATCTGTCCAGGCTCCTCTTGAAGACCCCCAAGGTAGGAGAGAGTATCACCTCACTTGGGAGCCCATTCCAGAGTCTGGCAGCCCTAACTGTAAATTAATGTTTCTTGAAGCCCAGCCTGAACCTTCTCTCTATTTGTGGCCATTATTCCTAGTAACCCCAGGTGCAAGACAGAAGCTGTTGCTCATCACAGGGGAGGGGGGAATGGCCCCTCCCCCTCACCACTACCAGCCGTTCCTGCTCCAGGCTCCTGGAGCCCATGCCAGGCTGTCTTGTGTCTGCTATGCACTGCCAGCACTGCCCCTCTGGGCATCCTGGAGGCACACAGTGATGGTGACATAGATGCAGGACAGCCTAGCCCAGGCTCTGGGCACCTGCAGCAGGAAGAGTTGGCAGTAATGAGGGGTCAGGGCCACTTTTCCCCCATGCTGAGCAACATCTGTCCTGTGCCACTGTTGCTGAGCCTGGGTGGATGAGCCCAGAACAGGCACAGGGTATGTAGTGTCAGGGCTGTGCAGTGTGGATCCTAGCTGGTACCATGGAGCTAAGACCAGCAGTGGTAGCAGCTGGAAGGAGCCACTACCACCTGGGCTGTTTAGAAAAGCAGTTCAGTTGCAGAACTGCCCCAGCCTCACTGGGGGCCCAGTGGGTGGCAGGATGCACCACAGCTAGACAGTGTCTGGGCCAGGCAGGACCAAGGGACCCACTGTGGGCTGTACAAAGATCCATTGTGGGCCGTATTTTGCCCACCCCTGCTCTAGACCAATATGACTACAACCTTGTTACTTTAGAAAAGATGCATTAATGCACATGTAGACACATCTAGTCTGGCTTTCCTTGTGCTGATAGCTGTGCCTGATGCTGTTTTAAAGAAACCCTTTTAGTAACTACATTGTATTTTGTCAGTCTTCTTATAACTTAGCTTTCCTTGTGCTGGAGGAAGCATGGTAAAAGGTCAGGGATGGATAAGCAGCTGTTTGTTTTCTCTGTAGAGCAAGGTTTGTTTGTTCTACCAGAACTAAAGGCCTCTGTCTGAATCTATCAAGGCAGTTACAGGGTCTCTCTCAATGGACTGCAATAGCAGAGATCTTAATTTGTTGTCAGGAGTATTCTTAGGTTAAAAAAAACCACTGGGTTGGGGTCCTTAAATGGCTGCCAAATGATTCCATAGAACTGTAAGAGCTAAGGGACAGATACCTTATCTGCAGATAGAATTCTTCATCCAATCTCTCCATACTTTAGTGGTTCAGAGAAAATGAAACTGGGATCTGACTTGCTCTCAGCATCTGGGCTTTATGGCAAAGCCTAAATTAGTCTGATGAAGTCTTACAAAACCAACCCACTCTGACACTGAGATGAAGCAAAGAGAATGCTTTCATTGGATTTTTCTCCAGGTGAACCTTGGTGGGTTCAGGCAGTAGTGTTGTGAATAACCCCGAGCCATTTCTTTGAAGGCCTAATAAATGGCCTCGAGTCATCCTCCCAAGACAGAATACACAGGGAGACTGGAAGGTTGTTTT